>CAHIKZ030004081.1:3737500-3970000 GCA_903632075.3 Acanthosepion pharaonis | reverse complement strand
TGGTCGAAAACGGAGATGGTCTGACCTGCGGGCAGCAAGTTTGTTCGTCAATAAGATATCCCTGTCTGTACTTAAACTTTGGTTCACTGACGAGGGATAAGTTCTGCTTGCGACTGTGTCGCGTCTCGAACGATGGGTCTCAAACGTTTTCTGGTCGAAAACGGAGCAACTGGTTGACCTGCGGGTAACGTCAAGATGAGAAGAAATCTTGGTAAATAAGTGTGAAGTCGCCATTGTTGAAATAAGATATTCCGGCCCGCATATGGGTTCAGGGCACGGAATAAATGAGTTGCCCGTCTAGTTAGGTCGAAAGTCGGGAGGCAACTGGTTGACCTGCGGATAACGTCAAGACGAGAAGAAGTCTTGGTAAGGTGTGAAGTCGCCATTGTTGAGATAAGATATTCCGGTCCGCATATGGGTTAAGGGCAGGGAATAAATGAGTTGCCCGTCTAGTTAGGTCGAAAGTCGGGAGGCAACTGGTTTGCAAACGCTGGCCGTTTTTGAGGAGCCGCGAAACGCGCGGGAAAAAATTCAAAATCTGTTAGTCTGAGTTTATCAGTAGGAGCTAGCGAAGGTTACTGCTATGTCTAGCTGTGAGAGGAAGAAAGGGGTGAAAACAGCGCGCACACACGCACGAGTGTGAAAGGAAGGGAGAAAACTCGTGCGCGCGTAAAATATAGATGGAATTAATGTGTTAATTCCATATATCTTACTACTTCTTGCTTTCCGGTTTGTTGGAAATCCACTTCTGTAATTCCAGTTTTTATTAACTCAAGCGAACCGCCCGACCACACTTACTATCGATCCATTAGTCTTCTACCTCCTTTTGGCAAAATACAGGAGACTCTGATCAACTCTGAATTGGTTAAGCTTCTTCCATCGCAGGGTTTACTTTCAAATAAGCAATAAAGTTTTCGCTTCTCTTGGTCAACCGCTGATGTGGTAACGATTATTTTTATTTATTTATAAGTCTACCATTCATTCATGCATTGGATATTGCTGCCACATCTGGTCTGGAGCTTCTGCTATATATTTAGAGATTTTTGATAAAATCCAAAGAAGAATCTATCTTGAATATTTATAAGTCTACCATTCATCCATACATTGAATATTGCTGCCACATCGGGTCTGGAGCTTCTGCTATATATTTAGAGATTCTTGATAAAATCCAAAGAAGAATCTATCTTGCATATTTATAAGTCTACCATTCATCCGTACATTGAATATTGCTGCCACATCGGGTCTGGAGCTTCTGCTATATATTTAGAGATTCTTGATAAAATCCAAAGAAGAATCTATCTTGCATATTTATAAGTCTACCATTCATCCATGCATTGAATATTGCTGCCCCATCTATATATAGTCAAAGTCAATATACCTGTTCTACAATATATATATATATATATATATATATATATATATATTTGAATAAAAAAACAGACCACGTTAAGATTCCATGTATTGTTATTTCACCATAACCCCTTTAACAGGGTTCTGGATCATCAGACTTTACTTCCAAAAGGGGTTATGGTGAAATAGCTTATTACATGGAATCTTAACGTGGTCTGTCTTTTATTCAAACATATATGCTCTGAATCTTACGTTGAGCTCTCTGGATATCATCCTCCTCAGGTCTACCCATACGGATTACCTAAATTTGAATAAACTATATATATATATATATATATATTAATTGATTTAATTGCTGTGTCTTTAAAACCCAGTAATTTTAAAAGTTACTCCAAAATTCGCTTGAGGATGAAATGGAACTAATGTCTTTAATTTAATTACAAAATTAAATTCGAGCTTTCAGCTTCCATTTTTGAAACATGGTTAGAACTGTGTAGTTTAAAAAAAACATATTTTAAATCAATTAATTTATAATATTAATGCTCTGTAAATTTACATTGAGCACTATTTTGTAAAAATAAAAATATCTATAAGAAGACCGGATTATATATCTTACTGTTCTTTCTTTATATATATATATATATATATACTTTAGTGTATAATAAAATTGAAACATCTAAATATCTTCTTTGCGTTGTAGTAGTTATAGGTTCGGACATCGTGATGTCATTTACGGCTGCGTGTCATTGGAAGTTGCCGACCTCTGCCCTACAACACCCGATGCAAAGAAAGACTCAAAACGCTAGAAGCTATTATTATACAAAATAAACAACTGTTACTTTAGAGATAGACACTCGCGCGGATGCTTCCCCGAACATTATAATCTTAATCTCATCAAGTCAAGCGTAAAAATATTATCCATTCTATATATCCTCATAAACTTCATCTTTTTACCTCATATCACATGCCTCGAGTGACTCTTGAGCCTTGTATTGGGTGAACCTTAGTAGAAAAAACATATTTCTTTTATTTTCAGATATGTTTTAGATACTTATGTTCATACCTTGTGCTACTCTCTCGTTGCAGGAACCAGCACTAGTCTTAATACCATTAAATGGTATGATACCTCTAAATTCAATCTGTGATATTCTTGAAATATTTCAATGTTCTCATCTCTCGAGGCATCCAGATCCGTCGAGGAAAATAAATCTTGATGTAATGTGTATTTTAAGAGACATCCGGCATTCCATTCTCTGATAGGCTGTTGGCATGTGGCTCTGATTAAATCTGCAGGATTCTCAACTCTCTGAGTTCCAAGAAAGTTCTGTGAAACTAACACTAATAAATACCATATTGCCAGCTGAAGTGAGTAATATTGTAATAGTAATAGTGAGTAATAGTAAATATAATATTTACCATAAACGTAAATACAGTAGAATCCCTCATATCCAGAGTCCCACATATCCGGAATCTCTCATATCCGGAGTGCCTTACATCCGGAATCCCGCATATCCGGACATGATTTTGATGTGTATATTTGAACTATTTCGGCGATATGTAACTGATTTCTGTTTTTATGGGAAACTTTGGATAATTGCTTGTGCTTATTTTAACCTAATGGCTTTTATTGGCGCAAAAGATGATGTGAATAAGTAGAAAAGAACAACTTTGGAGTTATCGCAAAAAGTGGAAATTTTAAACAGACTAGACGTTGGTGAAAGTTCATTGTAACTAATGGCTGAGTTCAACATAGGAAAATTAATATTGTATGATATAAAATCATTCAAAGAAACTATTCTCCAGCGTTCACACTGTCCCACTGAAGAAGGAAATTAAAAAAAAACATGATTGTGATGTGTTATTGTGTAGAACCATAGAAAGATAACACGGACTCGGATATAAGGTTAAATAGTAGATTCTCAGAAACGTAGTACAAAAGGTAAATGTGAACTGGAGAGTACTTTCTCTCACTGGTGTCCTGACTCACTCACTCACTCACTCACTCACTCGGTGTCTACTACTCGGTGACCCTCATTTGGTAACCCCCCTTTACTCAGAGTTGGTAGACATATTATATAGGTGTGGAAGAATCCATTTGTAGGTAGGTCCCCACAATATGATGAAACCTGGACTGAAATTGAAAAAACTATAGAAAAAGTTGTCAGTTTCATGGAAAGAAAGCCAGCATTCAGCTATGAAGATTGCAATAACGCACGAGGATTTAAAAAGTGTCTTTTCGTTTAAAAATTTCAAGAAATGCGGAAAAAGTTGAGAATCACTTTAAAAGAGAAAGAATCATCATGCAACAACGATTAAAAAAATCCTCGTTACATTATTTGTTTTGCATACGTGGCAGACTTAATTTAAGGAATTTTCATTAAAATTACATCATTTATTTCTTTTTCCTTAAAATCAATTCCGTTATATTTCACCCACCATTAAATTATTTTGTTTACCAAGCATTGAAAATAAATGTTAAACCTGATTTCAATTCTTTTATTTTAATCTAAATATAACCTCACATATCCGGAGTTTGTAACCAATTCCTCATATCCAGAAGGCCTTCTTAGTTCGGTTGTCAGGTTTTCAACTGTATATAAAAAAACTTACGAAATATTTTAAAACTAAAAGTCACCCAATGCAAGGCCGAAGAGCCACTCAAAGTAATAGTAATATTAGCCCTTTCCCAGTACTGTTTTCGATTGAAATTTATAAAAAAAATCTTTCAATTAAAACAATCTGTTCGTGAAAACAGTTTTCTCAAGTCCAGTAGCTGTTATAGCTCTTTCTAACGTTGATGTTCCAATGTTTTCCTCCTTCTTAACTTTTTATTTGAAGTAGCGTGGAATGTTAATATTTTGATTATGTCATTATTTTCGAGTTACATATCCATTTTAGTTTTTGATTATACTCAAGTGAAGTGATTTCTGTTATTTGGTACAGATCTTTGTGATTCTGTAGCGCCAGTAGACAAATTTTCAAAGAAAGACATTTTTTGCTATGACCCTCAGGCTTCATCCGCTCAAAGAGAGTTACTGATAACATAGTTAGGATGAATCACCTGTGTTATATGAAAGATGTGGCAAGAAGTAAAGATGACGAGGATACGGAAAATAGATAACGATTTCGTCTTGACTCGAAGAGGTTACGATTGTAATTTTCAGTGAATCACGCAGGCAGGAGTCCGTTACACAAAGTAGCCGTTCTTGGGGGGGAAAGGCTGTCTGTGGAACATTCTCTTTATATTCGGAATACGGAGGAAATGGGGATGGTCGCATGGAATGTCCTGGCTCTAAATGTCTGAACTGCATGAAGTAAGAAATGGAGCAAGTACGACTGGGTGCATGGTTATGAGAAAAGAGTAGCATTTCATTGTCTGACCAAGAGGTACTGGACAAAGATGCGCGGATATAAACATTGGTCTAGTGTACGCCGTTTACCTAATAGGTCTGAGATCCATCCCAAGTCTAGGCAATGAAACCCTAAATTCTGAAAGGAATAGAAGCGAATCGTTTCACCTCCGTGGTTAAAGTGAATTTTGCTCGTTTGATTGATTGGTTCGTTTTTTACGGCTTATCAACCCTTTCCAGATTATTTAATACAAGAAAATATTTTTAGGTTGTAATTTTTTTTTATATATTTTGGCGCTAATAATGGTTTACAAGTCTTACTAATTTCTTCTTTTAATTTCTTCGGCTTAAACAGTAGATGGATTGATTCGTTTTTTACGGCTTATCAGCCCTTTGCATATTATTTAAAGCCAGAGAATATTTTTAGAATCTAAGAATATATTTTGGCGATAATAACGTTTACAAGACTTACTAATTTCTTCTTTTAATTTCTTCGTAGATTTCTTTTAATTTCTTCTTGATTGATTGATTCGTTTTTACGGTTTATCAACTCTTTGCAGGTTATTTAAAGCCAGAAGTTATTTTTTAGATAATAAGATATTTTTGTTTAATAGTTTACTGATAAAATATTACGAATTAACCCATAGCTGGAGAGAGAAGAGATGGATTCACACCTTTCCCAAGGGCATTTGCGCGTAAGTGAATATAACGACCCCGACTGGAATTAGAACTGCTCCGCGATTTCCAATTGCCTGCTGTTATGCATTACACCACCCACACATTTGAGCTTACTGGTATTCCCAAGGAGTCACCCATCTGACAAGGTAGAGCATAAAGCAGCCAAGTACTTTCGGTATGGCTACAAGCGATCGACCACGTGTCCGGCATTTTTAGCCACATGAAAAATTATTTGGGTGATTACTGTAAATCTTTTAAATTTGATTAGCAAAATTGAAATCGCTGTGTTAAAAGTTATAAGTGGTAAAGTGCTAAAAAGATATAAGGGTTAAAAAGTTAACTGCAATATTTGAAAATCAATAAGATGATATTTATTACGGAAGAGGAGTTAAATTTCTTATGAAGGGACGACAATTTGTTTGAGACAAGAGTTTATCGTCAAACATAACAAAAAAAAAACACAAACAGAAATCAGACGAAACATTAATAATCACACAAAAATGCTATATTACATAAAATGTAGAAACTGACTACAAATGCAAGGAAATTAAGCATGAAAAATAAACAAAACAATATCAATAAAATGTTTTCAAATTTAGAAAACAAATTCCTTAATATGTTTTATTAATTAAAACAATACGAAAGGAAAGAAAAGTGATTATGACGAAAAATGCAGATAACTAAAAGAGAATATAACGAAAAGAGAAAATAACGAAACGAGAATATAACGAAATGAGAATATAATGAAAAGTGAATATAACTAAAAAAATATAATGAAAAGAGAAAATAAAAAAAAAAAATATAATGAAAAGAGAAAATAACAAAAAAAAAATATAATGAAAAGAGAATATAACGAAAAGTGAATATAATGAAAAGAGAATATAATGAAAAGAGAAAATAACGAAAAGAGAAAATAAAGAAAAGTGAATATAACGAAAAGTGAATATAACTAAAAGAGAATATAACGAAAAGAGAATATAACGAAATGAGAATATAACGAAACGAGAATATAACGAAACGAGAATATAACGAAAAGAGAAAATGAGGAAAAGAGAAAATAACAAAAAAAAATAAAGAAAAGAGAAAATAACGAAAAGTGAATATAACGAAAAGAGAAAATAACAAAAAAAATATAATGAAAAGAGAATATAACGAAAAGTGAATATAATGAAAAGAGAAAATAACGAAAAGTGAATATAACGAAAAGAGAATATAACGAAAAGAGAATATAACGAAAAGAGAATATAACGAAACGAGAAAATAACGAAACGAGAATATAACGAAAAGAGAAAATGAGGAAAAGAGAATATAATGAAAAAGAGAATATAACGAAAAGTGAATATAACTAAGAGTGAATATAACAAAAAGACAATATAACGAAAAGAGAAAATAACAAAAAAAAAATATAATGAAAAGAGAATATAACGAAAAGTGAATATAACGAAAAGAGAAAATAACGAAAAGAGAAAATAACGAAACGAGAATATAACGAAAAGAGAATATAATGAAAAGTGAATATAACGAAAAGACATTTCTTGCAAAGATGCATTTTTTACCTATGTGTCCAGACTTTTTGGGCACATCCTGTGTAGTTTGTTTATTCAAATCAAAGATACACGACAACAGCGCGTTCTCACCATGTCGACACTCTATTTGTTCATTGAGTGATTTAGAATTCACTATGGCGGACGTGGATGGAAAAATCTATTTATTTATTTTTTTAATAATACGCGAAGAAAATCTTATAGATGCATAATAGCATTGATACATTTACCTGAGAGATGCTCTGAATATTACTTATGATGGGCCAGGGATTCCCAAACGGTGTGACATATTTCATAGTTGCGGCGAAAGTGGATATCAGGTGAGGCGGAAGAGGATAGCAGGTGAGGCGGAAGAGGATAGCAGGTGAGGCGAAAGTGGATAGCAGGTGAGGCGGAAGAGGATAGCAGGTGGGGCTGATGAGGATATCAGGTGAGGCGGAAGAGGATAGCAGGTGAGGCGGAATGATTGAAAGACAATCAAAGATTTAGAAACAGTTTCAAATGATTCATATGCCAAAAATAAATACGATTTTTAAAATTTAATATATTATTATGGATTATTTGTAATTGCATGCACGAGTCCCACTATAAATAATTATAAATAATTACTGACCGATTTTGTCATTGCGATGTTTTTGAATTATATCAAGTATTAAGAATATAGTAACTAGGGTCTGTAAATTGGAGGAGAGAGTTATCAATGATAACGTTCTGATGTCGAATCCGTGGTTATCTCCCTTTAAACCAGTCTCTGTTTTTTTTAATGTACTTTTTATTACAGAAAATTTGGTGAGGCGCGATCAAATTTTCAGTCCGAAAATGTGGCCCAGATGTTCATTCCGAAAATGTGGCCCAGATTTTAAAAAGATAGTTTGAGAAACATTGTGGTAGACGAATGCGAGCCAATGTTCTTTTTACTGCATATAAGCAATATCTATAAAGTTTTTGCGTAATTTAGATTTTTAACAACTCTTCTGAACATCTTGTTACACTTTTTTTTTATCATGACATATAAAAACATTAAATTTCTCAATAATATATTGATTGATTAATTCGTTTTTTACGACTTATTAATCATTTACGTAACATATTTTTAAAATGCAGCAATTTGGAGGGGGGCTAATAATGTTTTAGCGATACAAGTCTTACTAGTTAACCCATATCGGGGGGGAGAAGCGGTGGATTCATATCTTTCCCAATAGTGTTTGCATATAAGTGAATATATTCCGAACCATTATTCACTATACCACCATCATCATATCCAAGTTTACATCACCGGTTATCTATAAACGATCACACATCTAGTGGTACTGACCAGGCGCAACATTGCTTAACTTCAGTGATCTTACGAGAACGGGTGTTTCAACGTGATGAGGACGAAAGCCCTTTGGTATCAGCAACATGTTCAAGCTTACAGCACTAGTTATCTCCAAGCGGTCACCCATCTAAGTACTGACCAGGCGCGATGCTGCTTAACTTCAGTGATCGTACGAGAACCGGTGTTCCTACGTGATGTGGTCGTAAGTGCTTCATACCACCCGCACATTCCATCTTACAGCACCTACTATCCACATGCGGTCACCCATCAAGATACAAGCCAGGCCCGACGTTGCTTAACTTCAATGATCGTACGAGAACCGGTGTTTCAATGTAATGTGATCGTAAGGCCTTTATACCATACGCACATCTAATCTTACAACACCTAGTATGCACTTGTGGTCACCCATCTAGATACAGGCCACGCAAGACGTTGCTTAACTTCAGTGATCGTACGAGAACGGGTGTTTCAACGTGATTTGATCGTAAGCCGTTTACACCACCCGCACATCTACTCTTGCAACACCCAGTATCCACATGCGGTCACCCATCTAGATACGGACCAGGCCTGACGTTGCTTTTTCAACGTTTTGTTCAAGTGATCGTATGAGATGTGGCGGTCACCCATCTAGATACGGACCAGGCCTGACGTTGCGTTATCTCAGATGTGGATGTTATCCTATGATGTACCTTACACAGTGCCATCTATGTTTTCGCTGAAGTTATCATTAGAAATTGCTGTACAGCACTACTGCTTTTATTAGAGGTTGACAGAATGATGTTGCTTTATGGATTTGATGATATCGAGACGAGAACTGCGAATTCGAGACATAAAAAGCAAAGCAGATGTAAAAATTGAAATATCTGTATGTTGTGACCAAGTAAATGGTTAAAGAAATAATAAAACAAGTGTTACAGATATATCATATATTAAACAGTAAGTACAACAGAAGACTATTACACGACTCGTGAGTGTGTGTCGGTTGACCCAGCATTCAATCTATTCGACTGTTATATTTAATAGCCCCACCACGAGGGATGTATGCGGCACAAGGCGAAGTTTACCGTGGGTTCTTCGAGCCTGTAGGCTCGGCCAAAAATATTCCCTTAGAACCCGCGTAAACGGGTTCCGGGCCTGTCTACCTCCCCTGACGAAACTTTGCCCTTCGGCAAAGCCTCCTCCAGTTTCCTCTCTGCTCGAGGCAGAGTGTTCGACAGATAAACAATCTATTCGACTGTTAATATTTAACAGTCCCCACCCACGAGGGTGTATGTGGCACAAGGCCGAGTTTACCGTGGTTTCTTCGGGCCCGTAGGCTCGGCCAAAAATATTCCCTTTGAACCTGGCTAAACAGGTTCAGGGCCTGTCTACCTCCCTGGACGAAACTTTGCCCTTCGGCAAAGCTTCGTACGGGATCCTCTCTGAGGCAGAGAGTTCGACAGATGAACAATCTATTCGACTATTCCTCCAAGGCCTTCTCTCCTACTAATCTTATAGTAGGCGAAAGAGTCCAACATAGACTCTTTAGAGGTAGGAAACCACAGTACTTTATCATTATTTTCTCTCGCGGTTCGATGTACGGGGCGCTAGTTTATTTTTTCCGAGACGACATGCAAGGTGGATTTGTTTCTGAAGTTACCTTCTTCAGGTCTTTAGCTAAAGAGGCAAGACCTACAAATTAGCAGGTGGTCTGAATTCAGAGTTTTCTTCCTCCTAGACTGCTTGCTAACCAAGACTATAGGGCCCAGTCTGTCCTGCTATTTACCCATAGATGGGGGAGGAGAGATGGATTCATCAATCGACCAAGCCCGTAATTGAATGCAATATCAGTCAGTTATGTGCTTAGGCGATCATGTATTTTTGGATACGTGACTGACGAGGCAGATTTTTTTCCCGCAGTTGGTTGCCATTTCTTTCTGCGGTAGACCAGTTGCCATCCAAGGCAACAGAACCCAATCCTTCCTGCTATTAACCCATAGCTGGGGAAAAGAAGAAGAGGATTCATACCTTTCCCAAGGGTATTAGCACGTAAGTGAATGCAATGTACACGGCTGTAATTCGAACGCGGCTCTCCAAATCATCAATCCGAGCTGCTATCCATTACTCCACCGTACCTCCATATATTTCCCTATACTAATCTTCGCTACTATTCTAGCATATGACATAGACTTTCTGATATGTATATTTGTTGAAAGAAGGTCACATTCATCTATATACACGCTTGTACCTAGGTATGGCGTGTGTCACGCTTGGTATCACAGATACTGAGAAGAAAGCAGAGAGAGAGAGAGAGAGAGAGAGAGAGCGACATAGAGAGTAAAACAGAAAGAGAGAAGTCGAAAAACAAAAGAGAGACCGACACGGAGAGATATTGGAGAGGGCCATCTTAGATGAAGTAAGTTGTTTGTAGGGAGGGGTTAAATCATGTTTCGTGATTTAACGATCTTTTGAGGACAAATTCGCTGCTAAACTGTAAGTAATCTTCTTTTTTTTTTTTTAAATTAAATCTTTCTTTTAATAATTATAATCATTTTTAATACAATAAAAATAGATGATATTCGTCTAAACAAAAATCATATTAAACCCAGTCTGTGCTGAGCGTTCGGGGGAAAAAATACCTGTGTATTTGGCATAGAGAGTAAAAAAAAAATCGTTAGAGGGACGTATAGAGACAAAAGAGTGTTCGACACGGAGGAATTGGAGGATGAACAATTTACATAAAAGCAGTTGTTTGTAGTGTGGAGTTAAATCTTTTTTTCGTGACTTAAAGACCTGTTGAAGATATTTCAATATTCTTAAAGACAATATGCACTTTTCTTCTATCTGGGAATGGAGATAGGGTTGAAAACTACAGTTGCACATTAAAACAAAATTAGCAAATGCTCGTAAATTACAGGATTTCTGCCTTTTAGATAATTGTAATTCTAATGGCAGGAAGACAAAAATAATTCACGATATCTGGGAAAAAAAGTGACAGTCTAACCACAGCCCGACATTGCAGGCGACAAATCTTTAAAATGTGTTTCTCTGTCATTGTAATTAGTTTAAAATTTATTAAGAAACTGCAGTGCAGTTAAACGAAAAGAAAGCGAATCGAATTAATTCAAATATTTGCAACGCTTTTTAATTGACCAAAATTTGGAAAAGGAAGTCACGTTAAATTTAATTAAAAACTATGCTGATCTGAGGTCACGGTGGAATAGTGGTTTGGTTTGGTTTATTTTACGGTATATCAACCTGAATGGGTCATTTAATGCCGACAACGTCTTTTTTTCCTGGTAATATTTTTGTTTTGTCAAAAATCTATTACTATTAACATTTTTTCCTCAAAAATGTATAGCTTGTAATATTATTTTTTCAAAAACGTAGTGCTGGTAATAGTTTTTTCTTCAAAAACGTATTGATGGTAATATTTTATAATGATTTTTACCTCAGTTTCGGGGTTAACTATTTGCCCATAGCTGGGACCCTAACAGGTGCTACCACCCCGGGTCAGGGTGGACCTGGGAACACCAGCAATTAAGAGGTGGTTCCACGCTCCTCAAAACCTCCTGATGAGAGGCCTTGCTGTTTGACCTAGTTTATCGTCATACCCAGTACACGGATGTAGTTTATCGTCATACCCAGGACGCGGATGTAGTTTATCGTCTTGCCCAGGGCGCGGATGTAGTTTATCGTCATACCCAGGACGCAGATGTAGTTTATCATCATACCCAGGACGCAGATGTAGTTTATCGTCATACCCAGGACGTGGATGTAGTTTATCGTCTTACCCAGGGCGCGGATGTAGTTTATCGTCATACCCAGGACGCAGATGTAGTTTATCGTCATACCCAGAACGAGGATGTAGTTTATCGTCTTACCCAGGACGCGGATGTAGTTTATCGTCTTACCCAGGACGCGGATGTAGTTTATCGTCATACCCAGAACGTGGATGTAGTTTATCGTCATACCCAGAACGTGGATGTAGTTTATCGTCTTACCCAGGACGCGGATGTAGTTTATCGTCTTACCCAGAACGTGGATGTAGTTTATCGTCATACCCAGGACGCAGATGTAGTTTATCGTCATACCCAGAACGTGGATATAGTTTATCGTCTTACCCAGGACGCGGATGTAGTTTATCGTCATACCCAGGACGCGGATGTAGTTTATCATCATACCCAGGACCCGGTGGAGTAGTGGATAGCAGCTCTGAATGAAGAATCGGAAAAGCCGTGTTCAAATTCAACTCGTGTTCATTAAATTCACATACGTGCTAATAATCTTGGAAACGATACGAATCCATCTCATATTCCAACAAATATTGGTAAATAGCATGCTAGACAGGTTCCTATAGCCTTGAATGGCAATGAGTCTAGGAGAAAGGACAAATCAGAATTCAAAATCTGAGGGACAAGTTTCCTCCCCTAATAACTATAAGTAATAGGAGGACAGACTCGGTACTATAGCCTTGGATGGCAACGGGTTTGGGAGAGATGACAACTCTAAATTCAAAACACGATGAGGATTTTTACCCCCACCGCTAGCTATGGCTAAATAGCAGGACAGACTCGGTCCTATAGCCTTGGATGGCAACCGGTCAGGAAGAAAAGACTACTCTGAATTCAAAACATGAGGAGGGTTTTGTTCCCTCCACCGCTAGCTATGGGTAGATAGCAGGGTAGCTTCGGTCCTATAGCCTTGGATGGCAACCGTTCTATGAGAAAGGGCAACTCTTAATTCAAATCATGAACAGGTTTTTGCCCCCTCCACCGCTAGCTATGGACAAATAGCGGGACAGACTGTGTCTTCTCCACTTGTTTGACTGGCAAACAATTTAGAAGAAAGAGAACTCTGAATTAAAATATGGCTGAGAACGGTTGGGCACTGTATGTCCATCTTACCCAGGAGACACCGCTTTCTCGCGGCTGCAGTTCGTGTGGCGTCTCTATGGCGGGTCTCGTGGTGCAGATCTGGATACAGCTGGCATTGTGTTGTCTAACAGTCACTTGTGAACAGACTTCATATCTTTGCAACTTTTTAAAACCAATTTACATTATTGCTTCATTTTAAACATTTTTTTGTTTAAACCTAATTCCGTTATTGCTTCGCTGTTATTTTTGCAAATTATTTTTAACTTTAATATAAATGTAAATTAGATATGTGTGATGAGAATATTCGTGAATTATTGTAAAACCATTTATAATGTATAAATTAGCGAAAACCTGGAAAGTTTTTTATACAATGTATTTGGATCTATTTCTAACAGTCAGTCAGTTATGTACCATGCCATATTTCTATACATGACTGACGAGGCAGATTTTTTCCCCGCTGTAGGTTGCCGTTTCTTTCTACGGTAGACCAGTTGCCATCCAAAGCAACCCGGTCTGTCCTGCTATTTAACCATAGCTGGGGGAGAAGAAGAGGATTCATACCTGTCCCAAGGGTATTAGCACGTAAGTGAATGTCAATGGAATTCGAACTCGGCTCTCCAATTCCTCAATCCGAGCCGCTATCCATTACTCCACCGTCCCTCTAACAGAAGAACATACATAGGACAATTTATCCACAATTTGATCTGAGTTTCAACAAATTGGAAAAACGCAATAATAAATAAACAGAGCTTTTCAATTGAATTTAATAAATATTCTGATTTCTATAATTTGATGATACATAGTGTCCATAAAGTGCGTGTGCACTTTAAAAAATTTATAACTTTATTTGTATTTGCGATAGTAATAATCTGTAAAAAATGATATAAAGTTTAATGCACCTAGTTTTAAGTATAGCTAAAATAACTAATGGGATTTCAGGCATTACTGTAAATCAGTTGGCAAATGTTTTCCGTGAACTGCAAAATCGTATTACCTTTTGTATTGCTAATGATGGAGAACATGTGGAAACTTAAATAAAATTTCAAAACCTTAAAAAATATAGATTTACTTCTTTCTAATCCTTTTTACAAATTAGTTATAAATTTTTTAAAGTGCACACGAACTTATGTACTCCTGTATATATATATATATATATATATATATATATATATATATGTGTGTGTGTGTGTGTGTGTGTTTTGTGTGTGTGTATATATATATATATATATATATATATATATATGAAGAAAAATATACTGAAAAAAAACAAACAAAAATCCTAATATGCGATTATGCTGTTTTAATGTTTAATGTCAACGTCGGACGTTTCGGTCTAATAGACCATCTTCAGGACATATTCATATAACATAGTAAACATATAGACCATATATATATATATATATATATATATATATATATATATATATATGTGTGTGTGTGTGTGTATGTATGTGTGTGTAATCGATCCTGACTTAGCACTTCAATCATTCAATCGTTTTCCCACTGACGCCAAGTGCCATGGCTTCCCTCTTTTTTTTTCTACAAATATTTTCATGACAACTACTCTGATGAGCTTTCTAAACAAACTGGTGTCCTCACTACACGAATCTAAGCGTGCTACCAGATTGGCATCTAGGTCTCACGTGTTTACTGTTGAAACAGCTACTTTCAACCGCCACTTCTCCTCCAACAGTTTATTTTCTAGCGTTTCCCTCCCGTGGAACTCTCTTCTGTTTACTTGTTTTCCTTATAACTAGAATCTTCAAAAATGTAAATGCAACATCAGTCGCCATCTTATATCTTCTTTAATCAATTTCTTCTTTTATCTTTTCCTCAATCCTCCCTATTCTCAGTCTTTTCTCTCATTTTAACTCTCTGTAACCCCTTGCGTACTAATGCCATTTCCGTATTGCTTGAATGGACAAAATGTTGAACGAACAAAGTGCCGAGCGGAACTGTCTAAATGGCGAACGGACATGGTGTTTAATGCACTACGTCTCGAACTAATAAAATATCGAATGGACAAAGTGTCGAAAGACAAAATGGTGAATGGACGAAACGTCGAATAGACAAAGTATCGAATGAAGCAAGTGTCGAATGGACAAAGTAACGAACGAAAAAAAAATGAATCGAACTGAGTAAATGTCGAAAAGACAAAGTTATAAAAGAACAAAATGTTGAACAAAGTAAAAACGAACATATATCGTTAGGATTTTGAAAACTCGGCTCAAATAATCGGTCAAACTATTCTAAACTTAAATTTAGTAGGATAAGACTTTAGCAATTAATTCAATACATTCTTTCCATGTCATGTTGGCGGAAAACGTTTGTCCGAGAAGGTTCAATAATACAGTGGCAAGTCAGAACGTCGAAAGACAAAAGGATGAATGAACAAAATGTCGAACAGGCATTGTGTCGAACGGACTAAGTATCGAATGAATCAAGTGGCGAATGGACAAATTAACGAACGGAAAAAAAAGAGTCAAACTGAGTAAATGTCGAAAAGAAAAACTTTCAAAAGAACAAAATGTTGAACAAATTAAAAACGAAAATATCTTTAGGATTTTCAAAACTCAATATTGAAAGGAAGGACGAATGGTAGACTTATAAATATATAAGATAGATTCTGGCGAGAAAAATTGTCAAGCACGACGCAAGGAACCAAATTTAGTAGGATCAGACTAAGTATGGAACTAATCAAATGTCGAATGGACAAAGTGTCGAACAGGCATTGTGTCGAACGGACTAAGTATCGAACGAAAACAAAGAGTCAAACTGAGTAAATGTCGAAAAGACAAAGTTTCAAAGGAACAAAATGTTGAACAAAGTAAAAACGAACATATTTTTAGGATTTTCAAAACTCAATATTCAAAGGAAGGACAAATGGTAGACTTTCCATTTGAAAGTTCTCAAAACTGCCTTAACCGGGTATTGAACTGCCACTGTTTGGGTCCTGTCACTGGATCTAATTAACGCCTTTATCCACTGTGTTCAATTCCCGGTTAAAGCAGTGGAAATTAACTGATAACTGACATCCATTAAACATGACACGTGGAACTAGAACAGTCTACCCCTGTGAGCGAAATAAAAGGTTCAGTTCGACATTCTAACCACCTGAAGAAGGCCGAAATGTTGTTTTGCGACAAAGATGAGGACAATAGTCCGAATAATGTAGATAATGTAGATAATGTACATAATATCTCATCTCAGAAATATAGACAGATACATCCATAAATATTCACAAAAAAATATATTCCCAATGTGAGGGATGGTAAAAAATATGTATCCTTTGCCACATATCATCTTCGTTGCTTATCTGAGAAATATTACGTCTTCATAATCGCAGTAGGCGGTGTGTTTTTTTTTCCGAAATGCCGAAAATCTTGCCACCTATACCTCTCACCCAATATTACGTGTCTGGCTTCCAAACCCACAGCGCAACAATTTGACCCGAGTGACCTTCAGCGTTAACCAAAATAGAGATAGAATCACTTTTCTTTTCTTTTTTTTTAATCAACCGGTAACTTTAAACCTAAAGACGTGTAAAATACATAGAAACCACATAAGACAGGTGGAAATTCGAAGCTCTTTTAAGCAAATTTACACGTCGGAGATGAAGAAATGATACGGACTAAATCATTCTCTTTTTCTCCAAACAATTTCTTAATATTTCAGCGCATTAGTACAGGTGGATCAGCTATACCAAATTGCGCTAGAGGAGAAAAAGAAGAACATAGAATAGGTAGTTCCAGGGAGAGTTTCTCCCAACCCCGCAAGTTGCTACAAAACCAAAATATCATATTCTTAAATGACCTTGTCAGATCTAGACTTTCATATAAATGTCATGCATAGTGCCAAATCCGTTCAGAATTATCTAAACTGTCAGTTGTATACAACCTCTTTCTAAGATCAATGGTTAATAAAGGCTTTGAACGAATAAGGTCCGAGGCTCTTGAAAAGAGAATTCTTCTTTAAACATTGTGGACTGGCGCTACAGAATCACAAATAAAGATTCGTACCAAATAACAGAAACCACATCACTTAAGGACTACCAACAGCAGCAATATTTAAAATGGACAGCACATGCAACTCTAAAAGAAAATAATGACAAACAAGTATCAACATTCTACACTACTTCAAATTAAAGGTTTGTAGCGACTCGATAAGAAGACCATCACTCATGCTTATTTTCCTTGCTGAGGCAATACAAGCATGGGTTCTAGGTGGGCTACTGAGCGAGTTAGACGCCGCGCCATCATATACCATAGATATTCAGTGGGGAATAAAAGTTGTGGAAGTTCATGCAGGGTATACTAAGTGTTCTAAAACAAAATAGGACTCGGAGATAAACCTTTCCAAAATGGAAACTATGATCTGGAATTGGAATGGAAACGGCCAGGACACTTACCCTGAATCCATCATAAAAATTCAGGATTTGGAATAAGTAAATACTAAACACTTCAGCCTCAGGATCAGTCATAAATTTAATATAAAGAAAAAGGAAGAAAGAATAGGTTGCGCCAGAGGTAGTTTCGCCCAACACCGCAAGTTGATACGAAACCAAAACATCAACCTGAAAACTCGTCATATTCGTAAATAGCCTCATCAAATCAAGACTTTCATATGGATGCCATACATGGTGTCAAACCCGTTCAGAAATATCTAAACTGTCAGTTGTATACAATCGCTTTCTATGATCAATGGCGAAAAAAAAATAAAAGGCTGAGCGAGTAAAGCCTGACGGTCTTGACAAAGATCACCCTGTTTTGAACATTGTTGACGGGCGCTACATGATCACAAAGAACTGTACCAGATAACAGAAATCACGTTACTTGAGGACTACCACCAGCAGCAACAACTAAAATGAAATGGATACCCCATTAACTCCATTAGCAAATAATGACATAATCAAGAAGCGAAAATAGCGATAGCAGCTACTGGATTCGAGAAACCTGTTTTCTTTAAAAAATAAAAAAAGTGTTTGAAGAGAAAGATTTTTAAAATTTCAATTGAAAAATTGTACTGGTTGATTGGCCAACGAATGCCAAATGTTTCCTTATAGGGAAACGGTTAATATTGTTATTATCATTATCATTGCTAGAATAAGTTTTCACACAAACACACACACACACAAGCACACACACACACTACTATTTATTACCTCCTCAATTATTATTTAGATTTATTATTTACTACTGCAATTTTTATTTATTAATTTATCATTAATTTTTATTCTTAGTAATTACCATTAATGATTTATTTATTTCAACTATCGTTCGATTAGCAAAGTCGAATTTACTGCCTTTAAACTTCAATCTTCCATGATTCTCTCTCGTACATTCATATCTGCTCATGGCGTATCCAAATGTAAACAAATGACGTCACACATTATGAAATGGACAAAGTCCGACAATTATTTTAAAGACAATTTTATGTTTATACATTATTCTTATTCTCTGTGACTCGATCGGTTAAGAGCACGTCAGGCTAAATGACGGTTCCGTATAGGATACAGGTTCGAATGCTGTCGGAGAACGAATATTTTCTATGAAAATTTCTCAGACATTCAGGCCGGTAAATGTTGTTTAATACTGTTTATTATAAAAAGAGCATTTACTTAAATATTTGCCTCTATAAAAAGAATGTATAAACATAAGAATGTCTTTTAAAAAAATAATTGTCGGACTTTGTCCATTTCATAATGGGCGACACACACACACAAACACACACACACACACACACATATATATATATATATATATATATATATATATATATATATATAGGAGTGTGTGTTCTCAAAGAACAAATCTTAAAACAGGATATAAAACAATCATTAATGCTTCCAACCAAGGTTTTTATTGATTCATGCAAGTCAAAGGATAAAAAAAAGTTTCTACACATACCGTATATACTGTCGTACAAGGCGACTGGGCGTATAAGGCGACTGGGCGTATAAGACGACCCAGAAATTTTTCAATTTAAAATGTAGGATTCGGCCTATATTAGCCGTACAAGATGATACCCCACCCCAAGTCGCATTTTAAAATGTATTGTATAGAATTTATTAAATAAATCCAGTAATGATATACTTTTTTTTCACTCAAATCTTAATGACAAAATGTTGAGGAGTTATTGTCAATTAGCTACCACGATCTACAATAAATCATGCGTGGGTACTGTTTTTCGGTTGGCTATTTGGAGTAATGGATAGCGGCTCAGATTGAGGAGCCGAGTTCGAATTCCAGTCGAATCCATTACATTCACTTACGTGCTAATAATTCTTTTTCTCCCACCCCGCCACTCCAGCTAGGGGTAAATAGCAGGACAGACAGGGTTCTATAGCTTTGGATGGCAACTACCACAGAAAGAAATGGTAACCTACTGCTGGGAAAAAATCAGCCTCGTCTGTCATGTATCGAAAGATACATGATCGCCTACGCGTTTATCACGCATGGTACACAACTGATTACGGTATACTGACTTTTCCACTCTAACCATTCACTCGTTCCACTATTCTCGAATACGAATTTTAAACGGCTTGTTGAGATACATATCCAGCTCGGTTTTCGTTCAACATTATCGAAAAAAGGAGGCGAGATGTTGTCAATTAAATACAACTTGTAAAGGTTAAATGGTTCCTTTGGACGCCGACGTATACGGTATTATCCTGAATGGGTAAATATGGAGTTATATATAAGAAATGAGCAACACTGTATCCGCAAAACACTCTGCTGCTGTTGGTTGCTGCGGAAAGTTGTAAACAACGTGGGGGAAGCCCTTGTAGCCGCTCAACGAACTAATGATGATTAAGAAAAATATCAGACCGTGGGAGTTGCTGGATCACGTATTTAAAGTGCGATAGAAGAAACTATCAGCATAGAACTTACGGTTACATCTAGCCAACGTAACTCGATATTGGTGAGACCTCATCACCTCTCTTGCACTGAATTTAAATTTATTTAAGTCTATGTGTGCTGTCAAAGAGCTCAGTTGCCATGGAAGAATTTATAGAAAAGACACAGGGAGTCAAACTTACAGTAGTGGGAAAGTGACTGAAATCGAGATACCAGATCAGGACTAATAATAATAATGCTGATTCCTGCTGTGAACAAACCTTAAAAAAATCATTAATGCTTCCAAACAAGGTTTTATTGTTTCATGCAACACAAAGACTAAAAAAATAATATATACTTTCTATCCTGAATGGCTAAATATGCAGCTATATAAGAAATAAGCAAGACCGTATCAGCAAAACATTCTACTGCTGTCGTCTGCTGTGAAAAATTGTAATCAATGTTAGGCAATGCCCAAGTAGTCGCTCAACAAACTTAATGACACAAGGCCTAGTGGATAAAGACGTTGGTTAGATCCAGTGACTAGACCCAAAGAGTTGTGAGTTCAATACCAGTCCACAGCAGTGATGAGCAAAAACTTGAAGAGTTGAGTTAAAGGGAAATAACTGAGACACCCGAAAGAGACATGGCAGGTGAAATTAGAACAATCTACCCCGGTGGATGAAATAAAGGGTTAGAAATTCCAATCACCTGAAGAAGGCCGCATCGTACAAAGCCGAAACGTTGTGAATATAGCAATAAAGATGAGAATAACAGCCCGAATAATTTAAATAATATAAGTAAACTAAAGGCAGCTGATTATAAAAAAAACAAAAAAACAAAAAACAAAAAAAAAACAAAAAAACTATCAGACCGTGGGAGTTGTCGGATCGCCGTATGAAAAGGGCAAACTGTACATAGAAAAACACCTGACAGGTGAAAATACATTCACGTTTCATTTGATCAAATGTGCATGTCGAAGATAAGCAATTGATATTGTTCAATACCCTTCTTTTTATTTCTTTCTTTTTTTTCTTTCTTTTTTTCTTTGTTCTTCAAACCTTTTTTTTTATGCTTCTTTCAAGTTTTCTTTGCGCTCAATTCATTTGTCTACCGCTTTTATACGGCCTTTATCATTGCTCACAATCATATTCTCAGACGTTTCTTTTTCGATCTCTCTCTGTCCCCCACTCTCTTCCCTTCTTTGCTCTACTTATATTCAGTATCTCTTATTTTCAATGTCATTTAAAAAAAAAAAAAAAAAAACATAGACCAGCACGTATCAGAGAGCAAATGAGAGGGAGGAAGACATTACAGTGTAACCCGGATATAAGAGAGTTGTCAGGACCGGAGAAGAAGTCTCTTATATCCGGGTTTCTCTTATATCCGGGTTTGGTCTATTTCATATACATTAACATAGGCTCTAATTTGGGACCAGAGATCTTTCTTATATCCGGGTTTCTCTTATATCCGGGTCTCTTATATCAGGGTTACACTGTATTTAACTACCGCTTTCCTCATGATAATAGGATGCATCAAAAGGCTGGCATCCCGCTCTCACCTTTTCACTGTCGAAACTCCTAAATGTAGCCGTCTCTTCTACTCCAATAGCTTCATGTCTCGCACCTCTCGCCTGTGGAACTCCCTTCCCTATTCCAGTTTCCCTGAGAGCTATAATCTCCAACTATTCAAATGTAATGTCAATCGACATCTCCAGTTGCCTTGATCTATCCACTATCCTTCTCCTCATCCTTTCCTCTATCACTCCTATTTGATCTTGCTCCAAATTTTCTGTGACCTCTTGCGTCTTAGTGGCTTCCCGCCTTGCTTGGGGTGAAACGCTTAGAAAAAAAAAATTCAAGTGGAACCCCAACCCGAACACGTGCGGGTCCTTGCAGAAACTATCACACTCCCTCAGTATTTAACTTTTTGGATACCTTAGGCATCAGGGATAGATCAAGACTCTACACTTTTGGTGCAATAAGAATTTACTCTCTGGAAGAAGAAGCTTTGAAATGAACAATTTTTCTGCTTTCAGGGTTTCCTAAAATTTCTTGAAATAACGGTTGTACAAAGCCAGTGTTCCAAGTGATGTGACTGGCGTTTACTTCCTCGCAGAACTGTCATTCTGTGGGACAGACTCCTCAGACGATTCTTCACCGACGTGACAGGTCTCAGTTCAACTTACGGTCATATTATGTTGAGACACCGGCTTCTTTACGATCACCGAAATTACACCACTACACCTTGAGTTGTAATAAGGATTTACTCTCGGAAGGAAAAAAAAACTCTTGGAACTGAACAATGTTTTACATCTTTCGGTGTTTTAGGAAACTGATTATGACAGGAAAAACTTTTGTACACAACCAGTGTTCCAAGTAGTGAGATTGGCGTTTACTTCCTGGCAGAATTGACACTTTGTGGAAGAGACTTCTAAGAGGATGCTTCACCGATTACGAGAAGTCTCGGCTCAATCGTAGCCTAAGGATTTCGGCCACATCACCTTGAGACACCGGTTCCCGTACGATCACCGAAGTTACATCGATATACCTTTAGCTGTAATAAGGATTTGCTCTTGGAAGGAAAATGCCTCTTGGAATTTTTTTTTTTTTTCATGCCTTCAGGGTTTCCAGAAACTAATTATGAGACAAAGAACGTCTGTACAAAGACAGCGTTCCAAGTGATGTGACTGGCGTTGACTTCCTCGCAGAACTGTCATTTTGTGGTACAGACTACCCGAGAGGATTCTCCACCGACCACAAGAATCTTAACCTCTTCAAATCTCGGCTCAACCGTAAATATTCCTGCTCCTTTTACGCCCTTATATCAATCTAGTTCAATCTTACTTAAGTAGTTTTTGAGCCACGAGCAATAACATAAAACATTCGACATCTTAGTAGAACATCAAAATAGAACTATTTACAGCATTAATCACAAAGAAATGTTTCAGATAACAGAAACAAGATTGAAGCCGAGATGCCAGGCAGGACCGATAATATTACAGATTCTTTACTCAATGATCTCTAAATACACAGCAGAGGCACCATGTGTAAGATAAATTCTGGTGAGAAAAATGTCTAGCACGACACTACAAACTAACAATCCTAGCAGCAATCCTAGCAATTGATTCAGTATAATGTATGTTCTTCACACACACGTACGTGTGGGAACCTAAAACTCTACACAAACATACATACATCCTCATATTTTGTGCTTTTTTCTATTTAGTTTGTTATAAAATATGTTGTAAAATATGCGTAATTGTTTGCATATATTTACTTACTTACACAATTATATCAACTAATACAACTCTAAAATATATCAACTCAAATATATCAGAATGCTGGAAATACAATAAGACCGAACACGCGAACAACGACGAAATTCTAAAGACAACAGAAGCAAACAGGACATTTAAACTTAACATCAGGAAGATACAGTTGAAATTTCTAGGGCACATAATCAGGAAAGAGGGTTAGGAAAATTTGATACTCACAGTACCGATAGAAGGCAAGAGGGACAAAGGAAAGCACGCATAAACTATTTGGTGAGCTTGAGTCAATGGATGACAGAGTAGATTTTGAGAGAGAGAGAGAGATAACAAAAAGATAAAATTAAGAACTACAAAGTATGGGAAATCGTGGAGAGTCATGATCAAGAACGTCCGGACGAGGTGCGACATATGGAAGAATAAGAAGAACGCCATTATACATGAACGAAAAAAGAATGGACATCTCTCCACTCAAAAGCTTATTCAACCGTTTTGTGTTCTATTTATTTTGCTGTAGCAATAAAACCTCATTCAACAGTTTTCTATTCTCTTTAGTTTGCTGTGGCAATAAAAAACTTATTCAACCCTTTTGTGTTCTATTTAGTTTGCTGTGGCAATAAAACCTTATTCAAACGTTTTGTATTCTATTTAGTTTGCTGCGGCAATAAAAACCTTATTCAACCCTTTTGTGTTCTATTTATTTTGCTGTGGCAATAAAACCTTATTCAAACGTTTTGTATTCTATTTAGTTTGCTGCGGCAATAAAAACCTTATTCAACCCTTTTGTGTTCTATTTATTTTGCTGTGTCAATAAAACCTTATTCAAACGTTTTGTATTCTATTTAGTTTGCTGTGGCAATAAAAACCTTATTCAACCCTTTTGTGTCCTTACTATTTAGTTTGCCGTGGCAATAAAAGAAACGTAAGTTATTGTTTACATATAGAATCTTATACATACCTGTTTGGGGAAACTCCCATGCGTCCACAATTGTATCAACTAATATAACTGTACAACATGTCAAAACAAACAGAATAGATTAAATGTTTTCTTGACCATGTGCGTGAAGAAGTTTTTCAGTTCATCAAACAAAATGTGTTAATTTTAACAATTCTTTCCAAAGTTATGGACGCTTTGTCTGTGTGTCTGTGTGTCGTTGGTTCAGTTTCTGATATCATAATTTTCTGGTTTATTATAATTTTTTCATGTGAAGCTATGAAAGGAAAATGCCATACTCATTTATCATACTTATTATAAAACCCAGGTTGTGTGTGTGTGTGTCTGTTCGTTTATATATTGGATCATATTTCCAACATTCTTCAACCGATTTCAACAAAACTTCACAGGACTACGTAAAATTACCTTGCTGTGGTTCTGACAGCGCCAAAAATTGGAAAAACACAATTGTTTTTGCACGAAATCAATTTGAAAACACGATTAAGAGGCATCATATCGAGTTATACTTATTATAAAACCCAGGTTGTGTGTGTGTGTGTGTGTGTTCGTTTATATATGGGATCGGATTTCCTACATTTTTCAACCGATTTCAACAAAACTTCACTTTTTTTTTGGCAGGTAGTGTTTCTTATTGTCTTGTACACTTTTTTCTTTATTTTTACATTCAGAATGCTTTAAAAATTCCATTTACAAGACAATTGTTTATAATAAAATTCTATTCAATCGGTAGACTCATAACGATTGAAAACAATGTTTTGTTTGAGTTTGACCAATTCATAAAAAAAAAAAACTAATTAAGACATGCGTGTCCGTCAACCTTAAACAATAATCTTTTGTCAATTTTATTTTTCAGTCTTTATGATGGTTGATACTTGATCTATCCCTTACTGTTACATCCCCGGGCAACGCCGGGCTCTACTGCTAGTTCATAATATAAAATAGAGAAAATTAATGATTTAAAACGCTTTGTTTAAATGATGACATTAAAAATAATTAAACTTGCAGTTTAAATGTTTTGACAGTTACAATAACAGACGCAGGAGTGAATGCTGTAGATAGCATGGATCGAACATGTAAGCAACGACGTAGTTTCAGTAAAAATGGAAAAAGAAGAAGAAAGGGAACTTATAAATAACATCCTGGAGAAAAAGCTGAGGTTTCTAAGGCACACGATGAAGAAAGAGGATTTGGAAATTCGGATATTCACAGGACAGATTGACAGTAAGATGGAGAAAGAAAAACAACGCCTAACCCACTTAGTGTCCTTAAGTGAATGGATGACAGAGCAGGGTTTGAGATAGATAGCAAAAAGACAACATTTATTAAGAGCTATGAAGTACAGGAAGTTGTGGAGAGACATGGTAGCCAATGTCATGGAGGAAAATTCTGCGCATAGAAGAAGAAGCTTTTCGACAAAAATTGATGGAAAGTAGAAGAAAAGATGTTAATCATGAAATCGCAAACGGCAAAGAAAGAAAGAAAGGAAGAGAGAAAGAAAGAAAGAAAACAGACAGAAAGAAAGAGAGAAAAAAGAAAGAAAGTGAGAAAAAAGAAAGAAAGAAAGCAAGAAAGAAAGACAGAATGAAAAAAAAGAAAGAAAGCTAGAAAGAAAGGAATAGAGAGAGAAAGAAAGAAAGAAAGAAATGAAGAGAGAAAGAAAGAAAGAAAAACAGACAGAAAGAAAGAGAGAAAAAACAAGGAAAGTGAGAAAGCAAGAAAGAAAGAAAGCAAGAAAGAAAGACAGAATGAAAAAGAAAGAAAGAAAGAAAGAAAGAAAGAAGAAAGAGAGAAAAAGGAAGGAAGAGAGAGAGAAAGAAAGGAAGAGAGAAAGAAAGAAAAACAGACTGAAAGAAAGGGAGAAAAAAGAAAGAAAGTGAGAAAAAAGAAAGAAAGAAAGCAAGAAAGACAGAATGAAAAAAGACAGAATGAAAAAGAAAGAGAGAAAGAAAGAAAGAAAGAAAGAAAGAAAGAAAGTGAGAAAGAAAGAAAGCAATAAAGAAAGACAGAATGAAAAAAGAAAGAAAGAAAGAAAAAGAGAAAGAAGGGAAGAAAGAGAGAAAAAAAGAGAGAGGGAAAGAAAGGAAGGAAGAGAGAGTGAAAGAAAGAAAGACAGAAAGAAAGAAAGAAAAACAGACAGAAAGAAAGAGAGAAAAAAGAAAGAAAGTGAGAAAGCAAGAAAGAAAGAAAGCAAGAAAGAATGAAAAAGAGAGAAAGAAAGAAAGAGAGAAAAAAGAAAGAAGGAAAGGGAGAGAGAAAGAAAGAAAGAATAATAGAGAGAAAGTAACCTTTTTGAACATGTATTCTGCAGTAGGCGAAGTGCTGTTCAAACAAACGATGCAGTCTTACAGAAAATGCAAAAAAGGGCACACATAATCAACATCAAAAATAGTAGTTTCTCGTGCACATAATAAAGAGAAGGAAATAACGCATAACCTAACTTGAGTGAATGGATGATGGAGCAGAATTTGAGCGATATAACAGGAAGACAAAATTGGTTAAGAGTTATAAATGACAGGAAATTGTGGAGAGCCATGATCAGCAACGTCTTGACGAGACACGGCATATAGAAGAAGAAAAACGCCGTCGTTACACATAAGAAAGAAGGACATCTCGTCACACAAAACCTCATTCACCTCTTTTGCTTTCTTTCTATTTAGTTTGCTACGGCAATAAAGTATTCGGTTCTTAATTGTACGCAATTCTTTCATGTTCCTTCTTAGTCTCTTGTTTTTAGAAGGTTCAGTGTGTCCACTATTGGCTAGTGTATCTTTATTTACATTATTTTCAGTCGAAATGATGACGTCATATTTGTTTTTGATAATCACAACGTTTTGAACATTGTTCATTTTGGCTTGGCCACCTTCAGGTATCTGGAGTTTTGAGTAAGATGATAAACTACATCCGGGTCCTGAGTAAGATCATAAACTACTTCTGGGTCCTGAGTAAGATCATAAACTACATCCAGGTCCTGGGTAAGACGATAAACTACATCCGTGCCGTGGGTAAGACGATAAACTACATCCAACAGCAAGGCTTCGGGTTAGGTGGTTTTGAAGAACGTGGAGCCACCTCTTAGTTGCTGATGTTCCCAGGTCCACCCTGACCTATGGTGGCAGCACCTGTTAGGGTCCCAGCTATGGGCAAATAGTTAACCTCAAAACTGCGATCAAAACACTATGAAAGTGTGAAAATAGGTTTTAATAACAATAATACATTTTAGGAAAAAAATATAATTAGCAATAGATTTTTGAAAAAATACCAACAATATACTTTTGAAGGAATTTTTTTTTACCAGTAATACATTTTTGGAAAAAAATATTACCTGTAATATACTTTGAAAAAAAATATTAGCAGCAATACATTTTTTAAAAATTATTACCAGCAATAAAACTCTTATCGGCATTAAATAACACATTGGGGTTGATATGCCGTAAAACAAAACAAACCAAACCAATATATACTGAGATATTGAAGAGAGAGTGAGAGAGAGAGAGATAGAGAGAGAGAGAGAGAGAGAGATGGAGAGAGAGAGATATGGAGAGAGAGATGGAGAGAGAGAGAGAGACGTGCGGTCAAATGTAAAAATAATTCATTTTAGGTGGTGTAGAGAGATGAAGAGAGAGAGAAGTAACAAATAGAATAGGGAGAAGGTGAAAAAAGAGAAAAAAGGAAAAAGACAGAAAAGAAAAAAAAACGTGACTGCGTGAAATGAAAAAAGAGAGATGTGTAGAGAACAAAGAAAAGCTATACAGAGCAACAGGGGGACAGAGAAGAAAGAAAGAAAGAAAGAAAGAAAGAAAGAAAGAAAGAAAGAATCGAAATAGTGATATGGAAAGAAAAAAGAATTATGGAAAAAAAAGATAACAAAAAAAAAAAAGCTCACCAGATGCAATCTGGAAAGAAAGAATGAAAGCGTGAAGTGAACAAAATAACGCTATGAAAAGAAAGACAGAAAGAAAGAAAAAAGAAAGAAAGAAAAATGAAAGAAAGGTGAAGTGACAGAAATAAACATAAAGAAAGAAAGAAAGAAAATTAAATAACACATTGGGGTTGATAAGCCGTAAAACAAAACAAACGAAATCAATGAGATGTCTGTCCAACAGGTAACATTTTGGGAATTTCGAACTGAACCCTTTATCTAATTTAATTGTCCTCGTTCCGCTGTCTCATCTTGTTCTTTTTTCAGAACTGCTGGCAAAGTAATTGTGAGTTCAATCCCAGGATCAGGATATCCATACACGGACTCCGTGAAAACAGATCGAGTATTACTGGTTTATTATATTAACAATGGGAATATTTACTACAAATAATAAACAAAATGAATTAAATTATTTCGAACTATCTGCACGCACACGCGTTCCTTTACAAAAACAGGAACAATAGATATCGGAAGCGTTAATAATAAACAAGCATCCATTTTTAAAAACTGGTAAGCGTGTACAAGCGCTATCAATAAGAAATAAAACAAAAATATTTTTTTATGTGTAATAATAAGCTCTTTTAAACGTATTTGAAGTAGGGTACTCATATATGAGAAAACGAATATACAAATTATATATATATATATATATATATATATATATATATATATATATATATATATATATATATATAAGTTTCTAAATAATGAAAAGTTATTAAACCATAAGCAGGAGTTAACTGTTTTTTTGCCGACATCAACAATTTTTTGCATTAAATAATTAGCATAAAAAATAATAGATAAATAAATAAATTCCATAGTTTAATAAAAGTCTTAAAAGCTTAGCCAAATCATTAAATAGAAAAAAAAACCTTTGTGAAGTCGTCAAAAAACAAATTGTAGTTCAGTGCAACACGTTTGTATATGGAACAGCCATTTGAATAAACAAATAAATAAAAAGATTAACAGATAGATAATAATAAAACAAAATCCTCTCGACACTTAACGACTTGCCGTCCCGCCATGAAATATCTTTCGCTGTAAACTAACTAGACGGTGACCGTCACCATTAGCTTTGAAATAGATACCGCACTCTACCTTGGCATAACCTTTACGAAGGTGACGAATCTGTAGATAAGAATTAACTGTCTGACCACCTGTTATAACATAATTCCTATTCTATTGTAATAGACTAACCCACAGATAATAAGTAGTGGTAGCAGTGGCCAATTGGGCTCAGTAGTGTTGAGTGAGTCTGTCGGACATTGAAGTATCAACCATCACAACTAGATTGCTGCGTCATTAACTCTTATTTCAAGTTCCTAACGTTTTTACGTCGAACCTAACTTAGGACGACTTATTGAAATACAAGACTCCACTGTGAAAACTACTTTACAACACCACCTAACCAAGATGGCCGGCCCAGCCGTTTCCATAGTAATTAATGTTACAATGGACCATACTTATAAACACGCGCAAACCACAAGATAGCTTATTCCTAAATTTTCGCTTGAGGATGAAACGGGACCCAACACCTTGATTCAACTTAATTTTCATAATAATATTGATGGTTTCGGCTCTCGTTTTTGAAACATGAGAACTCTTATGTAGCGAAGGAATCATATTTAAAAAAATATTATAATATAAGCTCTACTTCTGTATGGAGCACTGTCTTCTTAAAAATAAAAAACAAAAAATACTAAGGTACTCCGGATTATGCACCCAACGTGTTCCTTCCTATTTTTCTGCATACTTGCGCACATATATATATATATATATATATATATATATATATATATGGACGTCATTATTTTACAATTAGGACCCTTTCGGCTAACACTTTCTCAAAAGGTAATCGTTGGCGAAGCAGGAAACAATCGATGACGCATTAATAAATAACGAATGAGGGGGGGGGGAAATTGGAACACGATTAAAATAGATTTTAATTTTAAATAAATTAATTACTAAAAAATTGCAAGGTTCCAACAAGATTGTAAAATGGTAAAAAGTCAATTATAATCCCTCGATCAAACCTAAGGAACGAATAATTTATAGTGAACTCCCCCACCAAAAAAACAAAAAGAAAATTCAAAACAATAGGAAGATATAAAAATATACATTTATAGTAAAAATACCAACGATACATTTTTATAAAAATAATTACCAACACGTCATTTTCATAGTAACAGAACCAGTAATGCAAAACTAAAAAAGTATTTAAAAATTACCAACAATACATTTCATTATCTACAAACTTTTAAAAACCATCCGTGATATACGCGATCATGTAACGTTCGATACATGACTGACGAGGCAGATTTTTCCTGCAATAGGTTGCCATTTCTTTCTGAGGCAGACCACTTAACATCCAAATCTATAGAACCCGGTTTGTCCTGCTATGGATTATATACATTTCCCAAGGATATTAGCACGAATATAATGGATTTGACTGGAATTCGAACTCGACTCTCCGATTCCTCAACCCGAGCCGCTATCCATTACTCCACTCTCAACAAAATATATATCTAAATAACATATGTTTTACACAGTAAGTATAAAATTGCGTTTAAAATGTTTAGAGTTCGGCCGAAATTAACCCATAGAGATGTTGATATGCCGCTATACTAAAACAAACAAACCAAGACAAACATTCTTTTTGGTATCTGTCTATGTTTCTGAGATGAGGTATTATGTACATTATTTACATTATTCGGACTATTGTCCTCATCTTTGTCGCCATATTTATTACAACGTTTCCGCCGTTGTACGCTTCGGCCATCTTAAGGCAGTGGAGAACTTTCAGAGTGAAATTAACAGGAGATAACTGATCACTCACATCCATTAAACATAGCCCATGGAACTAGAACAGTCTACCCCAGTGAGCAAAATAAAGGGTTCAGTTCGACATTCCAACCACCTGAAGGAGGCCGGAGCGTTCAACGGCCGAAACGTTGTAATAAATATGGCGACAAAGATGAGGACAATAGTCCGAATAATGTAAATAATAAACATACTTTTGTTTTGTTTATTTATTTTAGAGGTATTTCCCTAAGGCAAGAAATGGCTTTGATTATTCAAAATTAAAAGGCAATGGAAAATTAAAAAGGGAAAGAAAAAATATGAAACGAAGTAAAAGAGAAAGAAAAGGTAACAATAAAATTTATATTCTTTATGTAAATACTACCTTATGAAATTTGAGATGTCGTAGAGTGGGTTGATGGCGTATCATAGATTGAGGTGAAACGTGACCCCTGCACCGACTCTGGTGGGGCACCTAATGAAGATCGAACTCACAACACGAACGAAGTGATCTGCAGGACGACCTTGTTAGGTGCAGCCTATTTAATAAATCTTTTTGTCAATTTGTACATTTTTCTCTGCTCAGTTAGGCTCTGTACGACACAAATACTGTTGATTCATTTAAAATGGGCATGTCTCTAATTTGTATTTAGATACATTGTATTTATTTTCAATTTTTCTAGTTGAATTGTTCACCTCTATTGCATATGATCTATTATTGTACATAATTAGGTTACAATAAAATCTATATTTTATATGAATACAACCTTCTGAAATTGAGACGTCGTAGAGATGTGGGGTCTGTAACAAAGTTTGGGCTTGAAGATAATCTTAATTGAATTAGACTGCCCCAAATAATCTCTAGAACCATCTACTCTAAACTTTCATGACATCATCATCATTATACGACATCCAGTCTTGTACAAGTTGATTTCTTTATCTAAGGACATTTATATACGTTACAAATTAAACTAAGCACAAATGAATATTGAAGGATGAAATATTTTTGCGAATTTGGACATCATTCTTGCTTCTTTCTTTTTCCGTTCAAATCCGTGAATTTTTTTTTTGCTCATACAAAGTCTCAAAAAAAAAAAAAAAAAAAATAGAAAAGTCACTATTCTTTTTATCCATAATGTTTTTTTATGTTAAAAAGTTATAAATCTTAGCTTAAAATTTATAACTTTTTTATATTCTTTATGTAAATACTCCCTTATGAAATTTGAGATGTAATCGAGTGGGTTGATGACGTATCATCGATTGAGGTGAAGCGTGACCCCTGCACCGACTCTGGTGGGGCACCCAGTGAAGATCGAACTCACAACACGAACACCAAGTGATCTACAGGACGACCTTGGTAGGTGCGGCCTATTTAATAAATGTTTTTTTCAATTTGTACATTTTTCTCTGCTCAGTTAGGCCATGTAAGACACAAATGCTAAAGAGAAGAATAATGTCGTATCTTAAAGAAATAGGTACCAAAACCTAGATCACGTACAAAATATATATCTATAAAACATACGTTTTCCCTGGAAGTATAAAATTATGCAGAAAATATCTGTAGTTGAAGGTATAAAATTGTGTTTAAAATATTTAGAGTTCGGCCTAAAATAACCCATAGAGATGTTGATATGCCGCTAAACTAAAACAAACAAAGACAAACATTCATTTCTTTTGTTTATTTGAGGTATTTTGCTAACGCAAGAAATGGTTTTGATTATTCAGAATTAAGGGAATGAAAAAAGTTAACACAAAGTTAAAAGAATGTAAGAAAATAAATATTTTAATAATGTGACTGGGATTATCAAAAATAAATAAAAAGAAACTTTTTTTTATAAGCAACTAAGTTCAGATTTGACTAAATCTTCACTAAGCAACACTACGACTGACGTCAGTTTGCTAAATTGAAAAAAAAAGTAAAATATCTATAGTTGAAAGCATAAAATTACTTAGAAAATATTTAGATTTCGGTATTAAATAATCTATAGAGGTTGATATGCCGCTAAAAAATCAAACAAAATAAAATCAAACCGATTGTATCACATGTTACGAGGCAGTAAGTGCTTGCTGCCGAATGAGGGTGAGAGTCACGAACACATTTTAATTCATCGACTAACATATATTCAAATTCTCCACGGTCAGTGACCCTGATAAGATTTTTTAATATTAGACATAAAAAATTTAATACAGCTATTCTCAGGTTTTGTGGTTTTTATTTATTTATTTACTTTTTTTAATGCGAAGAATTTTCTCTGATTATTCGAATTAGAGAAAACTATTTCGAAAGAATCTTTGGCTGGCCAACTATTTCAAATCGATTGGGAGCAAATCCGAACGTGATCTGGTTGTATTTTTAGAACTCAGCCAGCATTCTGCTGATCTTTTTATCCAATAGCAACGCATGAAGATTAAAGATCTGAGACTTTGTCTGCCGGTAGTTTGCAAGCGTTTGATTGCTTGAACGAATTTGTGTTTCTGAAACATGGATAGGTAGATAAACATGGACATAAATTGATTGATAGTGAAGAAACTCAGATAGATAGATAGACAGACAGACAGACAGATGGATAGATAGTGGCAGTTCGACGTGGTGTAATTAGTTCGCAAGTTTGTCTCAATAATTCAATTACGACTGAATAGTGAGTTCGATCTCGGCTGTTTGTCTTATACATCCGGCCTAGAGCCACATCTAAACTCCACTTAGATAGATAGATAGATAGATAGATAGATAGATAGATAGATAGATAGATAGAATAGATAGAATGAGTAGACATAGATAGATAGATAGAATGAGTAGACATAGATAGATAGATAGATAAATAGATAGATAGATAGATAGAATGAGTAGACATAGATAGATAGATAGATAGATAGATAGATAGATAGATAGATACGGTTCGAAAAGACGTATAAGAACATTCATTACAGCGGAAGTGTTTTTCTTCAGGGCATTGGTGATCATGGCTCTCCACTGTTTCCTATCTGAGAGTTTTCTATCTGATACAGATAAATAGATATGAAGAGACTGACATAAACTTATAGATATGAAGAGACTGCGATAGATAGATAGATAGATAGATAGATAGATAGATAGATAGATAGATAGATAGATTTTGACAGCCTGCAATATACGTTTCGAAAAGACGTATAAGAACATTCATTAACATGGAAATGTTCTTCTTCAGGACATTGGTGATCATGGCTCTCCACAGTTTCCTGTCTTTTGTAGCCCTGCAATCCATTCACACAAGCTCATTTGGGTAGCTGTTTTTTTTTTGTTCCCCTGGCCTTCCAAATGTTATGTCAGTGTAAAAGTTTCCAAATCCTCCTTCCCACTAATGTGACCTAGAAATTTCAGTTGCCTCTTTCTTCTGTGAAGTATAAATGTGCTATTTTTTTTTGTTTAGATTTTCATTAAAACTTCGTCGTTGCTCACATGTTCAGCCCAAAATATTCTCTCCATCTTTCTATTAAACATTTCTGTTCATCTGCGAGGAGATTATCCAGTGTCATGTAAGAGAGACCGATATTATATAACAGTTTAGTACTCTTTGTTTCTTGCCACATTTTCCACTTTCTTAATACATTGCTTAACTTCTGTAAGGCATTATTTTACAAAATTCATTTCAAAAACGTAAAAGGCAGACAAATATAATGATATGAACGCAGAATAAGTGTTTAATTATATTAGAAAAATATTAAATTTTGAATCAGCTCCTAAAATCAAATTAAATTTTAAAAGTTTGTTCGAAAATAATGAAACAGCTGAGAGACAAAACAAAATTTATCTGCCATTGTGCAGATACTACACTTTGATCCTAAGCATAGATTGATAGGTAGAGAGATAGATAGATAGACAGACAGACAGAGGGGAACAGAGTGAGATAGATAGATAGATAGATAGATAGATAGATAGATAGATAGATATGAAGAAACTGGGATAGATAGATAGATAGATAGATAGATAGATAGATAGATAGATAGATAGATAGATAGATACGAAGAGACTGAGATAGATTGATAGATATGAATAGACTGAGATAGATTGATAGATAGAGAGATAGATACGAAAAGACTGAGATAGATCGATAGATATGAATAGACTGTAATAGATAGATAGATAGATAGATAGATAGATAGATAGATAGATAGATAGATAGATAGATACGAAGAGACTGAGATAGATTGATAGATATGAATAGACTGTGATAGATAGATATGAATAGACTGAGATAGATTGATAGATATGAATAGGCTGTGATAGGTAGATATTGTTTTGGACCGGTTCATTGTCCCACGATTTAGTCACCCCCCTCTACCCCCACGAGGGCATCATGTGGTGCAAGGCCGGTTTAACGTGGGATCTCCGAGCCCGTGCGCTCGGCCAAAAATATGCACTTTGAACCCGTATGAACGGGTTCAGGGACGGTTTACCTCCCCGAAAGAGACTCCGCCCTTCGGTGTAATCTCGTTCGGGTTCCTCCCCGCCCGAAGGCAGAGAGTTCAACCGATCAGCCAATCAGCCAGTCGCCCGACTTCGGACTGAACTCCCTGCTTCCTCTTGAGGCGCAGTATTTATTACGTATGGAATAGTCCATTATGTTATTATGGGTAAGGTCCCATACGTATGGAATAGTCCATTATGTTATTATGGGTAAGGTCTCATAACAGATAGATAAATTTTGACAGCCAGCAATATAAGTTACAAAAAATGTATAATAGCGTTCATTGCCGTGGAAGTGTTCTTCTTCAGACCATTTGTGATCATGACTCTCCACATTTTCCTGTCTTTTGTAGCCGTTAATTACTTTTGTCCTTTTATGCATCACATGATACCTGAAGTAGCCTTATGCAGAAGTACCTGCGATAATTGAATAATCATGGCTCTCCACAATTTCCCGTCAGCTTCTAAGCTCAAATTAAATTTTAAAGTTTCAATTAAATATTTACTTTGAATTGGTTAAACATTTCATCACGTAGGGTGATTTTTCAGTTAAGCAATATGGCTTTCGTTTCACAAGGTCAACTGCTAATGTGTTAACAAATATTCCTGAGGGATTCTGCCAAGATTTGGATAAGAATGGTGATGCTCGTGTTATTGCTTCGGATATCTTGAAGACAGATGAAATAGTCACTATTTACATTATTCGGACTATTGTCCTCATCTTCGTTGTCATATAACAACGTTTCGGCCGTTGTACGCTTCGGCCTTCATATTCTTCGTATTCATTTCTATGCTTGGTCGACTCAGGAGATTTTTGTGGCCTAGCATATGTGGGATCAGGTTGAAATCACAGACAAAGAACATCATTGGAAAATTCGTAAACTTAAGGAATCAGCACATATGCTAGGCCACAAAAATCTCCTGAGCAGACCAAACATAGAAATGAATACAATATGGGAACCAGTAATAAGGAGTGCCAGAGAAAAGCGATAATAACAACGAAAATTGCAATATGAGCTCTGGTAAAAAGATGAAATGATAACAGCAAAAATTGCAATATGAGCACTGGTAAAAATGTTTGCTGATTAGGTTTTTAATACCCAGAAATTCATACACAGATGTCCTCAAGAACACATGACACAGTGGATAAAGGCGTTAGTTAGATCCAGTGACAGGACCCTAAGAGTGTGAGTTCAATACCTGTTTAAGGCAGTGGAGAACTTGGAGAGGGGAATTAACAGGGTGTAACTGATAACTGTCATCCATTAGACATGGCACGTGGAACTAGAACAGTCTACCCCAGCGAGTGAAATAAAGGGTTCAGTTCGACATTTCAACCACCTAAAGAAGGCCTAAACATACAAAGGCCGAAACGTTGTAATAAATATGGCGACAAAGATGAGGACAATAGTCCGAATAATGGATATAGTGTACATAACACCTCATCTCAGAGATATAGACAAATACAGATGACATGATTTGGTGTAATGGTCTTCTTCAAAAGTTGAAAAGCTGTGGACGAATTTTTGAACGGCTTAACTCTTTCTTATCGTATCAGTGACACAGCTGAGAGAGAAAATGAAATTTATCCGCCTTTAAGCAGATACTACACTTTGATCCTAACATGAAGTTCGTTAGATAGATAGATAGATAGATAGAAATTTCAATTGTCTCTTTCTTATGTGAAGAAAACTTCATTAAAACTTCGCTCACATGTTCGGTCCATGGTATTCTCTGCATCCTTCTGTTAAACAGCATGTCTATTCATATTTTAGAGGATTGCCCAGCTTTCACTGTCATATAGCAGGACTGATATTATATGACAATTTAGGACTCTTTTCTTTTTGTCTAATGAAATTTTCCAGTTTCTTAATACAATGTTTAACTTTTGTAAGGCATGTTTAATAAATCGACATTATTTTACAAAACGCATTTCAAAAGTGTAAAAGGTAACCAAAAATAACGATATTTAAGCAAAATACGTCTTTAATTATAATTTTTGAAAAATTTTGAGACATCAACTCCTAAACTAAAATTAAATTTCAAAAGTTTCAATCTCTCACAACTTAAATATTTACTCTGAAATGGTTAAGTATTTCACCTCGCAGGGTCATCTTTCAGTCAAGCAATATGTCTTTCGTTACTGTAGGTCTGCTGCTTATATGTTAACTAATATTCCTGAAAGTGTCTGCCAAGATTTGGATAAGAATGGTGATGCTCGTGTTGTTGCTTCAGATATCTCGAAGGCAAATTACAAGTTTTGGTATACTGGTCTTCTTCACAAGTTGCAAGGTTATGGACGAATTTTTGAACGGCTTTACTCTTTCTTATCGTATCGCGAAATGAAAGTTGTTTTAAATGGCCACTCTTCTCGATCTTTTTCCATTAATACAGGTGTTCTACAAGACTCTATCCTTTTACCTGAATTGTTTCTAATTTTAATCAATGACTTTCTTGATGGAATCAGTTCTCACCTCGGCATCTATAATGAAAACATAACCATTTATCTTGTCTTATGTCAAATTGGCAGCTGACAATAAAAATGATCTAAATTCTGCTGTTAATTGTAGTAGGCAATGGCTTCAGCATGGGTGATACTAACCTCCACTAGACTGACCCATAGCGCCTTCTCGAACTAACGTTTTCCGCTGGCATGAAGTGGAAAGATTATATTGAATCAATTGCTAGATCCGATACTAGGAAAGTTGTTTTCCTACGTCGTGTTGGACAATTTTTCTCACGAAAATCTATCTCATATTCATAAGTCTACCAATTAGTCCTTGCTTTGAATATTGCTGCCATATCTGGCCTGGTGCTTCTGTTATATATTTAGAGATTCTTGATAAAATCCAAAGAAGAATCTATCTTACATATTTATAAGTCTACCATTCATCCATGCATTGAATATTGCTACCACATCTGGTCTGGTGCTTCTGCTATATATTTAGAGATTCTTGATAAAATCCAAAGAAGAATCTATCTTGCATATTTATAAGTCTACCATTCTTCAATGCATTGAATATGGCTGCCACATCTGGTCTGGTGCTTCTGCTATATATTAAGAGAATCTTACTAAAATCCAAAGAATCTATCTTGCATATTTATAAGTCTACCATTCGTCCTTGCTTTGAATATTGCTACCACATCTGGTCTCGTACTTCTGCTATATATTAATAGATTCTTGATAAAATACAAAAATTAAATTTTTGAAGATTATATCTATCAGGGAAGCAAGTAAGAGGAAGAGAGTATCACTGTCGGGAAGTGCGAGAGAAGAAGCGGAGTAGAAGAGGCGGTTACATTTAACTATTTCGACAGTAAAAAAAGTAAGACCTAGTTTCGAACCTAGTAGCACGCTTAAATTTATGCAGTTGGGGCACTAGTGAAAATAGCTCGTCAGAGTAAATGCCATGAAAATATTTATAGAAAAGACAGAGGGAAGCCACATCACGTCGATGAGAAAGTGACTGGTGTCAAGACTCCAGGCCAGGACCATTCACATTATATATCCATTTTTGGATTTTGTCGAGAATCTCGAGTTTAGCAGCGGGGTCACCAGATCATATATGCCAACGTTATTCCATGCATGGACGAATGGTAGGTTTGTAGATGTGAAGTGTGGACGAGAAAAAACCTTCTGGTGTGGTATAAAGAACCAACTTTCCTTGCAGTAGATGCAGCTATTGATTCAATGTAGTTGTTCCACTTCAGATCAGTGTAGAACGTGAGACCAAGAAGGCGCAGCGAGACTTTCTCGTGGAGTTGAGCATCAACCATGCTAAATAGGAGGCAGGAACTTTTCTCTATGGTGACTAAATGGCAGCAATTTCGTTTTAGATGCATTAAAATTAACAAGCCATTTTTTATCGCTGATAATTCGACCCTCATTTATTGACTGTATGCAAGCGGAGAGGTGAGTGCTACATAGAATATAGAATTGATAGTAACTTTTTGTACATATTTTTGAAAATGGAAGAACGAGATCTTGCATTTCGAAGGTAATAAGAAAGAAAAAGAATGAAAAAGATTCAAGCGCCGAAAAAAAAATGTTCATTTATATTGGTGCCTGTGAGTGCCTCCTTATGTGTAATATGAAACGAAGAGGAAATTGTAGAGAAGAACAAATACATATGTCGAAATAAAAAGATAAAAATAACAGCGAAAATTTAAAACAAAATGGCTTCCGGCTCTATTTTTAAAATTGGGCGTTTGTTCGATTGAAGAGGAATGTAAAGCAGAAAAGGGGAGGGAAAAGAAGGTAAAGACAGGACTTAAACAAAAGCAGAAAATTATGTGAAACCAAAGAGAGAGGGGGCGGGAATTCAATGACGAATAGGCAACTGAAAAGAAACATGGCGAACACATGTCTGAAATCAGTGAGATGAAGGAAATTATCGCATATACTCATATATAAATCGACCTAAAAAGATTATTGATTTTTAGCCTCCAAGTACTTAATTTATATTTTATAGCTAATGCAACAAACCCCTCTATGTGCCTCTATCAGGACATAGGAGATCATGACTCTCCACAGCTTCCTATCTCTTGTGGACTGTATCAACGTTTCTCCGTTTGCTAAACATCCTTCCCAGTTTTTCGTCAATCATTCACACAGGCTCGTCAGGTGGGTGGCTCGCTGCCTTCGCCTATCTCTCTTGTGAGGATAAAGTTCTCCAAGTCCTCCTTCCTCATTTACTGTCAAAAAACTTCAAATATCTCGTTCTGGCTCTGTGTTCAAGTGTTCGTTTCGTCGCCATTCTAAAAAAATCTAGTATGTATAACAACTTAAAGAAAAGATATGTAAAAAACAATATTGTATTTTTATCAAATATGTATTTGCTATTTTAATCATTATTTTTTTTTTAATGTAGTGGGAGTATTTTGTAAGAACTTACTTATTGTCTTAAGCTAATTGCACTTCTCCCTAAAATTACGATCACTCAATGTATGGCTATTTTAAAAGGTGAGACGGACGAATGGAAGTCATAGAATTTTATATGAAAAATTCATCCGAGCATTGAATACTGTTGTCATATCTGGTCTGGTGTTCCTGCTATTCATCTCGAGATTCTTAACAAAATCCAAAGAAGGATCTGTAATGTAATCGATCCTGACCTGGCATCTCGACTTCATTCATCCGAGCATTGAATACTGTTGCCATATCTGGTCTGGTGTTCCTGCTATTCATCTCGAGATTCTTGACAAAATCCAAAGAAGGATCTGTAATGTAATCGATCCTGACCTGGCATCTCGACTTCATTCATCCGAGCATTGAATACTGCTGTCATATCTGGTCTGGTGTTCCTGCTATTCATCTTCGAGAATCTTAACAAAATCCAAAGAAATCTTGAATGAATCCTGACCTCTGGCATCTCGAATTCATCCGAAAATTGAATATCTGTAATGTAATATCTGGTCTGGTGTTCTCTGCTTCATTCATCTCGAGATTCTTACTGAAAATCCAAAGAAGGATTCATATTAATCGAAATCTGAAGGATCTGGCATCGATTTGACTCTCGACCTTTTCATCCGAGCATTGAATACTGTTGTCATATCTGGTCTGGTGTTTTCTTATTCATTCATCTCGAGATTCTTGACAAAATCCAAAGAAGGATCTGTAATGTAATCGATCCTGACCTGGCATCTCGACTTCATTCATCCGAGCATTGAATACTGCTGTCAATCTGGTCTGGTGTTCCTGCTATTCATCTCGAGATTCTTTTAAAAATCCAAAGAAGGATCTGTAATGTAATCGATCCTGACCTGGCATCTCGACTTCATTCATCCGAGCATTGAATACTGTTGTCATATCTGGTCTGGTGTTCCTGCTATTCATCTCGAGATTCTTGACAAAATCCAAAGAAGGATCTGTAATGTAATCGATCCTGACCTGGCATCTCGACTTCATTCATCCGAGCATTGAATACTGCTGGTCTGGTCTGGTGTTCCTGCTATTCATCTCGAGATTCTTGACAAAATCCAAAGAAGGATCTGTAATGTAATCGATCCTGACCTGGCATCTCGACGACTTCATTCATCCGAGCATTGAATACTGTTGCCATATCTGGTCTGGTGTTTCCTGCTATTCATCTCGAGATTCTTAACAAAAAGGGATCTGTAAGAAGGATCTGTAATCTAATTCGATCCTTGAATATGGCATCTCTCGACTTCATTCATCCGAGGCATTGAATACCGAGCATTGAATACTGCTGTCATATCTGGTCTGGTGTTCCTCTGGTCTGGTGTTCATTCATCTCCGAGATTCTTTGACAAAATCCAAATCTCGAGATTCTTGAAAAATCTGGATCTGTAATGTAATCGATCCTGACCTGGCATCTCGACTTCATTCATCCGAGCATTGAATACTGTTGCCATATCTGGTCTGGTGTTTGGCTATTCATCTCGAGATTCTTGACAAAATCCAAAGAAGGATCTGTAATGTAATCGATCCTGACCTGGCATCTCGACTTCATTCATCCGAGCATTGAATACTGTTGTCATATCTGGTCTGGTGTTCCTGCTATTCATCTCGAGATTCTTGACAAAATCCAAAGAAGGATCTGTAATGTAATCGATCCTGACCTGGCATCTCGACTTCATTCATCCGAGCATTGAATACTGCTTGTCATATCTGGTCTGGTGTTTCTGCTATTCATCTCGAGATTCTTAACAAAATCAAAGAAGGATCTGTAATGTAATCGATCCTGACCTGGCATCTCGACTTCATTCATCCGAGATTTGAATACTGTTGATATCTGGTCTGGTGTTCCTGCTAATCTCGAGATTCTTGACAAAATCAAAGAAGGATCTGTAATGTAATCGATCCTGACCTGGCATCTCGACTTCATTCATCCGAGCATTGAATACTGTTGTCATATCTGGTCTGGTGTTCCTGCTATTCATCTCGAGATTCTTAACAAAATCCAAAGAAGGATCTGTAATGTAATCGATCCTGACCTGGCATCTCGACTTCATTCATCCGAGCATTGAATACTGTTGTCATATCTGGTCTGGTGTTCCTGCTATTCATCTCGAGATTCTTGACAAAATCCAAAGGATCTGTAATGTAATCGATCCTGACCTGGCATCTCGACTTCATTCATCCGAGCATTGAATACTGATCCTGATTCATCTCGAGGCATCTCTGAATGTAATCTCCTGACCTGGCATCATTCATTCATCCGAGCATTGAATACTGTTGTCATATCTGGTCTGGTGTTCCTGCTATTCATCTCGAGATTCTTGACAAAAAATCCAAAGAAGGATCTGTAATGTAATCGATCCTGACCTGGCATCTCGACTTCATTCATCCGAGCATTGAATACTGTTGTCATATCTGGTCTGGTGTTTCTGCTATTCATCTCGAGATTCTTGACAAAATCCAAAGAAGGATCTGTAATGTAATCGATCCTGACCTGGCATCTCGACTTCATTCATCCGAGCATTGAATACTGTTGTCATATCTGGTCTGGTGTTTCTGCTATTCATCTCGAGATTCTTGACAAAAATCCAAAGAAGGATCTGTAATGTAATCGATCCTGACCTGGCATCTCGACTTCATTCATCCGAGCATTGAATACTGTTGTCATATCTGGTCTGGTGTTCCTGCTATTCATCTCGAGATTCTTAACAAAATCCAAAGAAGGATCTGTAATGTAATCGATCCTGACCTGGCATCTCGACTTCATTCATCCGAGCATTGAATACTGTTGTCATATCTGGTCTGGTGTTCCTGCTATTCATCTCGAGATTCTTGACAAAATCCAAAGAAGGATCTGTAATGTAATCGATCCTGACCTGGCATCTCGACTTCATTCATCCGAGCATTGAATACTGTTGTCATATCTGGTCTGGTGTTCCTGCTATTCATCTCGAGATTCTTGACAAAATCCAAAAAGAAGGATCTGTAATGTAATCGATCCTGACCTGGCATCTCGACTTCATTCATCCGAGCATTGAATACTGTTGTCATATCTGGTCTGGTGTTTCCTGCTATTCATCTATTCTTGATCTCTGAGATCCTGACCTGGCTCTGACTTCATTCAAAATCCAAAGAAGGATCTGTAATGTTTCTGCTAATCTCGATCCTGAAATCTGGCATTTCTGTAACTTCCATTCATCCGAGCATTGAATACTGTTGTCATATCTGGTCTGGTGTTCCTGCTATTCATCTCGAGATTCTTGACAAAATCCAAAGAAGGATCTGTAATCTAATCGATCCTGACCTGGCATCTCGATTCATTCATCCGAGTATTGAATACTGCTGCCATATCTGGTCTGGTGTTCCTGCTATTCATCTCGAGATTCTTAACAAAATCCAAAGAAGGATATGTAATGTAATAGATCCTGACCTGTCATCTCGACTTCATTCATCCGAGCATTGAAAACTGCTGCCATATCAGGTCTGGTGTTCCTGCTATTCATCTCGAGATTCTTGACAAAACCCAAAGAAGGATCTGTAATGTAATCGATCCTGACCTTGCATCTCGACTTCATTCATCCGAGCATTGAATACTGTTGTCATATCTGGTCTGGTGTTCCTGCTATTCATCTCGAGATTCTTGACAAAATTCCAAATACTGAAGGATCTCTCGAGTAAAAATGTAATCGATCCTGACCTGGCATCTCGACTTCATTCATCCGAGCATTGAATACTGTTGTCATATCTGGTCTGGTGGTCCTGCTATTCATCTCGAGATTCTTGACAAAATCCAAAGAAGGATCTGTAATGTAATCGATCCTGACCTGGCATCTCGACTTCATTCATCCGAGCATTGAATATTGCTGCCATATCTGGTCTGGTGTTTCTGCTATTCATCTCGAGATTCTTGACAAAATCCAAAGAAGGATCTGTAATGTAATCGATCCTGACCTGGCATCTCGACTTCATTCATCCGAGCATTGAATACTGCTGCCATATCTGGTCTGGTGTTTCCTGCTATTCATCTCGAGATTCTTAACAAAATCCAAAGAAGGATCTGTAATGTAATCGATCCTGACCTGGCATCTCGACTTCATTCATCCGAGCATTGAATATCTGGTCTGCCATTCATCTGGTCTGGTCTGTTTCGATCCTGCCTATTCATCTCCGAGATTCTTTGACAAAATCCAAAATCCAAAGAAGGATCTGTAATGTAATAGATCCTGACCTGGCATCTCGACTTCATTCATCCGAGCATTGAATACTGCTGCCATATCTGGTCTGGTGTTTCTGCTATTCATCTCGAGATTCTTAACAAAATCCAAAGAAGGATCTGTAATGTAATCGATCCTGACCTGGCATCTCGACTTCATTCATCCGAGCATTGAATTCATCTGCTGCCATATCTGGTCTGACTGTTCATCCGAGCATTGAATACTATTCATCTCTATTCATCTTCTTGACAAAATCCAAAGAAGGATCTGTAATGTAATCGATCCTGACCTGGCATCTCGACTTCATTCATCCGAGCATTGAATACTGCTGCCATATCTGGTCTGGTGTTTCTGCTATTCATCTCGAGATTCTTGACAAAATCCAAAGAAGGATCTGTAATGTAATCGATCCTGACCTGGCATCTCGACTTCATTCATCCGAGCATTGAATACTGCTGCCATATCTGGTCTGGTGTTTCTGCTATTCATCTCGAGATTCTTAACAAAATCCAAAGAAGGATCTGTAATGTAATCGATCCTGACCTGGCATCTCGACTTCATTCATCCGAGCATTGAATACTGCTTGCCATATCTGGTCTGGTGTTTCCTGCTATTCATCTCGAGATTCTTGACAAAATCCAAAGAAGGATCTGTAATGTAATCGATCCTGACCTGGCATCTCGATTCTTAACAAAATCCAAAGAAGGATCTGTAATGTAATCGATCCTGACCTGGCATCTCGACTTCATTCATCCGAGCATTGAATACTGCTGCCATATCTGGTCTGGTGTTCCTGCTATTCATCTCGAGATTCTTGACAAAATCCAAAGAAGGATCTGTAATGTAATCGATCCTGACCTGGCATCTCGACTTCATTCATCCGAGCATTGAATACTGTTGTCATATCTGGTCTGGTGTTCCTGCTATTCATCTCGAGATTCTTAACAAAATCCAAAGAAGGATCTGTAATGTAATCGATCCTGACCTGGCATCTCGACTTCATTCATCCGAGCATTGAATATCCTGACCTGGCATCATATCATCCGGTCTGGTGTTCCTGCTATTCATCTCGAGATTCTTGACAAAATCCAAAGAAGGATCTGTAATGTAATCGATCCTGACCTGGCATCTCGACTTCATTCATCCGAGCATTGAATACTGTTGTCATATCTGGTCTGGTGTTCCTGCTATTCATCTATTCATCTCGAAATCCAAAGAAGGAATTCTGTAATGTATCGATCCTGACCTGGCATCTCCTGACTGGCATCTCACTTCATTCATCCGAGCATTGAATACTGCTGCCATATCTGGTCTGGTGTTCCTGCTATTCATCTCGAGATTCTTAACAAAATCCAAAGAAGGATCTGTAATTAATCGATCCTGACCTGGCATCTCGATTCATCCGAGCATTGAATACTGTGTATCTGGTCTGGTGTTCCTGCTATTCATCTCGAGATTCTTAAAAAATCCAAAGAAGGATCTGTAATGTAATCGATCCTGACCTGGCATCTCGACTTCATTCATCCGAGCATTGAATACTGTTGTCATATCTGGTCTGGTGTTCCTGCTATTCATCTCGAGATTCTTAACAAAATCCAAAGAAGGATCTGTAATGTAATCGATCCTGACCTGGCATCTCGACTTCATTCATCCGAGCATTGAATACTGTTGTCATATCTGGTCTGGTGTGGTGTTCATCCTGATATTCATCTCGAGATTCTTGACAAAATCCAAAGAAGAATCTGTAATGTAATCGATCCTGACCTGGCATCTCGACTTCATTCATCCTCGACTTCATTGAATACTGCTGTCATATCTGGTCTGGTGTTTCTGCTATTCATCTCGAGATTCTTGACAAAATCCAAAAGAAGGATCTGTAATGTAATCGATCCTGACCTGGCATCTCGACTTCATTCATCCGAGCATTGAATAATATATCTGGTCTGGTGTTCCTGCTATTCATCTCGAGATTCTTGAAGGAAATCCAAACATGTAATCGATCCTGACCTGGCATCTCGACTTCATTCATCCGAGCATTGAATACTGCTGTCATATCTGGTCTGGTGTTCCTGCTATTCATCTCATCTCGAGATTCTTGACAAAATCCAAAGAAGGATCTGTAATGTAATCGATCCTGACCTGGCATCTCGACTTCATTCATCCGAGCATTGAATACTGTTGTCATATCTGGTCTGGTGTTTTCCTGCTATTCATCTCGAGATTCTTGACAAAATCCAAAGAAGGATCTGTAATGTAATCGATCCTGACCTGGCATCTCGACTTCATTCATCCGAGCATTGAATACTGCTGGGCTCTGGTCTGGTGTTCCTGCTATTCATCTCGAGATTCTTGACAAAATCCAAAAGAAGGATCTGTAATGTAATCGATCCTGACCTGGCATCTCGACTTCATTCATCCGAGCATTGAATACTGTTGTCATATCTGGTCTGGTGTTCCTGCTATTCATCTCGAGATTCTTGAAATCCATTTGGGTTTTCGATCCTGAAGAAGGATCTGTAATGCATTGAATCGATCCTGACCTGGCATCTCGACTTCATTCATCCGAGCATTGAATACTGTTGGCATCATATCTGGTCTGGTGTTTCAAAATCCAAAGAAGGATCTGTAATGTAATCGATCCTGACCTGGCATCTCGACTCTCCGAGCATTGAATACTGTTCCATATCTGGTCTGGTGTTCCTGCTATTCATCTCGAGATTCTTGACAAAATCCAAAGAAGGATCTGTAATGTAATCGATCCTGATTTCTCGACTTCATTCATCCGAGCATTGAATACTGTTGTCAAGGAAAGTAATCTCGATTCTTAAAATCCAAAGAAGGATCTGTAATGTAATCGATCCTGACCTGGCATCTCGACTTCATTCATCCGAGCATTGAATACTGCCAATCTGGTCTGGTGTTTTCCTGCTATTCATCTCGAATTCTTGACAAAATCCAAAGAAGGATCTGTAATGTAATCGATCCTCCTGGCATCTCGACTTCATTCATCCGAGCATTGAATACTGCTGAATATCTGGTCTGGTGTTCCTGCTATTCATCTCGAACATTCTTGAGAAAAAAAGAAATCTGTAATGTAATCGATCCTGACCTGGCATCTCGTTTCATTGCTTACAGCGAAGCTATATTACGGCGGTGGGAGAATTGCTGAAACCGAGACGCCAGGTCAGGACCAATAATATTACAGATTCTTTGGATTTTATGAAAAACCTCTAAGTGTGCAGTAGGAGCAGCGGACCACACGTGGCGGCAATATTCAAAGCATAGGCGAATGGTAGACATATAAATATGCAAGATAGATTCAGGAGAGAAAAAAATGACTAGCACGATACAGTGAAATGTTAGACGGAGAAAGTTAGACCAAGAAGGCGTAAGGAGTCACTCTCATGGGGGTGAGCGTCAATCATGCTGACGGGAAGCAGGAAGGCGTCTTTCAGGTCATTAATAGAGAAAACATTCGTGTTGGTGGCGATAAATTAACAAGCTATTCATTGTCCCAGTTAACAACAAACTGTAGTTCATTTTTTTGATCCCTTGCCAATTTCAACTTGTCGAACTGATCAGAATGGTTAATCTACATCGATACCAAGTTGAGAACTGATGACACAGGAAGGTCACTGATAAAGATTGGGATTAAAGTCCAAGAGACACCTGCATTAGTAGAAAAAGATCTGGAAGAGTAGCCAGTCAGCACGCCTTTCATTTCCCAGTTAGATAAGAAAAACTGGATAAGTTCAAAATTCGCCCGGAAACACCATAGTCTTTGAACAAGACCGGTATGCCAAACCCTGTCAACCGCTTTCGAGATACCCAAGGCAACGGACTGAGCTTCAACAGTCTTATCAAAAGCTTGATCTTTCTCTCTCTTGCGGCCTCAGCCGAGATTGAACTCAACAATACTTTGATTGGTGTAGTTCATAATCTTGTCAAATAGCTGAATACTTGATGCTTCGCTAGGGCTATCAAGGGTGTTTTTTATCATGACACCAACACTAAATGGATTGCCAACCAAGGCTCAGAGAGACTCCATTCACCCTCCTCTAAGAGCAGGTTTTGAATTCAGAGTTTTCCTTCTCCTAGACCAGTTGCGATCCAAGGCTATAGAACCCAGTCTGTCCTGCTATTTTCCCATAGCTGGAGGGAGAAGAAAGAGGATTCACACCTTTCCCAAGGGTGTTAGCACGTAAGTGAATGTAATGGATTCGACTGGAATTCGAACTCGGCTTTCCGATTCCTCAATCCAAGCCGCTATCCATTACCCCATCGTGCCTCCTCAGATGCAAAAGCTTGATAGACTCTTTCAGCATTAATGGAAAGTACATTAGCAGATGACCTAAAGAAGTGAAAGCCATATTGCTTGTCTAAAAGAAGACTCTGCGATGTGAGACGCTTAACCATTTCGGAGTTTATTAAGGCCTCAGGAATTTTAACAATAAAACGTAGATATCTGACAGGTCGATAGTTCGAGGGTTCAGACGGTTCACCTGCGTTCTTAAAGACTGGGACAACGGTGAAGGATTTATAAGAAAGAAGCAGCGCGGTATTTATTGTAAAATTTAGAGAGAACATTTTTTTAAAAAATTAAATAACCTTTAAAATACAGGAAAATATGGAGAGTCATGAGATTTCATACCCTTAAAGACATTGGCGCGTAAAAGAAGATTACACATATAATTAGTATCAGGTGATTTTTGTTGGCAAATTATCAGCAAAAGATTATAAGCTGTAAAAAATGAATCAAATCAAATCAAGGCACCTTTCGCTATCCCAATGCTTCTTCGAATTTCAGTGTCACATTTTTCGTTCTCTGTTAAAATAATTGCCGGATAATTTAATGTCTATAAAGATTTTGGTATCTCCAATTTGTAATTTGCGTCTTGGGTTGTTCCTTTTGCTGACAAACCTGCATTCTGATTTCTTGCAATTAATGTTTAGTCCTTCATTTATGTGTCTGGAAATTATCGACATATCTAATGTTTCTTATTAATATAAATGTTATTTTTAAAGGTATACATGTTTGAGCTGCTATCACTGTTAGTTATGATTGTTTTTTTATTTTCTTAAACAGTGAAATTAATAACAATAATTAAAAAAGACGAAAAAATCTGTTTATCGGAATGAGCGTGAACGGGACCCCACACTTAGAAATAGCGTACCCAAGACGCCCACATTTAGGGCGATCTCAAAGGTCAACCCAACCGGAATGCAATGGAAGGGTATCGCTCTGGGAGAATTTGGTGTGTGATGTGAGTTTTAGTAAATATATATTCTTTTTAATTTGGGGTTGAATTAAGAGAACGTTAGTGAATGGATAGCAGGATAAGAACAAAATACAGGAAGACATGGAGAGCCACAATCGCTGACATCCTTAAAAAACACGACATATTATATATATATATATATATATATATATATATATATATATATTATACGTGTAATTGATACCGAATTATTTTTTTCTTTCGATTTTCCATGTTAAAAGAATATCATCGTCTTCGAGATTTTTGATTCAAGGAACCAAAGCCAGAATGTTGATCTTATAAAAAGCTTTAGTGAAATCGATTCTTACTTGAGTCTCAGATTCTAGGCGAAGATTCTGAGGTTAAGAAATGAACGTAGATACGATTACATTTTTCTGTGATGTCTGGCAATGAATTGTGGTAATATATTTCATAGAAAAACTGTACGTAAACACACGTCAATATGAAACATACACACATAAATTTAGAAACCTTTACCCAGTTCACTCGTTTGGCTTGGTAGAGCAGGAGTCTTTATCAGAAAGGCTTTCCATAAGAATAAAAAAGAGCCGAGGACAAGATAACCTTGTTGAGTCTCAGTGAACGCCAGATGTATGTACATGGAATAAAGAAATGGAACTCTGGGAAATTGGTGACAGCTGACCAAACGACTTGAATTTCGCGGATCTTGCCGGACTGCAAAGTGCGTGACCTATACCTGAGCCAAGAGCGAATAATTCATTTTTTAATTATATATATATATATATATATATATATATATATATATATATATATAAAATCATCAAACCGATTTTAAATGTGAATTAAGTTTAAGCGTCTAATGATTTTTTTTTCTTTTTCTTTCAGATTTAACAACTTAAGTCTTCGGCAATTTCAACCATGAAAAGATTAACAATCAAACAACGTGCTAACGTTTCAAGAGTGCAATTGGAAAAAATTGTTTGTAAATTCAAAGAAACTGTGTCGGTGGCAGATGTGAAAACACCATTGCATGCTCGTTTACGCCGTTCTGCTGAAAACATTGGTGCAGTGTACGAGAATGTGGCCGAAAATGCAGACCCCTCTATCCGTCATCACGCGCAAAAAATTGAAACTCTCCACAACAACGTGAGATAGGTTCCAATTGTACTCTCGGTTGGTCGATTATATTGATCAAAAATATCGCGAAGTGCATTTCTGTTTGAACGTCCATTTTGGTTACTCCGTTCACTTGATTGGCTTGGTAGAGCAAGAGTCTTTATCAGAAAGGCTTTCCATAAAAATAAAAAAGAGCCGGGTACAAGATAACCTTGTTGAGTCTCAGTTAACGCCAGATGTACGTACATGGAATAAAGAAATGGACCTGCAGTCATCTCGGAGAAATTGGTGTCAGTTGGCAAGACAACTTGCCAGAATGCAAATTGCATGTACTATACATGAGCCAAGTGCAAATAATTATTTTTAATTTTATATATATATATATATATATATATATATATATATATATATGCCTATATATATATATATATATATTTTAGTTGGATTGATGTGAGTTTGTGACCCTGATTTCACGCTTTTGTGATCGTCAGACAAACAGTTTGTCTGACGACCGCAAAAGCGTGAAACCCAGGGTCACAAACTCACATCAATCCAACCAAATATGTTAGCTCTATTTCTGATATTGAGCGCTTTCTAGTAAGTACCATGCATATAATATATAATTATATATATATATATTTATATTTACACACACACACACATACATATATATATATATATATATATATATATATATATATATATATATATATATATATAAAAGGTGTTCCAATAACTTGGACCGATTTTAAATATGAATTAATTTTAATCGTGTAATGATTTTTTTTTTTTTCTATTCAGATTTAACAACTTATGTCTTTGGAAATTTCAACCATAGAAAGATTAATAATCAAACCACGTGTTAACGTTATCGAAGCCTGTTAGGGAAATGGACGTTCAAATAGAATTTGAATGAGAAGTTCCCAGATCGTATCATCATAAGTCTTTTTGTTATTTCTCCCAGACCCTGTTCTGACATCCATTTGCTTAAGCCTGATAAGTATACCACGCGTTGCTTTCCCTTGTCACCTCATTCCCTCTATCCGCCCTGTAAGTATCCGATTTTCCAAGCTCTTCTTTCTCATTACTCGTCCCAGAAATGTCAGCTGCCTTTTCCTGGTGTTAAGTATAAGCTTCCTCTTTGTTTGCATTCTCTTCAAAACATCATCGTTTCTCACACCCTCGGTTCATGATATTCTCAGCATCCTTCTGTAGAACCATACCCCCGTTGCCTCGAGTCTCTTCTTCATCTTTGAGGAGACCGTTCAACATTTGCTGCCTTAAAGAAGGACGGACGTCATGTATCCGCTTAGTACTCGTTTCTTTGTTACCAAAGAAATCCTCCTGTCTCGTAATACTCTGCCTAGCTTTTGGAATGCGTCTTTGGCAATCCCAATACGTCTTCGGATCTCAGCGTTGTACTTATCGTCCTCTGTCAGAACACTTCCCCCCGCCTGCTTGATTTGACTGCCCCCCAGCTTGTAAATCGCATTTTGGGCTCCTCTTTTTACTGATGACCATACATTCTGTCTTTTTTTTTTATTTATACTTAGTCCCTTCTTCTCGTTATCCTTCCCTAGGTTCTATAGGAGTTTTTTTGTTTCCTTCCCGTGTTTGCTGTCATCACTGTGTCATCTGCGTATCTTATATTGTTAAGATTGTGGCCGCTAACGAATCATCGTCGGATTTCCAGTTCTTTCAGAATTGCCTAGCTGTATAGGTTGAATAAGTTAGGTGAGAAGACACATCTTTGCTTTACACTCCTTTCTATTTTTGTATATCTGCTGAACTCATTTTTTATATTTTATTTTGCTGCCAGAAAAGGTCTTTGATTATTCTAATGTCTTTCCCAAATATGTCAGGATTACTGAGCAGATCTAACAGATCTTTGTGGCGCACTTTGTCGATTTCCCATGCGTAATCTATAAAACACAGGTGCATGTACTTCTGCATTTGTATTGCTTTTTCTGATAACATTTTGAGCATGAATATTGCGTTCCCTGTTCCGGTGTCTGTAACGAACCCGCACTATTCTTGTCCTATCTCTGACCTGATTCTTCTGCGCTCTCTGTTCATCAGAATACGGATGATGAGTTTTGTTATGTGGCTCATTAGGCTGATTGTTCGGTGGGGTTTGTGCCTGTTGAAAATAGATCTGCTTAGACCTTCCGGTATGTCTCCACTGTTGTAGTGTTCATTTCATATTTCTGTAATCTTGTCTATGCCAATATCATCTAAGGCTGTCAGCATCTCTGTTACAATTACGTCTGGCCCAGCCACTTTGTTTCTGTTCAATTTTTCCAACGCCGCTTCTACTTCTGTTTTTAGAATTTCAGGCCCGTCGGTAGTTCTGTGTATTGATGGTTGTTTTCTTTTGTCGGAGAAGAGTTCCCCAATATATTTATTCCAGCGCTGAAGAATGTTTTCCTTCACTAATATGAGCGTTTCATCCTTGAATTTTTTGCAGCCTGTTGACGAGCATGTCTTCTGTCCTGTTAGTTCCTTTATTTGTTTATGCATATCTTCTTCGTATGTGGCACCCAATCTCTCTATTTCTGCACGTTTTTTTTTGCTTTACCGCTCTTCTTTAGCCTGCATTTGGTTCTTATTTCATTGTGTAATTTTCTGTATTCCTTTCCATATATTGGCAGAGTTTTCTTTGCATCATGTCGTGAATCTCATCAGTCATCCATTCATGCAACATCAATCGCTATCATCTGTCGCCTTGATCCATGTCCTTTTATCCTTTCCTAAAATTCCCCTACAGCCACTCATTCTCTCACTTTCACTCTGGTTAAAACCCTGGGTGCTAGTAGCACTCCTCCTGCCTTGCTTGGGGTAAACTGCTCATATATATATATATATATATATATATATATATATATATATATATATATATATACTTTCAAAACAGATGAAGAAGAGACTTGAAGTTTGACAGAGATATGGTTCTACTGACGAGTGTCCTTAGAAACAAAGAAAAGAGTGTTAGACGGCTATGTAATATCTAATCTCCTATATAGCAGTGAATGCTGGGCAATCTCCTCACAGATGAAGAAGAGACTTGAAGCGACAGAGATGTGGTTCTACTGATGAGTGTCCTTAGAAACAAAGAAAAGAGTGTTAGACGGCTATGTAATATCTAATCTTCTATATGGCAGTGAATGCTGGACAATCTCTTCACAGACGAAGAAGAGACTTGAAGCGATAGAGATGTGGTTCTACTGACGAGTGTCCTTAGAAACAAAGAAAAGAGTGTTAGACGGCTATGTAATATCTAATCTCCTATATGGCAGTGAATGCTGGACAATCTCCTCACAGATGAAGAAGAGACTTGAAGCGATAGAGATGTGGTTCTACTAACGAGTGTCATTAGAAAGAAACAAAAGAGTGGTGGACGGCTATGTAATATCTAATCTCCTATATGGCAGTGATGGCTGGACAATCTCCTCACAGATGAAGAAGAGACTTGAAGCGATAGAGATGTGGTTCTACTAACGAGTGTCATTAGAAAGAAAGAAAAGAGTATTGGACGGCTATGTAATATCTAATCTCCTATATGGCAGTGAATGCTGGACAATCTCCTCACAGATGAAGAAGAGACTTGAAGCGATAGAGATGTGGTTCTACTGACGAGTGTCCTTAGAAACAAAGAAAAGAGTATTGGACGGCTATGTAATATCTAATCTCCTATATGGCAGTGATGGCTGGACAATCTCCTCACAGATGAAGAAGAGACTTGGAGAAACAGGTATGTGGTTCTGCAGAAGAAAGCTGAGGATACGATGGGTCGAAGTTGTGAGCAATGACGAAGTTTTAGAGAACAAAAAGTAAACATACTTAACATTAGGAAGTGACAATTCTAGGGCACATAATGAGGAAAGACGGCTTGGAAAATCTGATACTCATAGGACAGATTGAAATCAAGAGGGACAGAGGAACACAATGCATGACATACTTAGTGAACTCCTGTAAATGAATGGCGAAACAGTTATTAGGAGAAATAACAAAAAGACAAAATTTATTAAGAGCTACAAAGCACACGAAATTGTGGAGTGCCATGATCGTCTACGTCTTGGGTGGACACGACACTTAAAGTAGAATTTATACTGACGGTATATGGTACATAGAATAAGACGAATGAGTTCGTGCAAATGGATTGCAGGAAAATGTTTAGTAGAGATAACAAAAAGATAAAATTTATTAAGAGTTACGAAAGACAGGAAATTGTGGAGAGCCATGATTGCCTACGTCATGAATAGACAATACTTAAAGAAGAATTAATAATGAAGGGACATTGCACATAGAATAAGACGAATGAGCTTGTATAAATGGATTGCAAAACAATGTTTCGTAGGTAACATTCTTAAGAACTACAAAGGACAGGAAGTTGTGGAGAGCGGTAATCATAAAATTTTTTAATTTTTCCGTCACTGGGAGGTTTGATTCGTGGTCTCCCAGATAGCCCTGTTATTTTTATTTTTTTTTCATCACCCGGAGAGCTTCGAGGTCTTCCAGATGGCCCTGAAATTTGTAAATTTTCCATCACCTGCAGAGCATCTAGGTCTACCAGATGGCCCTGAAATTTCTAAATTTTTCCAACACCCGTAGGGTTTCAAGGTCTACCAGAGCGCCTTGAAATTTCTAAATGTTTCCATCACCTGGAGAGATTCTAGGACTTCCACATAGCCCTGAAATTTGTAAATTTTCCATCACCTGGAGAGCTTCGAGGTCTTCCAGATGGCCCTGAAATTTCTAAATTTTCCATCACCTGGAGAGCATCTAGGTCTTCCAGATGGCCCTGAAATTTCTAAATTTTTCCAACACCCGTAGGGTTTCGAGTTCTACCAGAGCGCCTTGAAATTTCGAAATGTTTCCATCACCCGGAGAGCTTCTAGGACTTCCACATAGCCCTGAAATTTGTAAATTTTCCATAATCTGGAGAGCTTCGAGGTCTTCCAGATGGCCCTGAAATTTCTAAATTTTTCCAACACCCGTAGGGTTTCGAGGTCTACCAGAGCGCCTTGAAATTTCTAAATTTTTCCACTACCTTGAGTGCTTCTAGTTCTTCCAGATGGCTCTGATATTTCTAAATTTTTCAATTACCAGGAGAGCTTCAAGGTCTTCTACATGGACCTAGACTTTCTAAATTTTCCATCACAAGTAGGGCTTCGCTGTCTTCTTTCCATCATAAAGAGAGTTTCGAGGTCATCCAGCTGGCCCTGAAATTTCCAATTTTTCCAACACAAGGAGAGCTTCGATGCCTTCCAGATTGTCCTGAAATTCGTAAATTTTCCTATCACCCGGAGAACTTCGAGGTCATCCAGATGGCCCTGAAATTTTCTATCTGGAACAGCCTCCTTCCGACATAACAAGAAATGTGCACGAAACGCTCTCGCTGTTAAAGATTCACCAGTTTTTATTTTATTTTATTTTAAAAGAAAACAAATATTTCTTTTGACTTAAAAATCCAAGATTTAAAATCCATGATTTTAGTAATTTTCAAAAATTCAAACATGGAATATTTTATTTTATTTTCATTTCTGATCTTTTAAAACAGTTTTTGATTTCATTTCACTTCAAATATTTCTGTTTCACATTCAAGAAATGAAGAAGAAGGTCACTATGATCTTTTTCATTGTTTCTATCACAGTTATTACAGACTGTCTTTACATTTTCGTGCTTATAATTCGCACAGATATGATTACTAAGACCAGAAAAACCTTCTTGCTAGAAGTAACTATATATTCTATTCTAACAGGTTTTTTTCTCAAACTTCTTACCTTTGCAATGACATATTCTGTCTGTTGTTTTGTTGTCCTTTCTTCTCACTAAATCTGCTCGTTCTCTTTCACTCCCAGTAACCCATTTCTTCTTAAAACCTGTTGTTTTATTATCCTTTTTTCTCATTAAAGTCTTCTCATTCTCTTTCAATCCCAGTTACCCCTTGTGACTTAGTGGCATTATCGCCAACTTCTGTCTTTCTGAAACCTGTTCTTTTATTGTCCCTTCTACTCACTAAAGTCTTCTCATTCTCTTTCACTTCCAGTAACCCCTTGCGTCTTAGTGGCATTATCGCCATTTTCTGTCTTTCTGAAACCTGTTCTTTTATTGTCCTTTCTACTCACTAAAGTCTTCTCATTCTCTTTCAATCCCAGTTACCCCTTGCGTCTTAGTGGCATTATCGCCATCTTCTGCATTCTTAAAACCTGTACTTTTATTTTCTTTCTCTTCATTAAAGTCTTCACATTCTCTTTCACTCCCAGTAACCCCTTACGTCTTAGTGGCATTATCGCCATCTTCTATCTTTCTGAAACTTGTTCTTTTATTGTCCTTTCTCCTCTCTAAAGTCTTCTCATACTCTTTCACTCCCTCATCTTTTAAAACAATTTTTGATCTGATTTCTCTTCAAGACAATAAACAAGGTTACAATGATCTTTGCATACGCTTCGACTGCAATTATTGCAGATAGCTTTTTTTATGCCCACGTGCTTGTAATTTACAAAAGTATGTCGGCTAAAAACCAGTAACACCTTTCGGTTACTTGACAGAGTTATTCGGAAAGATACGTGAGTAAATCATGATAATCTGACTTGCTACTTGATAAACATTAAGAAAAAGTCATTTTATGAGGTGTTTCAAACACTCCATGGTATTAATGGAAAGTAAATCCCTCCCACTCGAACGAACTCAAAGCCGAGATTTAAGTGAGGATCCCACACGGACCGGACATTTTGTTGAATGGCAAAACTTGCTAAAACCTCCTACTGCCGTCATTCCCCGTTTTAGAATGCCTTAGATTTCAAGAATTAATCCATCTCCCTTCCCAAATGAGAGGTAGTGTGTGGAGAGACGGACCCCTGGAGTTCAAATACATTTTAGTTAATTTTATCCGTGATGGCGTTCTAGAAAGACCAGGGAAATATGTGTTCGTATGTGAGTGTATGTGTGTGAGAACACGAACGTGCAATTGTGCGTGTGTGTGTATACGCGTGAACGTGTCTTTTTCTAAACACATACTTAATATCGTGATTTTCCAAGCGTAGCTTAGATGTGGCACAAGGCCGCACCCAGTGAGGATCGAACTCACTACTCAGTCGTAATTGTTCTAGCAAGACAAGCTTGCTAACCATTACACCGCCTCAAGGTGCCTAACACATACTGAATATATATATATATATATAATTTTTCTTTTCTGTTTTTATAGTACTGCTTCATAACTGTTAATCAATATATATATTATAGTTTTCTTTTACCTATCGTTCCTCTGTCAGTGAGACATAGAACAGCATATCCCCCACCAAAGAACAGGTGGGGCAATGACGTAAAAGGAAACACTGTCCGGTTAGATGCTTCCTAACTCTAGTATAGAACCGAATAATCTTTATCAGTTCTTATTGATCCATATTAGATTAGTGAATTGGATTAACAAATTGGATTATTGAAGGAAGCCTTCCAAAAACCTAAGTCCTGACAAACAGAAAAAATCGTTAGAAACAAAGAAACCCATGCTGGATTCTTATGTGATATCCATTCTCTTATATGGCAGTGCATGCTGGACAAAACCCCGACGGATGAGGTGAAAATTGGATAGAGTCGAAACGTGGTTCTACAGAAAGTCATTGAGAATTCCATGATCGGGAAAAATCATCCCCGGATTATTCTGGAGGATCCGTGTCTTGTGAGACTACTTGGCCTTAAACTCACACGGGACCTGACGTGCTATACCATTTAGCTAGAGAGGACGCATATTTTCTATGAAATTTCTCGGACATTCAGTTTGGTAAATATAGTTAATAATGTTTATTATAAACAGAGCATTTACTTAAAGATTTGTATCTATAAAAAATAACGTATGAACAGAAAATATATTAAAATAATTGTCGGACCTAGTCAATTTCATAATATATGATGTTATTTGTTTACGTTACAATACGCTTCCAGCAGATATGAACATTCGAGTGAAATCATGGTAAATTTGTTGTTTAAAAACAGTAATCTGACTTTGCTAAGCAGAATCTTCTGTAACTAAGTGGTATAGCATGTCAGGCTATATGGCAGTTCCGTGTAGGATACAGGTTCGATTACTGTCGGAGGACACATATTTTCTATGGAATTTTACGGACATTCAGGTCGGTAAATATAGTTAATACTGTCTATTATAAACAAAGCATTTACTTAAATATTTGTATCTATAAATATAAAGTAGAAAAAGAATATATATATATATATATATATCAAGGCTCTATTCTTGGACTAGGCTGTTTCTGATCTTCAATGATCTCTGAGGTGTCATCAGTTCCCAACCAGGTATTTATGCAGATGACACAACCATTTGCTCTTGTCTTTGCAGCAAATTCGGCAGACTATAGAAATTAAACCTGGTAACTATTTTCGAAAGCGGACCTCCTATCAGTGGTTAACTGGGGCAAGAAATGGCTTGTAAATTTTAACACCTCCAAAACAAATTTTTTCTCACTTATTCATTACAGAGAATCTTTTCTGCCTGAAAAGATGGCTAATGCTAAGGGAGAGTTTATGCCTACTTGGGCTGTCGTTTTCTACTGATATGAAGTGGAGTAGTTATATTGAATCAATTGTTAGGTCTTCTGCGAGAAAAGTTGCTGCACGGTGTCATGCCAGAAAATTCTTCTCCTTATAATTTATCGTCCATAAGGACACTGAGATGCTTTTCGGCTCTATCACGACTGGAGAGTGGGGACAAGGCAGCTCCCGCTCAAATATGACATCAGTGCTTCATTATAGGACTAATCTCACTCTGGTAAAAGTAGAGGATAGCATGAGGTGTCAGGTACTTACAGGAGCGGTAAAGGAGGCCAACCATTTTACCTACATTTTTAGCGATAGATCGTATGTACGCGTTCCACTTGGGGTCAGGGGTGAGACTAAGGCCAAATAGTCTCTGAAGGCTTGGAACGTCTCCGAGGGGAGCTTCTATTCATCGTGACTGGTGCTAGTTTTCTCATCACCGACCTTCACAATGTCATGCTTAATAGTAAGTACAAAAGATAAACCTGGCAGCTGATCCCGAAAATTATCTCTTATCAGTTGTTAATTGCGGCAAAAAATGGCTAGTAAATTTGAACGCCTCCGATTTTGAGCATCTCTTTTAATCTTTGAAGATAATTATTTTGCTTTACATCAGCATAGTCGATGCTGATACCCAGGAGAGCAACTAAATTCACCTTCTTGATCTCACGTTTTCCACTGATATGAAGTGGAGCAATTATTTTGAATCAGTTGAGAGGTCTTCTGCGAGGAATGTTGGTTCACTGTGTCGTGCCAGAAAATTCTTCTCCTTAGAATCCATCTTGCATATTTCTAAATCTACCATTCGTCCATGCATTGGATACTGTTGTAATATGTGGTCTTGTGTTCCTGCTTAATATCTCGCGATTTTAGATAAAATCCCAAAAGTGTCTGTAATGTAATCGATCCTGATATGGCATCTCGACTTTATTCCCTTCGTCCGTGATGTGACCTGGATTCTCTCTGGCATTTCTGCAAATGTTTTCTTGGCAACTGTTCCGATGAGTCTTCCTCCTTGGTGCTCCGATTGCATGAATTTAAACGCATTACTAGATTGCCAATTAGGTCTCACGGTTTTGCTGTTGAACTAGCTACCGTATTTTTTTTAATAGTTTTTCTTTCACGCATTTCTGCCTGTAGGACTCTCTCCCGGATTCTGCCCGCCAACTATAATCTTCCAGCATTTAAAAGTAACAGCAATCATCATCATTTTCTGTCTTCCTGAAATCTGTCCTTTTATTGTCCTTTCTCCTCAATAAAGTCTTCTCATTCTCTTTCACTCCCAGTAACCTCTTGCGTCTTAGTAGCATTATCGCCATCTTCTGTCTTCCTGAAACCTGTTCTCTTATTGTCCTTTCTCCTCACTAAAGTCTTCTCATTCTCTTTCACTCCCATTAACCCCTTGCGTCTTAGTGACATTATCGCCGTCTTCTGTCTTCCTGAAACCTGTTCTTTTATTGTCCTTTCTCCTCACTAAAGTCTTCTCATTCTCTTTCACTCCCAGTAACCCCCTTGCGTCTTTGTGGCATTATCGCCATCTTCTGTCTTCCTGAAACCTGTTCTTTTATTGACCTTTCTCTTCACTAAAGTCTTCTCATTCTCTTTCATTCCAAGTAATCCTTTGTGTCTTAATGGCATTATCGCCATCTTCTGTCTTCCTGAAAGCTGTTCTTTTATTGTCCTTTCTCCTCAATAAATTCTTCTCATTCTCTTTCACTCCAAGTAACCCCTTGCATTTTAACAGCATTATTGTCACCTTCTGTCTTCCTGAAACTTTTCTTTATTGTCCTTTCTTCTCAATAATGTCTTCTCATTCTCTTTCATTCTCAGTAACCCCCTTGCGTCTTAGTGGCATTATCACCTTGCTTGGTTTGAAATGAGTAACAAGAAAATCATAGAAGATACGAGGACTCGGTGATGTCCGAACTCACTTATAATGTCCGTTGACATTTTTATCATATCATTTTACTGTATTGCTTCCTTACCATTCAACCTCTGCGGTGTGACGGAGTGCGCACATTGTCTACTCATTTATAGTAGGTCTGGGGCTCCTACTGAATATCTTGAGATCCTTGACGAAATTCAAAGAAGGGTTTGTAATATATTCGATCCTGACCAAATCCATGACTTAAGTCACTTGCTCATCGACGTGACAATTTCATGTTTCCCTGATATTTACAATCTTGAAACATTTAAATAAAATGTCAATTGTCTTCTGTCTTCCTGAATTCTGTTCCTTTATTGTCATTTTCGTCGCTTCTTCTCATTCTCTTTTATTCTCTATGACCCTCTCCTTTCTAATACCAATATCGCTTAAGATGGAATGATTAAAAAAGGAATATAGCAATAAGTGGGTGTGTGTGAGAGAGAGAATTGCTTTTAAAACGAACATGACCTCCCACTTGATATCTAATTATTTGTTAATAAAATATTGACCATTTACAAGCAGAATTTGGCGACATTTGAAATCCCATCACTACCAAATTTTGTATTGACTTTCTTCTCGTAAGTTTGTCCCGCTTATTTTAAGCAACCCCGTTTTGTCCGAAGTGACAAAATTCGACATTTAGTTGGAATGGGTTTTCTAAGGAACCATTGTCTGTTTTGTCATGTGCTGCAGTCGTTTGAATCTTCCTAATTTGCCAAGAATACGCTGTTCCATTTTATTTCCAGTTCCCATCAATTGATGCCGAGTCTATGGTGACTGAAAATGAGATTAAAAAAAAAATTATTGTCATGGCACTTTTCAAATTATAATAAGAAAATCATAGATGCATTAAATTTTGTACGCTACTAGGATATAGTGAGGAACGAACTCACTTTTAATGGCCTTTGACATCTTTATCTTATCATTTTACTGTAATGCTTCCCTTCCATTCAACTTCTTGCGGTGTGACAGTAGGTTTTATAGTAGGTCTGGTGCTCCTACAGAATATCTTGAGATTTTTGACGAAATTCAAAGAAGGGTTTGTAATGTAATCGATCCTGACCAAATCCATGACTTCAGTCACATTATTATTATTATTATTATTATTTCTTCTCGTGAGTAAGTTTGTCCCGCTTATTTTAAGCAACCCCTTTTGTCGGAGGTGACAAAATTCGATATTTAGTTGGAATGGGTTTTCTAAGGAATCTGTTTTGTCTTGTGCTGCAGTCGTTTGAAATTTCCCAATTTGCCACAAATACGCTGTTCCGTTTTATCTCGACTTTCCAAGCCGTGTCTGCGATAGTTGAAAATGAGATAAAGAATAAAAAAAATTATTGTCATGGAACTTTTCAACTTAATTTCTTGAGACATTTGAGAAAGAACATTCAATATCAGACGATCCTAAAATATAAATGAATATAAATCTAGTCTTAAAGCCAATTCGGTTGTACGAGTTTTATCTAACCGATCTATTTAGCACACCTTTTTTGCTTTCTTTTGCAAGAGGTTACAAGAAGTGAAAGTGAAAGACAAGAAGACTGAGTATGCGGAGCATTGTAGAAAGGACAAAAAAAAAGGAACAGGGTTCAAGAGGACAAAAGATGGCAATTGACGTTGCATTTAAATTTTTGAAGATTGTAGTTCACTATTTACACCTGATGAAGGCCAGAGCGTACAACGACAGAAAATAAATATGGTGTTTTAATAAATAATATGAATAGTGAAAAATGAGATGACAATAGTCCTAATAATGAAATATTGTACATATATTTATATTTTCTTTCATCTATATTTTGAGATGGGTATTATATACACTATTTACATTATTCGGACTATTGTCCTCATCTTTGCTGCCATTTTATTACAACGTTTTCGGCCTTTCAGTATCTGTCTATATTTCTGAGATGGGGTATTATGTACACTATTTACATTATTCGGACTATTGTCCTCATCTTTGTTGCCTATTTATTACAACGTTTTCGGCCTTTCAGTATCTGTCTATATTTCTGAGATGGGGTATTATGTACACTATTTACATTATTCGGACTATTGTCCTCATCTTTGTTGCCATATTTATTACAACGTTTTCGGCCTTTTTGAGATGGGGTATTATGTAGGACTATTGTCCTCATATCTGTCTATATTTCTGAGATGGGGTATTATGTACACTATTTACATTATTCGGACTATTGTCCTCATCTTTGTTGCCATATTTATTACAACGTTTTCGGCCTTTCAGTATCTGTCTATATTTCTGAGATGGGGTATTATGTACACTATTTACATTATTCGGACTATTGTCCTCATCTTTGTTGCCATATTTATTACAACGTTTTCGGCCTTTCAGTATCTGTCTATATTTCTGAGATGGGGTATTATGTACACTATTTACATTATTCGGACTATTGTCCTCATCTTTGTTGCCATATTTATTACAACGTTTTCGGCCTTTCAGTATCTGTCTATATTTCTGAGATGGGGTATTATGTACACTATTTACATTATTCGGACTATTGTCCTCATCTTTGTTGCCATATTTATTACAACGTTTTCGGCCTTTCAGTATCTGTCTATATTTCTGAGATGGGGTATTATGTACACTATTTACATTATTCGGACTATTGTCCTCATCTTTGTTGCCATATTTATTACAACGTTTTCGGCCTTTCAGTATCTGTCTATATTTCTGAGATGGGGTATTATGTACACTATTTACATTATTCGGACTATTGTCCTCATCTTTGTTGCCATATTTATTACAACGTTTTCGGCCTTTCAGTATCTGTCTATATTTCTGAGATGGGGTATTATGTACACTATTTACATTATTCGGACTATTGTCCTCATCTTTGTTGCCATATTTATTACAACGTTTTCGGCCTTTCAGTATCTGTCTATATTTCTGAGATGGGGTATTATGTACACTATTTACATTATTCGGACTATTGTCCTCATCTTTGTTGCCATATTTATTACAACGTTTTCGGCCTTTCAGTATCTGTCTATATTTCTGAGATGGGGTATTATGTACACTATTTACATTATTCGGACTATTGTCCTCATCTTTGTTGCCATATTTTATTACAACGTTTTCGGCCTTTCAGTATCTGTCTATATTTCTGAGATGGGGTATTATGTACACTATTTACATTATTCGGACTATTGTCCTCATCTTTGTTGCCATATTTATTACAACGTTTTCGGCCTTTCAGTATCTGTCTATATTTCTGAGATGGGGTATTATGTACACTATTTACATTATTCGGACTATTGTCCTCATCTTTGTTGCCATATTTATTACAACGTTTTCGGCCTTTCAGTATCTGTCTATATTTCTGAGATGGGGTATTATGTACACTATTTACATTATTCGGACTATTGTCCTCATCTTTGTTGCCATATTTATTACAACGTTTTCGGCCTTTCAGTATCTGTCTATATTTCTGAGATGGGGTATTATGTACACTATTTACATTATTCGGACTATTGTCCTCATCTTTGTTGCCATATTTATTACAACGTTTTCGGCCTTTCAGTATCTGTCTATATTTCTGAGATGGGGTATTATGTACACTATTTACATTATTCGGACTATTGTCCTTCTTTGTTGCCATATTTATTACAACGTTTTCGGCCTTTCAGTATCTGTCTATATTTCTGAGATGGGGTATTATGTACACTATTTACATTATTCGGACTATTGTCCTCATCTTTGTTGCCATATTTATTACAACGTTTTCGGCCTTTCAGTATCTGTCTATATTTCTGAGATGGGGTATTATGTACACTATTTACATTATTCGGACTATTGTCCTCATCTTTGTTGCCATATTTATTACAACGTTTTCGGCCTTTCAGTATCTGTCTATATTTCTGAGATGGGGTATTATGTACACTATTTACATTATTCGGACTATTGTCCTCATCTTTGTTGCCATATTTATTACAACGTTTTCGGCCTTTCAGTATCTGTCTATATTTCTGAGATGGGGTATTATGTACACTATTTACATTATTCGGACTATTGTCCTCATCTTTGTTGCCATATTTATTACAACGTTTTCGGCCTTTCAGTATCTGTCTATATTTCTGAGATGGGGTATTATGTACATTATTTACATTATTCGGACTATTGTCCTCATCTTTGTTGCCATATTTATTACAACGTTTTCGGCCTGTCTTATTTCTGAGATGGGGTATTATGTACTTTACATTATTCGTCTATATATTTATTACAACGTTTTCGGCCTTTCATATCTGTCTATTTCTGAGATGGGGTATTATGTACATTATTTACATTATTCGGACTATTGTCCTCATCTTTGTTGCCATATTTATCACAACGTTTCAGCCTTTCAGTATCTGTCTATATTGAGGAAATGGGCACTGATGATAGTGTGATTATCACAAGTCACTGTGTGTGAATTATTTCTAATTTATTCATTTAAAAATTAAAACATTTCTTTAGAGAAAAATTTTTTATGAATGTTTCCTGTTTCAAAGCAAACGATATTTACACATATGATCTTCCTTAGTGAAAAACGCCAATAGTTTAAAATGCTGACAACGTTAGTTTCCCCGAAAGATTACAAAATTCAAGAAGCATTGTATTTAATCATTATGTACGTTTTTATGTATGAGAGAGCGTGTGAGGGAACAAGTGAGAACGAAACAAAATATAATTTTGAGAAACATTATTTTGTTTATGACAAATCGTGCCATTCAGAAAACTAAATGGACCGCATTTTGCCCATGACTTTTATCGAACTTTTCGCCTCTTGAATTATCTTCCTGCTTTCCTGTAACCATGACCTTCACTATCGCTGCCACAGCTGGTTTGGTGCTGGTGATATATATATATATATATATATATATATATATATATATATATATATATATATATATATATCAAGTATATAATTGTTATATACGGAATGAATTCCAATAACCAACAATTAGTATTCTTAAAAGAGTGCTCAATACAAAGTAGAAAAGATATAATTATATTTAAAAAAAAAAATTTATAACATAAATATGTTATAAAATCACTACAAAAATAGCCATTTTGTTTCAACACACTTGGTGTCTTATCAAGTGATGATGTTGAATGTAAAATAAATGGTTTTAAAAGTTTCAAATTAATTAACGATCCTTAATGGCTACTTTTGTAGTGATTTTATAACATATTTATGTTATAATTTTTAAATATATATATATATATATATATATATATATATATAAATATATATATATATATATATATATGTATGTATGTATGAATGTATTGACCTCACACTCTTTGGGTCCTGTCACTGGATCTAACTAACGCCTTTATCCACTGTGCCATGTGTCCTCATACGTCAATATCTGGTTAAGGCAGTGTAGAACTTTCAGAGGGAAATTAACAGGAGATAACTGATAACTGACATCCATTGAACATGGCACGTGGAACTAGAACATTCTACCCCAGGGAGCGAAATAAAGGGTTCAGTTCGACATTCCAACCACCTGAAGAAGGTCAGAGCGTACAACGGCCAAAGCGTTGTAATAAATGTTGAGGTGTTCTCCCTTTTTTACACAAATGGACTCACCCAGTATATACTACGGCTACGTGAAGAACCGAGAGAGGAAGACAGATAAGTCGAGTCCAGAGTGGCAGAGTAAAGGTTGTAGGTAACCGGAAGAGTGAGGGTGAGGTAACAGCGTTGTAGGAGTCACAGTGAGCAAGCACGTAGACTCAGTAAGAAGTCATACAGCGATACTTCAATACCAAAGACTGTATATATATATTTTGCTACTAACCCGTAGTCCTGGAACTACTAAACTGCTTTACCAGTTTGTATTATTACGTTAATACATTATTTTCATATATTCATTCCTGGCGTTTGTTATTTATTGGTACCGGATTTCAACCCGGAATCCACAACAATAAGTATGGCGACAAAGATGAGGACAAAAGTCTGAATAATGTAAATAATGTACATAATAACTTATCTCAGAAATATATATATATATATATATATATATATATATATATATATATATAGATAGAGAGAGAGAGAGAGAGAGAGAGAATGCAAAGAACATGAAAGTTTATCCATCCTGACCTGGCATCTCGGCTTCAGTCACTTTCCCACCAACGTGAACTAGTATCTTTGTGTCTTCTATATTTTCACGATACTTGTCATGACGAGCTTTCCTCGATTTCACGAATTCGAGCGCAGTACTAGATTGGCAGCTAGGTCTCATAATTTCATTCTTCGAATGGCTGGTTTTAACCGTAACTTCTATGCTAATTTTTCCTTCTCTTGCTCTTCTCGCTTGTGGAACTCTCTTCTGGTTTTCTGCTTTCCTGTCAAACACGATCTTAAAAAAAATAAATGCAATGTCAATCGTCATTTTGTGTCTTCTTTTTATTGTCATATCCGTTTCTTTCGTTATCAGTAATCCCTTGTATCCTAGTGGCTTTATTGCCTTGTTTGGGGTGAAATGATTCAAAATAGAAATGTCTACATACGCGTTTACTCAAATGAAAACGTAGCGAATAAAATAAAACAAAAATTCAAGAAATGAACGCTTCCTCTTTTTTCCTTCCCTAAAAGTACATGACACTATATCAAATAGTAACGCTATAAAATTAACTCAATGTTTAGATAGCTGGTAAGTCTATCGCAGAGAAGAGATATTAACAGCTGGAATTGGAGAGAATAGACGAACCTGTTTACACGAAAACAAAAAAAAAAATGAGGAAGGAGAGAAAAAAATGGTGAAAGGAAAACACGACGACTAAAGTTTTAACAGAAAAAGGAAATTTTGTTGACAGAAGGAAATGAAGAGCAGGGCGATAGCTTTTGATAAGTATGGATTTCGGTAGAAGATTTTTAAAAAAATGCCCTCATTCTCCGATATCCCACGCTACCACCACCACCACCAACAACAACATTGCTTCATTTTTTTTCCCGAGTTTAGGAGATGAGATACGTGAAAATGCCTGAGATTGTCGAGACAAGATTTGAAAATAAGTAGGAGAAAATTGTATTTGGAAAAGTTCCATAGATGAATAACAACAACAGCAACAACAACTATAATAATAATAATAATAATAATAATAATAATAATAATAATATAGAGATGGAAAATATTTGCAATGGAAAAAAGAGAGGAAAAACTGCTGAAATAAAAGAAAACTTTATAGAAAGGAAATACAAAAGCATAAAAAGAAACTAATAGCGAGAAAGAGAAAGATTTAGTGAATGAGCGAATAAAATAAAGAAAGAAAGGAAGAAAAACCGGTGAAACAATATGAAGAGCAATAAATGTGTAGAAAGAAAGACAAGGAAAAAAAGCCAGGAGAAAGAAAGAAAGAATGAAAGAAAGAAAGAAAGGATACCAAAAGAAAGAAAGAAAGAAAGAAAGAAAGAAAGAAAGAAAGAAAGAATGGCAGGAAGAGGGGATGAAAGAAAGAAAGAAAGAAAGAAAGAAAGAAAGAAAGAAAGAAAGGATGCCAAAAGAAAGAAAGAAAGAAAGAATGAAAGAAAGAAATACACCAAGTGAAAGAAAGAAAAAATAACAGCAGGATAAATAAATAAATAAATAAAGAAAGAAAGAAAGAACGAAAGAAAGAACGAAAGAAAGAAAAAAAAGAAAAACGAACAGCAGTAAAAAAGAAAGAAAAAATGAATGAATCACACCAGGAAATAGGAAAAAATGAAGAAATAAATTAAGAATACAAGAAGAAAGAAAAAAAGAGAGAAAGAAAGAAAAGTAGAAAAAGAAAGAAAGAAAGAACGAAAGAAGAGTAGTAGAAGAAAGAAAGAAAGAAAGAAAGAAAGAAAGAAAGAACAGCAGTAAAAAGAAACAAAGAATGAATGAATCACACCAGGAAATAGGAATAAATGAACAAATAAATAAAGAATACAGAAAGAAAGAAAGAAAGAAAGAAAGAAAGAAAGAAAGAAAAGTAGAAAAAAAAGAAAGACGAATAGTAGAAGAAAGAAAGAAAAAAGAAAGAAAGGAAGAAAGAAAGAGAGAAAGAAAGAAAAGTAGGAAAAGAAAGAAAGAAGAGACGTAAAAGAAAGAAAGACGAATAGTAGAAGAAAGAAAGAAAAAAAGAAAAAAAGAAAGAAAGAAAGAAAAATACTTCGAGATTGAAAGAAGAAAACCGGGAGAAAGAAAGAAAGGAAGAAATAGATAAATAAAGAAAGAAATAAAGAAGAAAGAAAAAATAACGAAAGAAGAATAGTAAAGAAAGAAAGAATAAAACTATAAGAAAAGTAAGGGGACGAAAAAGAAGAGTGAGAGCAAGAAAGGAAATAGTGAGTGGAGATAGAATATATATTGGTGTGTGTGTGTGTGTTTGCGCGCGCATGCGCGTTAGCTGGTCAAGATAAACAGATGTTTCATCTTGCCTTCTTCAATCCTCGCTGCAGATGTTTGCATCAAATGACACCCAACGCTATTAAACTACTTGCTGAGCATGTAATTAACTCACAGGAAGTTTCCCCGAGATAAGAACAGAATTGGTTGGAAGAAGATGCACAGAATTACGGGCAAGTAAAGAATAAAACCTTAGAATATTTCAAGCTGGAAATCTCGTTTGGAGATGTGGAATATTGTGCCGTGTCTCTCCAAGACTTCGGCGATCATTGACCTCAAAAATTTCAGGTTCTTTGTAGCGCTTCATAATTTTTTTTCTTTTTGCTATCTCTCCTAAGCCTTGCTCTGCCATCCATTTACTCAAGTTCATTCTTCTTTTATGTGCCGTGTACCCTCAGGACGTTGTCGATCAAGGCTCTCCACATTTTCCCGTCCTCTGTAGCTCTTAATAATTTTTTTTTATCTCTCCTAAACCCTGTTCTTCCATCCATTTACTCAAGCTAATTCTGCTTCTATTTGTCGTGTCCCTTCAGGATGTTGGGGACCATGGCTCTCCACATTTTCCCGGTCTTTGTAGCTCTTAATAAATTTTGACTTTTTATTATCTCTCCTAAATTTTGTTCCTCCATCCATTTAATCAAACTAATTCTTCTTCTTCTATGGGTCGTGTCTTTTCTGGATGTTGGGGATCATGGCTCTCCACATTTTCCTGGTCTTTTTAGCTCTTAATAAATTTTGTCTTTTTATTATCTCTCCAAAATTTTGTTCTTCCATCCATTTACTCATGCTAATTCTGCTTCTATTTGTCGTGTCCCTTCAGGATGTTGGTGATCATGGCTCTCCACACTTTCCTGTTTTTATAGCTCTTAATAAATTTATATTTTTGGTATCTCTCATTGTTCCGCCATCCATTTACACGTTTACTAAGTTAGACATTGTTTTCCTCTGTCCCTCTTACCTTCTGTCCTGTGGCTATCAATTTTTCCAAGCCTTCTTTCCTCATTATTTTCCTTAGAAATTTCAACAGTCTCTCTTGATGTAAAGAATAGAATTCCATTTTTTTTCAGTTTTCTCTAAAACTTCGTCATTGGTCACATGTTTTGTCCAAGGTATCCTCAACATCCTTCTGTAGAACCACATTTCATCTATGAGGAGATTGTCTAGCATTTTACTGCCATACGGGAAGACTGATATTACGCAATATTTCAGTACTCTTTTCTTTGTTTCTAACGAAATTTTTCTATTTATTATTACTCTGTTTAGCTTTTGGAAGGCATATTTCGCTATCCCAGTTTTAATGACTTGAAAATGTGCCTGTATGATAATTGTCACTTCTTTGCAGAAGACCATATCTTCACTTGTTGGCTTTCGCTGTGTTTTTCATTCAGAATTTTATCATTTCTACGATTTTTACCCAAGCTAACGCTCTGCTATGAACACGTAAGAGATTCTTAAGGCCAGCTTCACTTTTACAGCCTCTCTTACACATGTGATAAACATGAATTTTGCCTGTGTTAACGTTGTTGGAAACTTGCCTGTCCCTGTGTACAATCATGTGATGTCTGTGCCCCACAACAGTCTTGCAGACTTTGTCACAAAACTAGTAAAAGTGTAGAGGACCGTGTGTGTTTGTGTTGTTGTATTAGAAACGGGGGTGTAACGCCTGGTAGAATATTAAAATATCCAACTCCAAGAAAATGGCCGGACTTGAATTAATTCCAACTGAAGATAAAGAAGACAAACAAGACCGAATATATATATATATATATATATATATATATATATATATATATATATATATATATATATATATATATATCAATAGAATAGAAAAGAATATATATATATATATATATATATATTTGAGAGAATAGAAAAGTTCAGAGCAGATAACATGAGAAAGATTTTAGAATCCCATGAAAATAAGTGGATACAACGTCTAAAAACACAATATCCAGCCGGGCTAAACCATAATTTTAACAATATAGGTAGTACTAATATATAACTCAACAAATCAAAACCTACCCACATTTCTCACCCACACAAGACAGACATGCTTACGGAGGTGTTGAGGCCTCATACTTATACACACACCCACACGAATACACACACTTACACACATCATACTCACTCACTCCCTAATGAGCCAAATGATAACACACACCCACAGCAATACACACACTTACACATATCATACTCACTCACTCCCTAAGAACCAAATAACACACACGCAAACACTAAACAGAGATATATCCCCTCAGGAGGCCCAATAAAACTGTCAAAGTGACCAGGGGAATTCAGAGAAGCATGGATCTATCCAGCTCTTATCTTAAATAACAACTTAAAAGAGACTGTTTGACCAACACAAGGAATGTTAAAAGATTCATGTTAAAAAGATAAAAATAAAAAACAAATGAAAACTACAGACAAAGTTCATTTTCTCCAGCAAAAGACCTTCATTTCTGTAGTTCACTGCTACCAGCAAGCAGAAATATTTCTTTTCCCGATGATGGCCATTTTGGCCGAAACTAGTCGAGGAATCTAAATGAAATAATAATAAAAAAAACGAAAGAATATTAATCTACAACCCAGTGTGTCTAAAGATTTTAATGTTTTTATATTTTTTTTATTGTTCAATATATATATATATATGTATTAAACAAAACAATTTTACAATGGACATAGACAATAACATTTGTGTGTGTGTGAACCTTTGTGTTTGTTCTTTGGTGAATGTCCGTACGTGCGTGTATGTGTGTATAATGTTCATGGCGTCTTCCACAAATGGGAGGACGCGGATCTTCTAAGAGAGCTTACATTGTAGTCGCTGAAATGAAGAAATGAAAAAGAGAACGAGGCGAGATGTCGCCCAGTATTTATAGTATAGGGAGAATGACCCCTAGTGACAATTTTGGAATTAAGGAGGAGCTAATTCCGACAAAAGTAGCCTGTAGGTCTTTCTTGTAGTGTCACATTTACAGGAGTTTGCATCTGACATCTCTAGTATGATCATACGTGGCTGGCTAAACGAGCCGTTGAATGGGTGACTTTTCCACAAATACTGCAAGTGCGTTGGTTTCCTAACAGATCTGAGACAAATTCTATTTCTTTCTTCATGGCGCGATTTTTGTTGGAATGTTCAATTCTCTTCTGCTCAAAATTGTTGCAGCATTTCCACATCAACCTCTTCCAGCCAGATCTATCTGCAGCATCATTAATGCCAAGAATCTTCAGCATTAATACCAAGAGTCTTTAGGTTACATTTAACTTATACCTTAAGACGACTTTTGGATCTATGAGCGTGTTAATTGCCTTGTACCGGGTCACTAGGAAAACATTTTTTTGGACATTCTGTCTTTCTTTATAGATGTCAGATGACCTGCCCAGCAAAGTAGTAGTTTTTCTATGCTGGATATGTTTGTGAGCTGAAGGAAATTTGTCGCTGGTATACAAGACTGTCAATTGATACGCAAGATTCGTTTCAGGCACTGCCTGTGTAAACGATTTAGAGGAATATAAAAGTTAGGATAAGTTGTCACTCGAGAGTTAAAACAAAATAGATGCAGTTGCAGTTTTTTTTTATGTATATCTATCTACTAGTAGATAAGCAAGAAGTTTAACCAATCAGAAGACGTAGAATATTCAATCCGTCGTGTATAAAGGCGGCCATTTTGTTTACTCTATCCGAATTTCCAGTGCCAGCTTGTCAGGCGAAGAGAAACAGAAGGACGAACTACGCTCTGCTACTTTTACCAAAATATCCACTGCTAATCTGAACTACGCTTCCCTAATGTCTTCGAAATATTCACTGCTAACCTTTGGATTCTATACTCGAAGACGACCGTCATCATGAATAACAGATGCATATAGAATCATTGTGAAAACATTGACCAGTGAAACACAAAACATTCAAGTGCCGAAGCACTGACTATACATGAAAAAGAAATGAAAAGTTTAAAAATTGTTAGTAGTTCATTTTGCTTCCAAATAATATATTAATACAGTACTGTCCCATGCGATAAGGCGCATTGGAATAGCGAAAGATGCCTTTCAAAAGGTAAGCAAAGTATAAAGAAAGGAAAATTTCGTTATAAGCAAATGAAAGTGGCGGATGAGGCGGGACACATTCATACATTTTTCCCTAATTGACGCTAAGCCACAACAACCAACTGAGTGAGCTGAAACTTGGCAAAAACATACTCCAGTATCTTGCCTATTTGTTGAACCTACTATGAAATGTATCGAATGCAGAATTTTCATAATATTATAGCTTTATGGTAGCACCTCAAATGCATCAACCTACAGCACCCGTGAGGCACATTCATGCAATAAAGTGGGCAGGTTGATGCAGGTCTAAACAAATTGATGCAAAGAATTATCAACGCAAAAGGTGTGTTTAAAAGGTCTTTTTAATGTGGCCAAGAGTATATATTAACAAGTAGAAGTGAATATATATATATATATATATATATATATATATAGTACAGATTAGAACAGACACCAATGAGTAATTTTTTTATCCAGTGGCCTGTAGGGACGTAGGAACACCATGTGTACTCCGTCTATTGTAAAAGTTGTGTTTCTTGGGCAAGATAGCCTGACGGGGACCAATCCTCTCTAGGCCGGTTTTGAATTCAGAGTTTTTCTTTCGCCTAATACCGGTGGCCACCCAAGGTTAAAGAAACCAGTCTATCCTGAAATTTACTCATGGCTGGGGGGAGGGAGAAACGGATACATACCTTTCGCAAGGATATTAGCACGTATGTGAATGTAATGGATCCGACTAATGAGCATATATATATATATATATATATATATATATATATATATATATATATATATAGAGTTAAATTCCCAGATCAATTCTGTGGACAAGACAGATTGGAATAAAAAAATCATATACTATAAAGGTAATTTACATTAACCAGAAAAAAAAGGCTTAGACAGAAGCGTCTATCTTTTTAAATTTGGATTTTTAAATGTAACTATAACAACAAAAACATTTCAATTTCATTTTTGCCTTGAAATACTCGGAAGACGAAACACGTCGGCAAAATCTAAGATTTTTTTTCCAATTGTCATTTTATACCATATATATATATATATATATATATATATATATATATGCTCATTAGTCGGATATATATATATATATATATATATATATATATATAATTATTTATTTTAAAAAATTTATAACATAAATATGTTATAAAATCACTACAAAAATAGCCATTTTGTTTCAACACCCCCAGGTGTCTCATCAAGTGAGGATGTTGAATGTAAAATAAAAATATATATATATACTACATATATGTATATACTAAACCAGAATCTATACATTCGGATATTTTTCCCCGCTGACAAAACGTTTCTCAAACCAAAATCAGTACATTTTTCATAAGCCCAGTCTCTACAACCCGAACATTGGATCAACCCCCACCACCCCAGGAGTTTCAATACAGGCCGCAACATTAAATGCAGTACCAATCACCTGCGTCTGATTCACAATATGAGGATAAAAACCACTTGTAACTCCTTTGATCTTTTTCTACCTTTGCTGACAGGTGCTTTTTCCCACTTCCCCAACCCTATGAATTTTTCACTCCTTTGTTCCTTTCTTCCCAACATGAGATTTTTTTTTTGTCAATGTTCGTTGTCTTGGATGACAGGAGATTTTCCTCTGGTTTGTCAGTGATAATTTCGCCTTACCACTTTCATGCATGAACCTACTCTATCGCCTAATTAAATTTCCAAAGGCTTCGTGCCAGGCACACAGAACTTAGGCAAGTGAAATCGGTTAAAGAAAAATGATAGAAGTTTATCCTATTTCAAGGGCATAAATATATATGTAAATGAATTTGAATTAGAAAAAAAATAGAAGAAAATATGTTTTAATTACAGATATAGGGTGCAAAGTTACTCGATTCGCAAAGGTTAGATTTGTAAAGAGGAATTAAGCAGTGCAACTTGCAAAACATTAGCCCTTACCGTTTCTGAAATACGTATTGTGCATTATTGTAACCCCCTTTATACTTATCCTAATAAACTTTTACGTAATATCTAATCTCCTATATGGCAGTGAATGCAGGACAATCTTCTCACAGATGAAGAAGAGACTTGAAGCGACCGAGATGTAGTTCTACTGACGAGTGTCCGTAGAAACAAAGAAAAGAGTGTTGGACGGCTATGTAATATCTAATCTCCTATATGGCAGTGAATGCTGGACAATCACCTCACAGAGGAAGAAGAGACTTGAAGCGACAAAGATGTGGTTCTACTGACGAGTGTCCTTAGAAACAAAGAAAAGAGTGTTGGACGGCTATGTAATATCTAATTTCCTATATGGCAGTGAATGCTGGATAATCTCCTCACAGAGGAAGAAGAGACTTGAAGCGACAAAGATGTGGTTCTACTGACGAGTGTCCTTAGAAAGAAAGAAAAGAGTGTTGGACGGCTATGTAATATCTAATCTCCTATATGGCAGTGAATGCTGGATAATCTCCTCACAGATGAAGAAGAGACTTGAAGCGACAGAGATTTGGTTCTACTGAGGAGTGTCCTTAGAAACAAAGAAAGAGTGTTGGACGTCTATGTAATATCTAATCTCCTATATGGCAGTGAATTCTGGACAATCTCCTCAGAGATGAAGAAGAGAGTTGAAGCGATAGAGATGTGGTTCTACTGACGAGTGTCCTTAGAAATAAAGAAAAGAGTGTTAGACGGCTATGTAATATCTAATCTCCTATATGGCAGTGAATGCTTGAGAATCTCCTCACAGATGAAGAGACTTGAAGCGACAGAGATGTGGTTCTACTAACGAGTGTCCTTAGAAACAAAGAAAAGAGTGTTGGACGGCTATGTAATATCTAATCTCCTATTATGCAAGTGAATGCTGGACAATCTCTTCACAGATGAAGAAGAGACTTGAAGCGACACAGGTGTGGTTCTACTGACGAGTGTCCTTAGAAACAAAAAAAAGTGTGTTGGATGGCTATGTAATATCTAATCTCCTATATGGCAATGAATGCTGAACAATCTCCTCGCAGATGAAGAAAAGACTTGAAGCGACAGAGATTTGGTGCTACTGACGAGTGTCCTTAGAAAAAAAGAAAAGAGTGATGGACGGCTATGTAATATCTAATCTCCTATATGGCAGTAAATGCTGGACAATCTCCTCACAGATAAAGAAGAGACTTCAAGCGACACAGATGTGGTTCTACTGACGGGTGTCCTTAGAAACAAAGAAAAGGATGTTGGACGGCTATGTAATATCTAATCTCCTATATGGCCCTGAATGCTGGACAATCTCCTCACAGATGAAGAAGAGACTTGAAGCGACACAGATGTGGTTCTACTGACGAGTGTCCTTAGAAACAAAGAAAAGAGTGTTGGACGGCTATGTAATATCTAATCTCCTATATGGCAAAGAATGCTGGACAATCTCCACACCGATGAAGATGAGACTTGAAGCGATGGAGATGTGATTCTACTGACAAGTGTCCTTAGAAACAAAGAAAAGAGTGTTGGACGGCTATGTAATATCTAATCTCCTATATGCCAGTGAATGCTGGACAATCTCTTCACAGATGAAGAAGAGACTTGAAGCGACACAGATGTGGTTCTACTGACGAGTGTCCTTAGAAACAAAGAAAAGAGAGTTGGACGGCTATGTAATATCTAATCTCCTATATGGCAGTGAATGCTGGACAATCGCCAAAGAGATGAAGAAGAGACTTGAAGCGACACAGATGTGGTTCTACTGGCGAGTGTCCTTAGAAACAAAGAAAAGAATGTTGGACGGCTATGTAATATCTAATCTCCTATAAGGCAGTGATTACTGGACAATCTCCACATCGATGATAAAGAGACTTGAAGCGATGGAGATGTGATTCTACTGACGAGTGTCCTTAGAAACAAAGAAAAGTGTGCTGGATGGCTATGTAATATCTAATCTCCTATATGCCAGTGGATGCTGGACAATCTCTTCACAGATGAAGAAGAGACTTGAAGCGACACAGATGTGGTTCTATTGACGAGTGTCCTTAGAAACAAAGAAAAGAGTGTTGGACGGCTATGTAATATCTAATCTGCTATATGGAGGTGGATGCTTGACAATCTCCTCACAGATGAAGAGACTTGAAGCGACAGAGACGTGGTTCTACTAACGAGTGTCCTTAGAAATAAAGAAAAGAGTGTTGGACGGCTATGTAATATCTAATCTCCTATTATGCCAGTGAATGCTGGACAATCTCTTCACAGATGAAGAAGAGACTTGAAGCGACAGAGATGTGGTTCAACTGACGAGTGTCCTTAGAAACAAAGAAAAGAGTGTTGGACGGCTATGTAATATCTAATCTCCTATATGGCAGTAAACGCTGGACAATCTCCTCACAGATAAAGAAGAGACTTGAAGCGACAGAGATGTGGTTCTACTGACGAGTGTTCTTAGAAACAAAGAAAATGATGTTGGACGGCTATGTAATATCTAATCTCCTATATGGCAGTGAATGCTGGACAATCTCCTCACAGATGAAAAAGAGACTTGAAGCGACAGAGATGTGGTTCTACTGACGAGTGTCCGTAGAAACAAAGAAAAGTGTGTTGGACGGCTATGTAATATCTAATCTCCTATATGCCAGTGAATGCTGGACAATCTCTTCACAGATGAAGAAGAGACTTGAAGCGACACAGATGTAGTTCTACTGACGAGTGTCCTTAGAAGCAAAGAAAAGAGAGTTGGACGGCTATGTAATATCTAATCTCCTATATGGCAGTGAATGCTGGACAATCGCCAAAGAGATGAAGAAGAGACTTGAAGCGACACAGATGTGGTTCTACTGACGAGTGTCCTTAGAAACAAAGAAAAGAGTGTTGGACGGCCATGTAATATCTAATCTCCTATATGGCAGTGAATGCTGGACAATCGCCAAACAGATGAAGAAGAGACATGAAGCGACACAGATGTGGTTCTACTGGCGAGTGTCCTTAGAAACAAAGAAAAGAATGTTGGACGGCTATGTAATATCTAATCTCCTATATGGCAGTGATTACTGGACAATCCCCACATCGATGAAGAAGAGACTTGAAGCGATGGAGATGTGATTCTACTAACGAGTGTCCTTAGAAACAAAGAAAAGAGTGTTGGACGGCTATGTAATATCTAATCTCCTATATGGCAGTAAATGCTGGACAATCTCCTCACAGATAAAGAAGAGACTTGAAGCGACAGAGATGTGGTTCTACTGACGAGTGTTCTTAGAAACAAAGAAAAGGATGTTGGACGGCTATGTAATATCTAATCTCCTATATGGCAGTGAATGCTGGACAATCTCCTCACAGATGAAGAAGAGACTTGAAGCGACACAGATGTGGTTCTACTGACGAGTGTCCGTAGAAACAAAGAAAAGTGTGTTGGACGTCTATGTAATATCTAATCTCCTATATGGCAATGAATGATGGACAATCTCCACACCGATGAAGAAGAGACTTGAAGCGACACAGATGTGGTTCTACTGGCGAGTGTCCTTAGAAACAAAGAAAAGAATGTTGGACGGCTATGTAATATCTAATCTCCTATATGCCAGTGAATGCTGGACAATCTCTTCACAGATGAAGAAGAGACTTGAAGCGACACAGATGTAGTTCTACTGACGAGTCTCCTTAGAAGCAAAGAAAAGAGAGTTGGACGGCTATGTAATATCTAATCTCCTATATGGCAGTGAATGCTGGACAATCGCCAAAGAGATGAAGAAGAGACTTGAAGCGACACAGATGTGGTTCTACTGGCGAGTGTCCTTAGAAACAAAGAAAAGAATGTTGGACGGCTATGTAATATCTAATCTCCTATAAGGCAGTGATTACTGGACAATCTCCACATCGATGATAAAGAGACTTGAAGCGATGGAGATGTGATTCTACTGACGAGTGTCCTTAGAAACAAAGAAAAGTGTGCTGGATGGCTATGTAATATCTAATCTCCTATATGCCAGTGGATGCTGGACAATCTCTTCACAGATGAAGAAGAGACTTGAAGCGACACAGATGTGGTTCTACTGACGAGTGTCCTTAGAAACAAAGAAAAGAGTGTTGGACGGCCATGTAATATCTAATCTCCTATATGGCAGTGAATGCTGGACAATCGCCAAACAGATGAAGAAGAGACTTGAAGCGACACAGATGTGGTTCTACTGGCGAGTGTCCTTAGAAACAAAGAAAAGAATGTTGGACGGCTATGTAATATCTAATCTCCTATATGGCAGTGATTACTGGACAATCTCCACATCGATGAAGAAGAGACTTGAAGCGATGGAGATGTGATTCTACTGACAAGTGTCCTTAGAAACAAAGAAAAGTGTGTTGGATGGCTATGTAATATCTAATCTCCTATATGCCAGTGGATGCTGGACAATCTCTTCACAGATGAAGAAGAGACTTGAAGCGACACAGATGTGGTTCTACTGACGAGTGTCCTTAGAAACAAAGAAAAGAATGTTGGACGGCTATGTAATATCTAATCTCCTATATGCCAATGAATGCTGGACAATCTCCTCTCAGATGAATTGATGTGGTTCTAATCTCCAAAAGAAAAGAATATATGCTCAATGAATGCTGGACAATCTCCTCTCAGATGAAGAAAAGAGACTTGAAGCGATCTCCTACAGATGTGGGACAATTCTACTGACTTGAGTGTCCTTAGAAAAAAAAGAAAAGAATGTTGGACGGCTATGTAATATTTAATCTCTTCACAGATATGCCAGTGAATGCAGGACAAAAGAAAAGTCTCCAATATCTAATCCAATGAAGAAGAAGACTTGAAGCGATGGAGATGTGATTCTACTGACGAGTGTCCTTAGAAACAAAAAAAAAGAATGTTGGACGGCTATGTAATATCTAATCTCCTAATGGATGCTGGACAATCATCTCTCAGATGAAGAAGAATTCTGCTGACAGTGTCCTTAGAAAAAGAAAGAAAGCCTATATATGGGTTCAGTGAATGTAATATCTGGACGACAATCTTCACAGATGAAGAAAGAGACTTGAAGCGACACAGATGTGGATCTACTGACGAGTGTCCTTAGAAACAAAGAAAAGAGTGTTGGACGGCTATGTAATATCTAATCTCCTATATGGCAGTGAATGCTGGACAATCTCTTCACAGATGAAGAAGAGACTTGAAGCGACACAGATGTGGTTCTACTGACGAGTGTCCTTAGAAACAAAGAAAAGAGTGTTGGACGGCTATGTAATATCTAATCTGCTATATGGAGGTGGATGCTTGACAATCTCCTCACAGATGAAGAGACTTGAAGCGAGAGAGATGTGATTCTACTGACGAGTGTCCTTAGAAACAAAGAAAAGAATGTTGGACGGCTATGTAATATCTAATCTACTATATGCCAGTGGATGCTGGACAATCATCTCTCAGATGAAGAAGAGACTTGAAGCGACACAGATGTGATTCTACTGACGAGTGTCCTTAGAAACAAAGAAAAGAATGTTGGACGGCTATGTAATATCTAATCTCCTATATACCAGTGAATGCAGTACAATCTCCACACCAATGAAAAAGAGACTTGAAGCGACAGAGATGTGGTTCTACTGACGAGTGTCCTTAGAAACAAAGAAAAGAATGTTGGACGGCTATGTAATATCTAATCTCCTATATGCCAGTGAATGCAGGACAATCTCCACACCAATGAAGAAGAGACTTGAAGCGATGGAGGTGTCCTTAGATTCAGCTATGTAAAATCTCCTCACAGATAGACGCTGACAGGTGTCCTTAAAACAAAAGAAAAGAATGTTGGACGGCTATGTAATATCTAATCTGCCTATATGGCAGTGGATGCTGACAATCTCCTCACAGATGAAGAGACTTGAAGCGAGAGAGATGTGATTCTACTGACGAGTGTCCTTAGAAACAAAAAAAAATCTCCTCTCAATGTTGGACGGCTATGTAATATCTAATCTACTATATGCCAGTGGATGCTGGACAATCATCTCTCAACGATGAAGAAGAGACTTGAAACGACACAGATGTGATTCTACTGACGAGTGTCCTTAGAAACAAAAAAAAAGATGTTGGACAGACGGCTCCTATATGCCAATGGATTGCTGGACAATCTCCTATGAAGAAGACTTGAAGCCATATACCAGTGAATGCAGTACAATCTCCACACCAATGAAAAAGAGACTTGAAGCGACAGAGATGTGGTTCTACTGACGAGTGTCCTTAGAAACAAAGAAAAGAATGTTGGACGGCTATGTAATATCTAATCTCCTATATGCCAGTGAATGCAGGACAATCTCCACACCAATGAAGAAGAGACTTGAAGCGATGGAGGTGTGATTCTACTTACGAGTGTCCTTAGAAGCAAAGAAAAGAATGTTGGACGGCTATGTAATATCTAATCTCCTATATGCCAGTGGATGCTGGACAATCTCCTCTCAGATGAAGAAGAGACTTGAAGCGACACAGATGTGATTCTACTGACGAGTGTCCTTAGAAACAAAGAAAAGAATGTTGGACGGCTATGTAATATCTAATCTCCTATATGCCAGTGGTTGCTGGACAATCTCCTCTCAGATGAAGAACAGACTTGAAGCGACACAGATGTGATTCTACTGACGAGTGTCCTTAGAAACAAAGAAAAAGAATGTTGGACGGCTATGTAATATCTAATCTCCTATATGCCAGTGGTTGCTGGACAATCTCCTCTCTCAGATGAAGAAGAGACTTGAAGCGACACAGATGTGATTCTACTGACGAGTGTCCTTAGAAACAAAGAAAAAAATGTTGGACGGCTATGTAATATCTAATCTCCTATATGCCAGTGGTTGCTGGACAATCTCCTCTCAGATGAAGAAGAAGACTTGAAGCGACACAGATGTGATTCTACTGACGAGTGTCCTTAGAAACAAAGAAAAAAAGAATGTTGGACGGCTATGTAATATCTAATCTCCTATATGCCAGTGGATGCTGGACAATCTCCTCTCAGATGAAGAAGAGACTTGAAGCGACACAGATGTGATTCTACTGACGAGTGTCCTTAGAAACAAAGAAAAGAATGTTGGACGGCTATGTAATATCTAATCTTTTATATGCCAGTGGTTGCTGGACAATCTCCTCTCAGATGAAGAAGAGACTTGAAGCGACACAGATGTGGTTCTACTGACGAGTGTCCTTAGAAACAAAGAAAAGAATGTTGGACGGCTATGTAATATCTAATCTCCTATATGCCAGTGAATGCAGGATAATCTCCACACCAATGAAGAAGAGACTTGAAGCGATGGAGATGTGATTCTACTGACGAGTGTCCTTAGAAACAAAGAAAATAGTGTTGGACGGCTATGTAATATCTAATCTCCTATATGACAGTGGATGCTAGAGAATCTCCTCACAGATGAAGAAGAGACTTGAAGCGACAGAGATGTGGTTCTATTGACGAGTGTCCTTAGAAACAAAGAAAAGAGTGTTGGACGGCTATGTAATATATAATCTCCTATATGCCATTGGATGCTGGACAATCTCCTCTCAGATGAAGAATGGACCTGAAGCGACACAGATGTGATTCTACTGACGAGTGTCCTTAGAAACAAAGAAAAGAATGTTGGACGGCTATGTAATATCTAATCTCCTATATGCCAGTGGATGCTGGACAATCTCCTCTCAGATGAAGAAGAGACTTGAAGCGACACAGATGTGGTTCTACTGACGAGTGTCCTTAGAAACAAAGAAAAGAGTTTTGGACGGCTATGTAATATCTAATCTCCTATATGGCTGTGAATGCTGGACAATCTCCTCTCAGATGAAGAAGAGACTTGAAGCGACACAGATGTGATTCTACTGACGAGTGTCCTTAGAAACAAAGAAAAGAATGTTGGACGGCTATGTAATATCTAATCTCCTATATGCCAGTGAATGCAGTACAATCTCCACACCAATGAAGAAGAGACTTGAAGCGATGGAATGTGATTCTACTGACGAGTGTCCTTAGAAGCAAAATTCTACTGAAAAGAATGTTGGACGGCTATGTAATATCTAATCTCCTATATGCCAGTGGATGCTGGACAATCTCCTCTCAGATGAAGAAGAGACTTGAAGGGACACAGATGTGATTCTACTGACGAGTGTCCTTAGAAACAAAGAAAAGAATGTTGGATGGCTATGTAATATCTAATCTCCTATATGCCAGTGGATGCTGGACAATCTCTTCTCAGATGAAGAAGAGACTTGAAGACACAGATGTGATTCTACTGACGATGTCCTTAGAAACAAAGAAAAGAATGTTGGACAAGCTATGTAATATCTAATCTCCTATATGCCAGTGGATGCTGGACAATCTCTACTCAGTTGAAGAAGAGACTTGAAGCGACACAGATGTGATTCTACTGACGAGTGTCTTTAGAAACAAAGAAAAGAATGTTGGACGGCTATGTAATATCTACTCTCCTATATGCCAGTGGATGCTGGACAATCTCCTCACAGATGAAGAAGAGACTTGAAGCGACAGAGATGTGGTTCTATTGACGAGTGTCCTTAGAAACAAAGAAAAGAGTGTTGGACGGCTATGTAATATCTAATCTCCTATATGCAATTGGATGCTGGACAATCTCCTCACAGATGAAGAAGAGACTTGAAGCGACACAGATGTGATTCTACTGACGAGTGTCCTTAAAACAAAAAAGAAAAGAATGTTGGACGGCTATGTAATATCTAATCTCCTATATGCCAGTGGATGCTGGACAATCCCCTCAGATGAAGATGAAGAAGAGAGTTGAAGTGACAGAGATGTGATTCTACTGACGAGTGTCCTTAGAAACATAAAAAGAATGTTGGACGGCTATGTAATATCTAATCTCCTATATGACGGTGGATGCTGGACAATCTCCTCTCAGATGAAGAAGAGACTTGGAGCGACACAGATGTGATTCTACTGACGAGTGTCCTTAGAAACAAAGAAAAGATTGTTGGACGGCTATGTAATATCTAATCTCCTATATGCCAGTGGATGCTGGACAATCTCCTCTCAGATGAAGAAGAGACTTGAAGCGACACAGATGTGATTCTACTGACGAGTGTCCTTAGAAACAAAGAAAAGAGTTTTGGACGGCTATGTAATATCTAATCTCCTATATGGCTGTGAATGTTGGACAATCTCCTCTCAGATGAAGAAGAACTTGAAGCGACACAGATGTGATTCTACTGACGAGTGTCCTTAGAAACAAAAAAAAAAAAAATTGGACGGCTATGTAATATCTAATCTCCTATATGCCAGTGAATGCAGTACAATCTCCACACCAAATGAAGAAGAGACTTGAAGCGATGGAGATGTGATTCTACTGACGAGTGTCCTTAGAAGCAAAGAAAAAGAATGTTGGACGTCTATGTAATATCTAATCTCCTATATGCCAGTGGATGCTGGACAATCTCCTCTCAGATGAAGAAGAGACTTGAAGGGACACAGATGTGATTCTACTGACGAGTGACCTTAGAAACAAAGAAAAGAATGTTGGATGGCTATGTAATATCTAATCTCCTATATGCCAGTGGATGCTGGACAATCTCCTCTCAGATGAAGAAGAGACTTGAAGCGACACAGATGTGATTCTACTGACGAGTGTCCTTAGAAACAAAGAAAAGAATGTTGGACGGCTATGTAATATCTAATCTCTTATATGCCAGTGGATGCTGGACAATCTCCTCTCAGATGAAGAAGAGACTTGAAGCGACACAGATGTGATTCTACTGACGAGTGTCCTTTAGAAACAAAAGAAAAGAATGTTGGACGGCTATGTAATATCTAATCTCCTATATGCCAGTGGTTGCTGGACAATCTCCTCTCAGATGAAGAACAGACTTGAAGCGACACAGATGTGATTCTACTGACGAGTGTCCTTAGAAACAAAGAAAAGAATGTCGGACGGCTATGTAATATCTAATCTCCTATATGCCAGTGGTTGCTGGACAATCTCCTCTCAGATGAAGAAGAGACTTGAAGCGACACAGATGTGATTCTACTGACGAGTGTCCTTAGAAACAAAGAAAAGAATGTTGGACGGCTATGTAATATCTAATCTCCTATATGCCAGTGGTTGCTGGACAATCTCCTCTCAGATGAAGAAGAGACTTGAAGCGACACAGATGTGATTCTACTGACGAGTGTCCTTAGAAACAAAGAAAAGAATGTTGGACGGCTATGTAATATCTAATCTCCTATATGCCAGTGGATGCTGGACAATCTCCTCTCAGATGAAGAAAGAGACTTGAAGCGACACAGATGTGATTCTACTGACGAGTGTCCTTAGAAACAAAAAAAAAAGAATGTTGGACGGCTATGTAATATCTAATCTTTTATATGCCAGTGGTTGCTGGACAATCTCCTCTCAGATGAAGAAGAGACTTGAAGCGACACAGATGTGGTTCTACTGACGAGTGTCCTTAGAAACAAAGAAAAGAATGTTGGACGGCTATGTAATATCTAATCTCCTATATGCCAGTGAATGCAGGATAATCTCCACACCAATGAAGAAGAGACTTGAAGCGATGGAGATGTGATTCTACTGACGATTGTCCTAGAAACAAAGAAAATAGTGTTGGACGGCTATGTAATATCTAATCTCCTATATGGCAGTGGATGCTAGAGAATCTCCTCACAGATGAAGAAGAGACTTGAAGCGACAGAGATGTGGTTCTATTGACAGTGTCCTTAGAGAAACAAAGAAAAAGAGTGTTGGACGGCTATGTAATATATAATCTCCTATATGCCATTGGATGCTGGACAATCTCCTCTCAGATGAAGAATGGACCTGAAGCGACACAGATGTGATTCTACTGACGAGTGTCCTTAGAAACAAAGAAAAGAATGTTGGACGGCTATGTAATATCTAATCTCCTATATGCCAGTGGATGCTGGACAATCTCCTCTCAGATGAAGAAGAGACTTAAAGCGACACAGATGTGGTTCTACTGACGAGTGTCCTTAGAAACAAAGAAAAGAGTTTTGGACGGCTATGTAATATCTAATCTCCTATATGGCTGTGAATGCTGGACAATCTCCTCTCAGATGAAGAAGAGACTTGAAGCGACACAGATGTGATTCTACTGACGAGTGTCCTTAGAAACAAAGAAAAGAATGTTGGACGGCTATGTAATATCTAATCTCCTATATGCCAGTGAATGCAGTACAATCTCCACACCAATGAAGAAGAGACTTGAAGCGATGGAGATGTGATTCTACTGACGAGTGTCCTTAGAAGCAAAGAAAAGAATGTTGGACGGCTATGTAATATCTAATCTCCTATATGCCAGTGGATGCTGGACAATCTCCTCTCAGATGAAGAAGAGACTTGAAGGGACACAGATGTGATTCTACTGACGAGTGTCCTTAGAAACAAAGAAAAGAATGTTGGATGGCTATGTAATATCTAATCTCCTATATGCCAGTGGATGCTGGACAATCTCTTCTCAGATGAAGAAGAGACTTGAAGCGACACAGATGTGATTCTACTGACGATTGTCCTTAGAAACAAAGAAAAGAATGTTGGACGGCTATGTAATATCTACTCTCCTATATGCCAGTGGATGCTGGACAATCTCTACTCAGTTGAAGAAGAGACTTGAAGCGACACAGATGTGATTCTACTGACGAGTGTCTTTAGAAACAAAGAAAAGAATGTTGGACGGCTATGTAATATCTACTCTCCTATATGCCAGTGGATGCTGGACAATCTCCTCACAGATGAAGAAGAGACTTGAAGCGACAGAGATGTGGTTCTATTGACGAGTGTCCTTAGAAACAAAGAAAAGAGTGTTGGACGGCTATGTAATATCTAATCTCCTATATGCAATTGGATGCTGGACAATCTCCTCACAGATGAAGAAGAGACTTGAAGCGACACAGATGTGATTCTACTGACGAGTGTCCTTAGAAACAAAGAAAAGAATGTTGGACGGCTATGTAATATCTAATCTCCTATATGCCAGTGGATGCTGGACAATCCCCTCTCAGATGAAGAAGAGAGTTGAAGTGACAGAGATGTGATTCTACTGACGAGTGTCCTTAGAAACATAGAAAAGAATGTTGGACGGCTATGTAATATCTAATCTCCTATATGACGGTGGATGCTGGACAATCTCCTCTCAGATGAAGAAGAGACTTGGAGCGACACAGATGTGATTCTACTGACGAGTGTCCTTAGAAACAAAGAAAAGATTGTTGGACGGCTATGTAATATCTAATCTCCTATATGCCAGTGGATGCTGGACAATCGCCAAACAGATGAAGAAGAGACTTGAAGCGACACAGATGTGATTCTACTGACGAGTGTCCTTAGAAACAAAGAAAAGAGTTTTGGACGGCTATGTAATATCTAATCTCCTATATGGCTGTGAATGTTGGACAATCTCCTCTCAGATGAAGAAGAGACTTGAAGCGACACAGATGTGATTCTACTGACGAGTGTCCTTAGAAACAAAGAAAAAAATGTTGGACGGCTATGTAATATCTAATCTCCTATATGCCAGTGAATGCAGTACAATCTCCACACCAATGAAGAAGAGACTTGAAGCGATGGAGATGTGATTCTACTGACGAGTGTCCTTAGAAGCAAAGAAAAGAATGTTGGACGTCTATGTAATATCTAATCTCCTATATGCCAGTGGATGCTGGACAATCTCCTCTCAGATGAAGAAGAGACTTGAAGGGACACAGATGTGATTCTACTGACGAGTGACCTTAGAAACAAAGAAAAGAATGTTGGATGGCTATGTAATATCTAATCTCCTATATGCCAGTGGATGCTGGACAATCTCCTCTCAGATGAAGAAGAGACTTGAAGCGACACAGATGTGATTCTACTGACGAGTGTCCTTAGAAACAAAGAAAAGAATGTTGGACGGCTATGTAATATCTAATCTCCTATATGCCAGTGAATGCAGGACAATCTCCACACCAATGAAGAAGAGACTTGAAGCGATGGAGATGTGATTCTACTGACGAGTGTCCTTAGAAGCAAAGAAAAGAATGTTGGACGGCTATGTAATATCTAATCTCCTATATGCCAGTGGATGCTGGACAATCTCCTCTCAGATGAAGAAGAGACTTGAAGCGACACAGATGTGGTTCTACTGTCGAGTGTCCTTAGAAACAAAGAAAAGAATGTTGGACGGCTATGTAATATCTAATCTCCAATATGGCAGTGATTACTGGACAATCTCCACATCGATGAAGAAGAGACTTCAAGCGATGGAGATGTGATTCTACTGACGAGTGTCCATAGAAACAAATAAAAGTGTGTTGGATGGCTATGTAATATCTAATCTCCTATATGCCAGTGGATGCTGGACAATCTCCTCTCAGATGAAGAAGAGACTTGAAGCGACACAGATGTGATTCTACTGACGAGTCTCCTTAGATACAAAGAAAAGAATGTTGGACGGCTATGTAATATCTAAAATCCTATATGCCAGTGGATGCTGGACAATCTCCACATCGTTGAAGAAGAGACTTGAAGCGATGGAGATGTGATTCTACTGACGAGTGTCCTTAGAAACAAAGAAATGTGTGTTGGATGGCTATGTAATATCTAATCTCCTATATGCCAGTGGATGCTGGACAATCTCCTCTCAGATGAAGAAGAGACTTGAAGCGACACAGATGTGATTCTACTGACGAGTGTCCTTAGAAACAAAGAAAAGAATGTTGGACGGCTATGTAATATCTAATCTCCTATATGCCAGTGGATGCTGGACAATCTCCTCTCAGATGAAGAAGAGACTTGAAGCGATACAGATGTGATTCTACTGACGAGTGTCCTTAGAAACAAAGAAAAGAATGTTGGACGGCTATGTAATATCTAATCTCCTATATGCCAGTGGATACTGGACAATCTCCACATCGATGAAGAAGAGACTTTGAGAGACAGAGATATGGTTCTACTGACGAGTGTCCTTAGAAACAAAGAAAAGGATCTTGGACGGCTATGTAATATCTAATCTTTTCTATGGCAGTGATTACTGGACAATCTCCACATCGTTGAAGAAGAGACTTGAAGCGATGGAGATGTGATTCTAATGACGAGTGTCCTTAGAAACAAATAAAAGAGTGTTGGACGGCTATGTAATATCTAATCTCCTATATGGCTGTGAATGCCGGACAATCTCGTCACAGATGAAGAAGAGACTTGAAGCGACAGAGATGTGGTTCTACTGACGAGTGTCCTTAGAAACAAAGAAAAGTGTGTTAGACGGCTATGTAATATCTAATCTCCTATATGGCAGCGAATGCTGGACAATCCCCTCACAGATGAAGAAGAGACTTGAAGCGACAGAGATGTAGTTCTACTGACGAGTGTCCTTAGAAACAAAGAAAAGAGTGTTGGACGGCTATGTAATATCTAATCTCCTACTTGACAGTGAATGCTGGACAATCTCCTCACAGATGAAGAAGAGACTTGAAGCGACAGAGGTGTGGTTCTACTGACGAGTGTCCTTAGAAGCAAAGAAAAGAATGTTGGACGGCTATGTAATATCTAATCTCCTATATGGCAGTGAATGCTGGACAATCTCCTCACAGACGAAGTAGAAACTTGAAGCATCAGAAATGTGATTCTATAGAAGGATGCTGAGAATTCTATGGATTATACATATGAGTACACCAAAATACGTCAGGTCTGCCCTGACATGAAACTCACATCGAATAAACAAATTAAAATGTTACGTTAGAAATTATGGCGACTGAAACAACAGTTACTGGTTAATGAAATCAGCAAAAATATTTTCTTTCACAGATGTCCTAAAGAACACGTGGCACACTCGATAAATACGTTAGTTATATCTAGTGACTAAACCCAAAGTGTTGTGAGTTCAATACCAAAAACTGAACCGAAACTTGGAGAGGTGACTTAAAGGGAAATAACTGAGACATGCAAAAGAAGCAATACACATGGAAGTAAAAAAAATCTAACCCTGTGGACGAAATAAAGGGCTCAGTTCGAAATTCTAATCTCCTGAAGAAGGCTGGAGCGTATAACGGCCGAAACTTTGTGAATATATCAATGAAGATAACAGTCCGAATAATGTAAATAATGCAAGTTTAAAAAAAAAAACAGCATATCACCTAATGCCAGACAATAAAATCACTAAGAAACAAGTGGTTACTGAGTGTAAAAGAATACGAAAAAAGAGAAACATTAATAAGTAGCTAGAACAATAGAAGTGTAATGAAGAAGACAGTAGATAATAATTGATATTGGATTTAAATTTTTCATCATCAAAGTTGGCTGGAACATTTCAACTAGCGAGAGGTACGAGAGAAGCAACTGTTAGCATAGAACTTACGGTCGCATCTAGCCCGCTCAGCTGTGAATTAATGTGATACCGTTAAAACAGAACAATAAAAAACGAACTGAAATTTTCATGGCAACTGCTCTGACGATCTACCTTCCCTGGTTCCCAAACTGCATGAATTTAATCATTCTACCAGGTTGGCATCATGTTTCCATCCTTTCACTGTTGAAATGGTTAAATGTAGCCGTCTCTTCTACTCCAACAGCTTCTTCTCTCACACTTCCCGACAGTGGAACTCTTATTTGCTTCCCTGATATCTATAATCTTCAAATACTCAATTGTAATGTCAATTGCCTTGATCCTCGTCCTCGTCCTTCTCTTTATCCTTTTCCTAAACACCCCTCTTTACTCTTGCTAATTCTCTGCAACCCCTTGCGTGCTAGCGGGACTCCTGCTCTCTTTGGGGTGATATGCTTAAAAAAAAGTGAACAGATACTACATTTTGATCCCATTTCGTTCACCAGAGAGGGCAGAAAAACAGATTTTCGGGAAAATAGTAATCTTAAGTCCAGTAACTTTTATCGCTCTTTCTAGTATCGATTGCAGTTTCTTTCGTAACTTTTGTATAGAGTAGTGTGGAATGTCAACATTATTGGGATATCATTATTTTTCTTCTAATTACATATACTCTTCACTTTAGTTGCACTTGCTATAGAAAGTTTTCAAGTGAAGCGTTGTTATTTATATATTTATTTATTTATTAGTAATGTTCTTTGTGATTAAGTAACGCCAGTCTATAAATTCTGACGAAGAATTCTCGTCTTTAAGATCCAGAAGATTCATTTCGCTTGAAGCCATTTTTAATCTTTGATCTAAGAAAACGGTTGTATAAAGAGGTTATGGTTAGACATTTCATAGCACAGGGCTACAACTTCACAATGCTAGTTAATTGCTGCGATTTTCTTAGGAAGATTTTTTTGATGGATCGACGTTACCAGCCCACCGCCCTGTCGAATATGAATAGTGTTGTCCTTCGTGGCCCGACAATTTGCCGACGGACATTTGGCCAACAGCCATTTGGTCGAAAAGACATTTGGACAACGAACATTTGACCGATAGACATTTGGATGAGGGAAATTTCACTGAAAAAATACAAGTAAAAACAATAACAAGCAATACTTTAAGTATTTTAATTAGTAGTATTATACGACAGAATAGGACTAATCCCACTGAATTTCAAGTGATTAAATTACAAAATTTAAAGTTAAAAGTTTCTTTATTTCAATATTTGTTTATTGAAATTAGTATTTTTTTAAAAATATTTGTGTGTATTTGGGTAAAAAGTAGCACCTAATTATTTAAATTCCTATTTAACGGAAAAATAAAAACTAGTTCATCCCTTTAAGATAAGGATCATTAAAAGCGAAATTGAAAGATCTTTCATATTGTAAAAGCTAATTTTTGCTGTAGTAAAATGTGCTTTGTCTCAAAATACTTATCATCTTACAGTAATATTTGAAGTAAAATATAATATATACAGAATATATTTTTTAAAAAGCCTGTAAAAAAACGAAAAATTATTAATACAGTAAATAAATATAAATATATGTAACCCATTACGATAAAGAGTGTGATATACATTTAAGTACGCCACTACATTTTTGACTAAATGTCCATTAGGTTAAATGTCCGTCGGCCAAATACCGTTGTCCTTTCACAAGGCTAGTTTTTATTTAAGGCCAGATGGCCCAGTCAGTACTGCTATTTAACTTTTAGATAGATGATAAGAGATGGGTTCATGCATTTTCAAGAGTATAAACCCGGCGTGGATGTAAACTCGACATACCGATTCGACTTTTGCGCATATAACCGTTCACATCCAACTTAATTTAGTTACACGTAATTTCATTGCACAATTCTTCAGAAAGCTCCTCAGAAATATTAGTTTTAATGCACCTTATTTTAATAGAATTTGTATAGTTTTCAATTATACCAAAAATTTGATTAAACAATTGTTTTCGTTCAAGAGATTTTAGTGCATCAGATAACTGAAATAGTCTTTCACTTCGTGTTACAAGCACCAAATTTGAACCTATTTTCTCAGAAAAGTACTTTACCCACGTTGAAAAACAAAATGGCCGCCATTTTTCAAGATGGCCACAATTTGAAGTGGTATGAATCCGTGTCTAAGCTAATTTTTAATGGAATAATGCTATTTTAACATTCTATGCATTGAAATATATGCTTTTTAGTTCGAAAAAATCAATTTCTGCATTTCAATCGTAATTATTGACAACTAAGATGATATGGCCAGAATTAAATGAGGACAGGTTCTTTTAGCGCTACATTTTACAAAAAGGAAATAAATTAAGAATAATATAACATATACAGCAGGAAATTATTATCTTTTGTTGCCTAACGATATCTGTGATAATTTTGTTGGACAGCTACAAAATTACTGATTTTAAGTCATGTAATGGCCGCCATCTTGAAAACTGGTAAGCATTTTCGAATATCAGTGCTAAAATATATTTCTCCAGTCAAAATAAAATTTATTTAACATGTCATCGTACAACGCACCCTCCCAGGTCGTCCAAGACTTCCAACACCACGGCTGATCGATGAAGACCTGTCCTATCCCACGTTGTGATTTAAGTTTGATCATAAGGAGGCCAAGAACAAATCGTCGCAGGTATCTTCTTGTTGGGCTGGTCTAAGCAGGGCTATGGCGTACAGGGGAAAAAATGACAGTCGAATAAATTGAACAGAGGTAAATACTGTCTTTATATCAGTCCTCCGTACAATAATTGACTTTTATCAGAGTTCGTATGCAATTAATTATAAGCCAAATCCGCGTGATATTATTGTTGACCTGGCAAAATCTGGTTTGTTGCTTTGGTAAAGTTTGGCACAAGGCTTTCATCGGAGGCTTTCATCGGAGGCTTTCATCGGCAGATAATCACGTGGGCCTCTCTCCTGTCTCTGGTATCGTCTCCGTCTCTTCTGCCTCTCTTCTCTCTTCTACTTAATTCGCTTCGCGCTTTCGTATTTATGGACATTCGCCCAAACTGGCATGATAACGGGGTATGGCGAGGAAGGAGCCTTTTGGTGTATCCTCTCCGGCTTACGTCATAACTTTGCGGAATTCCCTTTCCCCACCCTCTCTTTTATTATTCTCTCTCACCGTTCTCATTTCAATGCCATTCAGTACATAACACTTTCTTATGTTTTAACAACGGCAAATAGTATCACAGATATTCGGATCGATAGCATATGTTCCTATTTATAGACGTCTAGCACTGAAAACCCTTTTTCCTATTTTATGAGACGGCCATCTTGAAAAATGGTTGCCATTTTGTTTTTTAACGTACATATCTGAGAGAATGGATCCTGGAGCACAAATTTGGAACTTGTACCATCAAGAGAAAGATTCTTGAAGGACACTGCCCCACTATTTTCTGGAATTCTAAACAAAATAATAAACATACATAAAAGATCGGGATTACCGGATACAATTAAATTCTGATATTGTCAAAGCGTTCATGAAATCTGTCATGGTTGATAGATACCAACAATTAAGCAAAAAGAAGAAAGAAGATTGTTTAATCTCGTGCTAAAATCGATTGGAGGTTTCTCTTAAAAGATCTTCTTCCTTAGGACGTTGGCGATCATAGCTCTCCACACTTTCCTGGCCTTTGTAGCTCTTAATAAATTTTCTCTTTTTATTATCTCTCCTAAATTTTGTTTCGCCATCCATTTACTCAAGCTATGAAGTGGATGGCTGGACAAGGTTTAGAAGATATAATAAAAAGAGAAAATTTATTAAGAGCTACAAAAGAGAGGAAATTGTGGAGATCCATGATCGCCCACTTCTATGAGTAATGTCTCTTCAGGAAGTGGGCGGTCATGACTCCCCACAATTTCCTCTCTTTTGTAGCACTTAATGAATTTTCTCTTTTTGTGATCTCTTCTAAACCTTGTCCAGCCATTCATTTAATCAAGCTCATTCTTCTTCTATGTGCTGTGTTCCTTCAGATCGTGGGCGATCATTACTCTCCACAATTTCCTTTGTAGCCCTTTATAAATGCTGTCTTTTATAAGTCCTAAACCTTGTTCCGTCATCCATTTAATGAACCCTATTCTACTGCTTTCTATGTGCTGTTTACCTTCGGGAGGTTGGCTATGATGGTCTTCCACTATTTCCTGTCTTTTGTTGCTTTTAATAAATTTTGTCTTTTACTTATTTTTCCTAACCCTTGTTCCGCCATTCATTTAGTCTAGCTCGTTAGGTTATGGGTCGTTTTCCTCTCGCCTTCGACACGTCCTGTGAGTATCAAATAATCTTAGCCCTATTTCCCCCACTCTGTGATCAATAAGTGTTGAGGGGTTCCCCCCTTTTTACACAAATGGACTCATCCAGGGTATACATATACTACTGCTAGTAAATACCCGAGAGCGAACGAAGAAGAACGAGAAAGCACGAACGAGCACGAACGTAACAAGCAAAAGTCACAGTGAGCAAGCACGTAGACTCAGTAAGAAGTCATACGTCGATACCAAAAAGTGTATATATATATATATTTTGCTACTAACCCGCATTCCTGGAACTACTAACCTGCATTACCGGTTTGAATTATTACATTAATACATTTATTTTCCTCTATTTCTTCTTGGCGTTTGTTATTTATTGGTTCCGGATTTCATTCCGGAATCCACAACAATAAGCCACAGAAGTTTAGATGATATTTCCTAATAAATTTCTTTTACGTCTAGGAAAATTAAAAAGCAATATCTTGTAAATTCGCCAGATCAGCTTACAAGCTCCATTTCAGCAAATCTCGACAAAGCGAATGACCAGTGTTATGGGAAATAATCAATATTTTTGAGGTGTTATGAGAGTTTTAAAACACTTTGCGAAATGAACACTATGTTATATGCCATTAAAAAAAATACTTGACATTTTCTCTGAAACTTTAAACGATTCTTGCTGGTTGGATAGAGGATTCAAGTAATTATCGACATAGGTTGTGTTTATACTTGTGTCGGTAAATAGACTTAGGTCATGCCTTTACACGGGTCGACAAAATGCTCTGGACAATAGATAGACATGGGTAGAATCGATACTTGGGTGAGTAGATTGACACGAGTTGTTTCTATAATTGGGTCGATAGATAGAGATCGTATTTATACTTGAGTAGACAGATATACATTGGCTCTGTCTATACTTGGGTCGATATAGCGACATACGTCGTATCCATACTTGGGTCCATAGATAGACATAGATCGTGTCTATAGAGTCGATAGATAAACTTAGGATTCAAGTAATTATCGACATAGGTTGTGTTTATACTTGCGTCGGTAAATAGACGTAGGTCAGGCCTTTACACGGGTCGACATAGCGACATAGGTCGGGTTTATATAAGGGTCGATAGATAGGTATAGGTTAAGTTTTTTCTCTTAGTTGGTTAATAGACATAGGTCGTGTCTGTAGACGGGTCGACATAGTGACATAGGTCTGGTCTATACTAGAGTCGATAGATAGGTATAGGTTAAGTTTTTTCTCTTAGTTGGTTAATAGACATAGGTCGTGTCTGTAGACGGGTCGACATAGTGACATAGGTCTGGTCTATACTAGAGTCGATAGATAGGTATAGGTTAAGTTTTTTCTCTTAGTTGGTTAATAGACATAGGTCGTGTCTGTAGACGGGTCGACATAGTGACATAGGTCTGGTCTATACTAGAGTCGATAGATAGGTATAGGTTAAGTTTTTTCTCTTAGTTGGTTAATAGACATAAGTCGTATCTGTAGACAGGTCGACATTGTGACATAGGTCTGGTCTATGCTAGAGTCGATAGATAGGTATAGGTTAAGTTTTTTCTCTTAGTTGGTTAATAGACATAGGTCGTATCTGTAGACGGGTCGACATAGTGACATAGGTCTGGTCTATACTAGAGTCGATAGATAGGTATAGGTTAAGTTTTTTCTCTTAGTTGGTTAATAGACATAGGTCGTATCTGTAGATGGGTCGACATAGCGACATAGGGCGGAATTATACTAGGATCGATAGATAGTTATGGGTTGATTCTATCTTTTAGTCGATAAATAGATATAGGCCTATCTATGCTCTGGACAATAGATAGACATGGGTAGAATCGATACTTGGGTGAATAGATTGATACGAGTTGTTTCTATAATTGGGTCAATAGATAGAGATCGTATTTATACTTGAGAAGACAGATATACATTGGCTCTGTCTATACTTGGGTCGATATAGCGACATACGTCGTATCCATACTTGGGTCCATAGATCGACATAGATCGTGTCTATAGAGTCGATAGATAAACTTAGATCGTGTGTAAACATGGGTCAATAGATGGACTATGCTTATGTTGATAGATTGACATAGATTTTATCTATACTTTGGTTCATAGAAAGAGTTAGGTTCTATCAATACATGGGTCTATAGATAGACATGGGTCATGTCTATGTTTGGGTCGATATAACAACATAGGCTGCGTCTATACTTTGGTCGATAGATAAACAAGGATCTATTTTATACTTGGGCCGATAGATGGACAGGTTGTATATATACACGGGGTTGATAGACATCGGTTGTGTCTATACTTAAGTCGATAGACATTGAACATATTTATACTTGGATCAATATTACCTGTTGATCCTGGATGTGGCTATACTTGGGTGGATATAGCAACTTAGGCCGTCTATGGCTGGGTCGATAGATTTGGGTTCTGTCTATACTTGGGGCGATATAGCAACATAAGCCGTGTCTACACATGGGTCGGGATATAGACTTACGCCGCGCCTATAAGTGGCTTGATAGGCAGGTTGTGTCTATACTTCGGTCGGTATAGCGACATAGCCCGTTCTATACTTGGATCGATAAATTTAGGCCCTGTCTGTAGTTGGGTCAATATAGCGATATACGTTGTGTTTATACTTGGATGGATCGATAGATTAGGCTGCGTCTATACTTGTATCGATATATTTAGGTCCTGTCTATAGTTGGGTCGATATAGCAATATAGGTTGTGTCTATACTTGGATCGATAGCTAGTTTAGGCCGCGTCTGTACTTGGATCGATAGATATAGGTCCTGTCTAGAGTTGGGTCGACATAGCGACATAGGCTGCATCTATACTTGGATCAGAAAGACTTAAGTCCACTCTATACTTGACTTGATATAGCAACATTATCCGTGTCTATACTTGGATAGATAGATAGATAGATAGATAGATAGATAGATAGATAGATAGATATAGGTCCGGTCTGGTCTATACTTGGGCCGACATAACAACTTAGGTTGCGTCTATACTTGGATCGATAGATAGATATGGAACGTATTTTAACTTGCGTAGATAGACTAGATGTCTATAATTTTGTTTTACAGTTTTGAATTCAGTTTTCTTTCTTCGCAATTAGTTACCACCCAAGAGTAGAGTCTGAAGATTCTGAAATCTGAATTTCGGTAACAATTCTTTATGTGTAAAAGAAATATTAGAAGACTCCTTTAATAAAAAGATTTGAAGAAAAGTATACAATGAAGATGATGAAGGACTCGCTAAACCGGATGCCCAAATCTGGAGCAGCAAGAATGTACTTCTTGTCTCCAGTAGCAACGATGCCTGGAGTGGGAAATCGGAGAGTCAAGTTCGAATTCTGGTTGGGTTCGTTATATTTACTATACATGCATTTTGGTCCGTTTCAAAATGGTATAAATGTCAGTACGATGACAGTTTCATGTTTACGGGGATTTGAGTTTTGGTCTGAAATCATTAAAACCGGCTCGTAAACCAACAGACTAACAACAAATATGAAATCCAGGCGTCTGGCTTTTGCTAAGCAACATGAAACCCGAACAGCTGAAAACTAGAGCAAAGTTATGTTTGTAGATAAATAAACTCTGCAACAGTTGCAATAAACATTACAAGACTCCCTGGCAACAGATTTGATGACAAGTATACAATTCAGACTATGAAGCATCCATCAAGACAGAAGATTTGGGGTGCCATGTTCTAATCTGGGACAGGTAGACTCTTGTTATTTCTCACACGAACAACGATAAGCGGTGTAAAAGTAGGTGGGTCTACTGCAGGAGAATCGGCAAAAGTATATGCACATTCATCAGTGCACAATATCTCGGTAGGATGGTACGCCATGCTACCGACCAAAGATCATTCAGAATTTTGTTAACAGGACCAACGTGAAAGTAAATAAATATACAGATAATGTGCGTATATATGATTTTTATTTAGAGTGTCACTGTAAGACCTGAGTTTTAATATTATACGGCTCTCATAACACAGTGATAGGTCTGTCCATATAAAAGAAATCCGAAAATTGATTGCCAACCCTATTTTAGGTAGAATATTCACATTGGAAGGGAAAAACGAGGAACATATTTAATGAGTTTTGGGGTAATGGGTGGTAGAGCGAGAACAAAGTGGAATATTCTTCTTCTATAATGATCATGGCTCTCCACAATTTCCTGTCTTTTGTAGCTCTTAATACATTTTATCCTTTTGTTATATCTAAATCTGATCTGCAATCAATAAAGTAAACAGTACAAGACTCCCTGGCAAGAGGTTTGATGACAAGTATACAATTCAGACTATGAAGCATCCATCAAGACAGAAGATTTGGGGGTAACATGTTCTAATCTGGGACAGGTAGTCTCTTGTTATTTCCCTCACGAACAATGATAAGCGGTGTAAAAGTAGGTGAAACTACTGCAGGAGAATTGGCAACAGTATATGCACATTCATCAGTGGACAATATCTTGGTAGGATGGTATGCTATGCCAACGATCAAAGATTGTTCAGAATTTTGTTAATAGGATCAACGTGAAACACTGGATTGGCCGGTGAACAATTTTGATCTGAACCGAATTTTCAGGGACATTTAGTAGTAAGGGGTGAAGTGGATATTCAAGAGAAAAAAACAGTGGTATGCAATGCCTATTTGATAAATCGAATTGCTACACGATCCAACCCCCCATAAGTTAGTGTAAAACGATGCGTTCTGCTATGCATCAAAATCGTACTCGTATTAGTTCTATAACAGTTTTACGTCTTCCGAAATTTGAGTTTGGTCTGAGACCATGACTAACAACAACTATGAAATCCAGACGTCTGGCATTTGCTAAGCAATATGAAACCTGGAGAGTTGAAGACTCTGAAATCTGAATTTCGGTAACAATTCTTTATGTGCAAAAGAAATATTAGAAGACTCCTTTAATAAAAGATTTGATGAAACTTATACAATTAAGATGATGAAGGACTCGCTAAGCCGGATGATTTGCAACGCCATATGTCCAAATCTGGAACAGCTACAATTCGTAAAAAAATACGCTAGATTTTGCTTTTTCATACTGTCGAATGAAGATAAATCAGTGGTAGAAACACTGACTGCCACCAAATCGGTTGGGTTTCAATCCTGGCTTGAGGCATTCGGATGTCTAGCCGAAAGAGTAATGTCTGAAAATGAAAATATATTTTCATTATACTGCTTCATATTGTAATAAGTTGACCTCTCTTTGGTATACCTCCAGTCGAACTACTTTCATTTCAACCTAACTATGATATATTACATATATATATATATATATACATTCTATGTAAGTTCTATGCTAACAGTTTCTTCAATCACATTTCTCGCTTGTTGGACTCTCTTCCTGATTCTTGCTTCTCTGTCTACTTTGATCTTCAAAAATTTAAAAACAATGTCAATCTGTATCTTCTGTCTTCTTAATTCTTTTATTGCCTTCTCTCTTTTATATTTGTTCTCATATTCTCTTCACTCGGTAACGTCTTGCGACTTAGTGGCTTTATTGTCTTACTTGCAGTGACATGATAAAAATGATTAATGAGACAATACTGAACTGGACGGGAAACAGTTGAGATCTGAATCTAATTGAAAATTTTGGGGAAAGTCTCAAAAGCACATTTACAAGGAAAAAGTCTTCTAATACCGAAACACAGATAGATGATATTAAAGAAGTTTGGCCCAAATAAATACTGGTCAACCTCTGTAACAACGTGATTCGCAGCCATGTAAGTAGTAAACAAAGGAAGTCATACAAAATAATGGTCGTTAAACAATTTTGCTTAAAATGGTCAGGTACAGATTTTTCAGAATAATTGAGTTCCTGTATGAGTTCCCGTATTGTCCCTCCTGTGTCATTTGCATGCTTTGTTAAGATTGTGACCGCTAATAATGAATCATAGGAGGTCTTCTAATTTTCTCAATATCGCTTCACTGTAAAAGTTGAATAAGTCCGGTGTGAGGACATATCCTTGTCGTATGCCCCTTTCTATCTTTGAGTATCTACTAGATTCATTTTCTATCCGTATGCAGGTGGTTTGGTCCCAGTATAATTTATATATTATTCTCATATCCTTCTCAAATAAATAAAAATGATATATTGTTTTTTTTTGCATATCTTTTCTATAATTTTTTTATATATACAAGAAACCAGTTCACAGTTCGCCATGCGTTTGCAAAATCTATAAACACATCATAAGGCGAAATGATTTAAAAAGTTTAAATTTAGCTCCAGTAAGAAATATTTACGCATAGTCTGTTACATGTTGCATTCTCAAGAGTAAGAAATATTAAACATTTATTATTTGCTGTTAAAAAGTAAAAAAAAAAAAATATCTTAAAAAAATACTGTTTACCATGAAATCCTTAATTAAGAATAAACGATACAATACTGAACTGGCCGGGGAACATCTGAGATCTGAATCTAATTGAAAATTTATGGGAAATTATCAAAAACAAATTCACAGAGAAAAAGTGTTGAAATGCCGAAACACAGAAGATATTGGTTGACGTCTGTAACAATTTGATTCACAGCATACCGTGACTGATGTAAGCAGAAAGCAAAGAAAGAAATATAAAATAATGGGCGTTGAACAATTTTGCTTCAAATGGTCAGGTACAGATTTTTGAGAATAATGGAGTCAGTCTATAACTCTGTAAGAATTCCTGTAGTTTCCTTCTGTGTCCGCTATCAACGCAGTGTCGTTTGCATTATTCGTTCAGATTGTGGCCGCTAATAATGAATCCTTAAAGAGGTTACAAACCTAAGACAAAGGTGGTACTCGAGTGAAAGGAACTGCAACACGGGCGTAGATGAAGGAAAGACAGGTTTATTGTAAAAGAGAATACACTACTGAAAGACAGGGAATCGGTTAGTAGGCTAGTAAATCCCGAAGCAAATCCGCCAGGTATATCCTGTGCTCACTTTATAAATCTCCTGATATAGTCAGTCCACATAGGCGATAGGGAGTGTGGGACATTCCATTAGAACAGACTTCTAGTTTTCTCAGAATTGCTTCACTGTAAAGGTTGACTAAGTCTGGTGTGAAGACACATCCTTGTTTTACACACCCCTTTCTACTTTTGAGTAACTAGATTCATTTTCTCTCGGTATACATATAAATCTGTGATTTACTTTGCTCCTTCCGTCTGTCACATCTCTAAAATAGCCATACATTTACCGATCGAAACCAAATTTTGTGGGGAGAAGTGCAAACAGGTAAAAGTACAGTTGGTTTTACTAGGGTGCGTAACTGAGTACAATAAATTTTCATTAATATTTTGGAATAATTAAAAGTTTTATTATTTAGCATACAAAATACATCCACTAATTTAAAAACAATTTAATGATTAAAATAATAAATATTTATTTAATAAAAATGCAATATTGATTTTCGCATATCTTTTTCTTTACATGCAAGAATCCAGTTTCAAGTTTCCGCTGCGTTTGCGAGAACTATAAACAAAGCCAAACCCATCAAAAAGTTGGAATTTAGCTCAAGAAAGAAATATTTACGCCAGTTACATGTTGCATTCTCAAGAGTAAGAAATATTAAGAATGTATTCTTCGCTGTTAAAAAGGAAAAAATAGATTTTCTTAAAAAAAAGAATAGTGTTTACCATGAAATCCTATAAACTGAAGTAATTATTAAACCTTGATGGGATTTTGTCAAAGTATTTTTCCAAACAAATCAGTTTATTTCAAATTTCTTATTCAAAGTTCACCGATTGGTTTGCGAATTTGAATGAAACGTAGAGTTTGTAAATCGCAGCAAAAATGTTACCGATAACTTCAAAAATACTAAAACCTATGAGGATTTCATCAACGCGTCAGAATATTGCAAAAAAAAAAAAAGAATTTCCATTTCTAATACATTTCTCAAATAAATGAAGCTTACCAAGCAGTTCAAACAGTTCTTTGAGTCGTACCTTACGTCTTTCATTTGTGCTTACAGTCGCATCTTTTAAAAAATAAAAAAAATGTCTATTTAGACACAAGACGTAAACAAATTGCACGAATTCTCCAAGTCGCGAGAACCAAAAAGAAAAAAAAAAGTAAAAACAGTATTTTTGTCTGTTCGAGTTGCCAACTTTGAATTATATTCAATACGCACGTGTCTCATTTAGCATTCAATGAGAAAATCATACTGGCCTAAATCCAATATCTCTTTATCTTGATAATATTTGAGTTTTCCTCGCCAAGGTTATTGGCTCGTTATTCATAATAAGCACAGAGGGCACGTCGACTTGGTGTAATGGCGAGATCAGTTACATCTGAATAAAGAGATAGATGATCACTGTATACCCCGCACTTTTCGCTTTCTTCCGCATATAAGCTACGTTTGGAGTAACTGTTACCAACTTGTCTTGCTGGATCAATTACATCTGAATCATGAGATCGATCATCACCGGGTGCCGCGCACTTTTCGACCTGTTCCACATCTAATCTAAATTTGGTGTAATGGTTAGCAAGTTGGTCTTAATAGATCAATTAGGATTGCTATTACTAGGTGGTCCCTACTTTCGGCCTTCTGCCACATTTAAGCTATGGGCTACTTCGGCATGATGTAATGGTTACACAGCATTTATTACTACCTCAGTTTCGACTGTGTAGTGAGTCCTCACAACGTATCTACACTTTTGGCATTGTGCCACATCTTATATACACTTAGAAATGGGCACATCGACTTGATGTAATGGTTAGTCAGCCTCTATCTCAAGCTTAAGTACGACCGTGTAGTCTTTTCGATCCTCACTAGGTGCCCCACGCTTTCAGCCTTGTGTTACACCTAAGATAAGCTTAGAAGAAGAGGGCTCTTCGACATGGTGTAATGGTTAGACAGCCTGTATCGCTCAGTTACGGATGAGTAATGAGTTCTCTCTTCACTTGGTGCACTGCACTTTCAGCCTTGTGCCACACCTAATATACGCTTAGTAGAATTGGAAATTTCAAGGTTGTGTAAAGGTTAGACAGCTTGTATCGCTATCTCAATTAAGACTGAGTAATGAGTTCGATCCACACTAGGTGCCCCACACATTCAGCCTAATGCCACATCTAATATACGCTTAGAAAAAGTGAGCACTTCGACGTGGAGCAATGGTTAAACAGCTTGTCTAGCTAGATCAATTACGATCGAGTAGTGAGTTCGATCCACACTAGGTGCCCCACACTTTCGGCCTTGTGCCACATCTAATAGACGCTTAGAAGAAGTAAGCATATCCACCTGATGTTACGGTTAGACAGTTTGTATCGCTAGCTCAATTACGACTGAGTAGTCTGTTCGATCCTCACAATGCGCCCCACATTTTCGGCCTTGTGCCACGTCTAATATACGCTTAGAAGAACTGGGCATTTCGATGTGGCATAATGATTAGATAACTTGTCTAGCTATCTCAATTACTACTTAGTGAGTTCGATCCTCACTAGGTGCCCCACTCCACACTTTCGGTATGTGTCGTGTCTAATATACGCTTAGATGATCCCGAACACCTCGAGTTGGTGTAATGGTTAGCAAGTTTGTCTCGCTAGAACAATTACGACTCAGTAGTGAGTTCGATCCTCACTGGGTGCCCCATACTTTCGGCCTTGTGCCACATGTAAGCTACGCTTGGAAAATAACTATCCGCTTAGAAGAAGTAGACACTTCGATGTGGTGTAATGATTAGAGAAAATTTATTTTTAGCTCAATTACGACTGAGTAATGAGTACGATCCACACTAGGTGCCCTACACTTTCGGCCTTGTGCCACATCTAATATATGCTTAGAAGAATTGAGCATTTCGACGTGGAGTAATGGTTAGACAGCTTGTCTTGCTAGATCAGTTACGACCGAGTAGTTAGTTCGATCCACACCAGGTGCCCTACCTTTTGGCCTTGTGCCACATCTAATAGACGCTTAGCAGAAGTAAGCATATACGACCTGATATAAAGGTTAGACAGTTTGTATCGCTATCTCAATTAAGACTGAGTAATGAGTTCGATCCACACTAGGTGCTCCACACTTTCGGCCTTGTACCACATCTACTAGACGCTTAGAAGAGGTAAAGCATATCGTCCTGATGTAACTGTTAGACTGTATCACTAGCTCAATTACGATCAAATTCGATCCTCACTACGCGCCCCACATTTTCGGCCTTGTGCCACGTCTAATATACGTTTACAAGAATTGGGCACTTCGACGTGGTGTAATGGTTAGATAGCTTGTCTTGCTAGATCAGTTACGAGTGAGTTCGATCCTCACTAGGTGCCCTACACTTTGGGCCTTGTGTCACATCTCATATACGCTTTAGTTACGACTGAGTAGTGAGTTCGTTCGTCACTGGCTGCTCCATGTTTTCGGCTTTGCGACAGATCTAAGACACGCTCAGAAAATCTCCATATTAAGCAGTGATATCGTGTCTAAGCCGATTTGAATATTTCGACTCTTTACTATTTTATTTGTCTGGGAAGTGGGCAAAAATACAAATCCCCTCTACCCAGCTAACACAACTTGTTAATGTATCCAGTTAATACCAACGTTTCCCGAGCATTGTCTTGAAATTTTAGATCTTCAGGAAGTTAAATGTCAGACATCTTAGTTTTTTTATTATTTTTATTTTATTATTTATATAATTAATGACCGATTCTTTTGTGTGCTGTAAAACATTTTAATCAATTAACGTTTCAGAGCATCGGCAGCAGGCAAAACTCTGCCCTGCACCAAATGTACTCGCTGGGCGACTGCATTTAGTACATACGAAAATATTACTGACATAGAACAAAGCAGAAGAGATCGGTCTGAAACGAACCGAGATTCGTTTTATTTTTGCAATCCTTAATTTAGGTTACGTGTTCGTTGTTTAAATACAAACCGAATTACAGGCTCAAGTCAAGCAGACTGATAAAGAAAATTCAACGTATTTGAATTCACGGTGTTTTATTTCTAATATCTCTGCGCATGTGTCGCTATACGCATGCGCCCATTGTGTAAACACTCTCATGTTTCTTACGCAGACGATCTAAATAGACAATTGTGAAAGAGGTGAAAAAAAGATGTTTACTAAGTTACAAAGGGTGGGGAGGACAGTGAGTTTGGAATACACTACACTAGTGAACAGCCTGCAAGAATCACTTGTTTGACATCAATCTGTTAAAAAAGGAATGAAACATCGATTGACTTGGCAATAGAATACACAGGAATGAGATAATAAAACCCGGTGTTATGGGCCGGTGTATGCGTTCAAAGATAAACACCTGTGTCTCCTGAAATGCCCACAACAAACATGGCAGATTCAGGATGAGTCCACCTAAAGATATGTAAAAAACAACAACAAAAACTGATATAAATGTGTACAAACAAATAATAATGTATTAACAATAAAGGTTTACATATACTATAGAATATTGTTGTGTTACTAAACAATGAACATTAATGGAGAAATCATTTAATCTAGTGAATTGTTTGTGTATGTGTAGTTGGGTGTAGAAGAAAGTCCTAGAAAAAAAAAAATAAAAGGTGCGTACGTATGTGTGTGTCTATTGTTCACGCATGTCCCAAAAAGGGAACACGTTCTTTCGCGAGAAATTTACATGTTGATGTCTAAGTGTAAAAAATAAGAAAAAGAGAAATAGGAAAGATATCGCTGAATATTTATAGTATCGGAAACCGTCTCCAAGTAGCGGTTTCGAAAATTAGGGGGAGGTAACCCAACACCTGGTATGACAGATCATGTATGGAGAAGGAGGATGTTCACTTGTTCTTGTGAAAGTATAAATATTAAACACAGAAGAACACTGGAGAATGAGACGTCTAAAGCAATCAGCAATATGCTAGGCCAAGACAGCCTCCTCAACAGGCCTAGAATAGAAAGAAAAGTTTAAGAAGAGTTGTGAGAGTTGAGCTTCAAAATAGAGGCTTCAGCAACTGTAGTAAGAAAGAAAGCGGCAACAACAGTCGTCAGTCAATAATAAAATTAGGTTTAAGGATACCAGTTCTAGATTCAAGTTTGTCCCACGGGACGATAGTAAAATAGATTAAAGTGTTGGTTCGTGAATTTTGTGGCATAGTAATTGTGAGCAGTTCTGGGCCGGGTAGGTCAATGGAAACAGGGCTAGTGACGACCGGGCAGACGAATTGTCTCTATACAGGGACAGCGGATCGAACACGACCTACCTCTGTAGATTAAATAATGATTTCATTTTTAAATTACCTGTAAGGTTATTTGGATCGACAGATACCTACAGAAGACAGATGGTAAATAACGCCAATAGTCACTGGAGTGTATACATTTTCTATAACAGTCAAAACCACATGGCATCAACAGTGTAAATTTTAATACGATAGAATTACAGACATGACAGGCAAAAACTTACAAATTATCTCACTGGGAAGAATGTGCATCTGATCGCAATAATTGGAATGATGCTGATCGGAATGGAAGGTGTCACTTTGAGGAGGAGAAGAGGAGGCATGCAAGGCTTAAAAGAGATCTGCGTAAAGGCGTCCCTGTTGATCTTCCGCAAAATACCCGCAGGCCGCTTGATCTAACCTGTACAGATTGTGGTAGAGTATGTTTGTTGATGGCTGGTCTAAAGAGTCACTTGAGAGCGCACCGACGGAAGGTGGCAATTGACTATAAAGCCGTAGACGTCCAGCAACTGAAATGTGATATTTGCGGTAAGACATGCGGGTCCAGAAGCGGCTTCTTGCGACATTTTAAATTGCACGATAATGTAACATCCGTTGTTGCACCTCTTAAGTGCACTGTTTGTGCCAGAGTATGTAGATCTGATATGCTTTAATCCACACGGTCATGGTGCAGCTTTACCGGACACGAAAAGTTTGAACAGTGCCTTTAAATGAAAGACTTATCGTCATAAATTCCTCAAAGTTTTGATATCTGCTTAGTTTTGTATCTAAACGTAAACAAATTAATTTTCTAAAGTAATTGATTTTTATTTATTTATCAATCCGGCATTTTTTTTATCATTTTAAACGTTATTTTTAATGGATACTCATATTTAAGTAGACGCCTCTTGTACTTATTAAGCCGTATATTTATTTACGTAAATATGAATATTTACTAAAAATAACGCTTAGAGTGATAAAAAAAATGTATGAGGTACTGATAAATAAAAAAAACCACTGCTTTAGACAATTATGTCTGAGTGTCACCGATAAAGGCTGAATGAAAATAAGTCTCCTATAATCTTCAGCGTCTTCCTTAATATATACTTAAACACCTCAAGCAAGGCGGGAATGCCATTAGCACGCAAAAAGATGAAAAGTAAGAGTAAACAGAGGTGTTTGGGGAAAGGATAAAGACAATGGTGGGGATCAAGATCAAGGCATTGGAAGATGTTGTTTGACATTACATTTGAATATTTGAAAATTATAGTTATCAGGGAATCGAGTAAGAGGAAGGGTGTTCTACTGTCGGGAAGCGCGAGAGAAGCTGTTAGAGTAGAAGAGGCGGTTACATTTAACTGTTTCGGGAGTAAAAGGGTGGGATCGAGATGTTAACCTAGTAGCACGCTTAAATTCATTCAGTCGAAGCACCAGTGAAAATAGCTCGTCAGGGCAGATGACATGAGAATATTTATAGAAAAGACAGAGGGAATCCACATTACGTCGGTAAGAAAGTGACGAGTCGAGATGCCAGGAGAGGACCTACAAAGTTGCATATTAGCCTTTGGAATTTGTCAAGAACGTCGAGGTTGAGAAAGTGTCTGGTGTCGAGATGCCAGGTTAGGACCTACCAGATTGCATATCTGTCTTTGGATTTTGACGAGAACCTCGAGGTTGAGAAAGTGGCTGGAGTCGAGATGCCAGGTCAGGACCTACCACATTGCGTATGCGTCTTTGGATTTTGCCGAGAACCTCGAGATGAACAGCGGCGGCAGACCATATATGGCAACAGTGAAATCATTATTTATGCAAGGGCGAATGGCAGATTTTTAGATATGAATGATTGTCTCAGAATAGAAAAAGCTTCTGGCGCGACACAGAGAATCAACTTTCGTTGTGGTAGATTTCTCACGCTCTGAAGGTTGGAGTAGGTTAATTGTTCTTACGACATGTCAGCTTTCGTTTGCTGGTATTCTATCAAGTCACTCTACAAGTGTTACTCGGGTAATCGGTGACTAAACCGCTCCACCCACCAGGCTTTTTTCGGTTAGGGGAGTGGCTAGACACCTAGCTGGATTTAAAAAAAAAAGAAAAAAACGCCGAACGGTGAAGGTCCAGCGGGTGGACTGGTCTTCATGGCTAAGTATGCAATTAGTGTGGTGTCTGAAGTCAGCGGTCAGAGCGGTTGGTCGGACCCATGCCATCGACGGCCACTTATATGTGACTCAATCGAGTCTTCATCGGATGTGGATTCAGCTGGAGAGTGATTCGCTTGCATCACACCCTACGCATTAGTAAATTCCCTCTGTGTCTTTCAACCCAGCTAACTGGTAAAAATTGGTCAGGGACTCAACGACCCAACGAACACAACCGTTCATGCGACGGGTGATAGTAATGAAGATGATTATGTTGATGATGATGATGATGACCACTTTATTCGTTCACTGCTGACCTCTTCTCACCCCAGATATGGGAAAATAGCCGGACAGACTGGGTTCTATGGCGTTAGGTTCCAACTGGTGTCGGAGAAATTAACTCTGAATTCAAAACTGTATGTAAAACTTGCGTAATACATACAATTTTAAAAATTCAGAGTTGGAGACCGCGAGGCAGTTCATCGCTGATTGTAGCCTCGTTTTGGCAGATCTGTGAGCGCCGGCGCTGGTGCCAAACTGTAAGAGCTCTGCTGTTCCTTTGGATTCATCAGCGACATGGAGAGGGGGGATAGGCTGCATGGGCAACATCTTCACCTCTATACTAACTTGCCCAAGCTTGTTCCTGCCTTACAGATGGGTGGGATCAAATCCATGGTTTTTGATGACTGGTGGAGGCATATATATATATATAATATTAGTGGTAAATATACATACATATGCAAAATATATAAATACCCATACATGTATATTTTTTGAATAAAAATTCCAAGAGGAAGAATCCAGGTAGAGGCTTAAAGACAAGAATTTTCCGGAATTGTGTACGTGACCAGGCATGTTGTTTTAAATGCCTAAAAATGTTAGTTATCATTCAATATATAATTTACACATATATATATATATATATATATATATATATATATATATATATATATATATATATATATATATATAATATATGGTAAATATACACATACATATGCAAAATATATAAATATATATATATATATATATACATACATACATACACATACATATATATTTCTATAAAAAACATTATTCCAAGAGGATAGAATCCAGGTAGAACTCAATGTCTAGGACAGAGTAAGGATATAATAAAAAGGCTTAAACACTAATATTCCATGGTCATAATTTATTCCATTGGAATCGTAAATACGAACCAATTCATCAGACCTACAAATTCAAAAAAAGAAAACAGAAAAAACCCACCCGGAAATAAAAAACAGAATTTAGAGAGAGTGTAAGTATGAGGAGGAGGGAGATTAAACCTTAACAGAGAAATTTTAGGAGAGGTGGGTGGAAGGGGTTGAAGTAAGAGAAAAATGAATGTTGTCAGATGTCTAATGCATAAAGATACATTTCGTGGTGACATACACACACCATAGACAATCTAATGTTAGAATAAGAGGGAGGGAAAGACGAGGTGGGGGAGAGAGATGGGGCGAAGGAAAGTAAAATTGCGTTTACTTAAAGGGCCGCTTTGGAATTGAGAAAATTTGACAAATTTAATATCGATATATTTCTATGTACAAAAACACATGCGAATACACACATACACAATAACATATATATATATATATATAACAAGTATGTGGTGCAGTTGAATTTACATTACATGAACCATTAATACAAAAAAAAAGATAAAGAAGTTAATTTAAATGGTGAGAATACATCTTCGCAAACAAAATTAACACCGAACCTGTATATGAATGTTATGATCCCTGTTTATAAATTCCAGTTTCATAAGGTCTTTTTTAGTTTTTACAAGCTTTCGTCTGTTCATACAGACATCCTCAGGTATGGAAATAGATTTGTTTTTGTTTTTTACTTTTCGGTAATAACAGGACAAGGAAAATATAGATGTAATCCGAAAAATGTTTTTAGAAATGTGCTACTGCCAACTGCAAGAATTTATTTTTCCATACCTAAAGATGTCTGTATGAACAGACGAAAGCTTGTAAAAAACTAAAAAAGACCTTATGCAACTGGAATTTATAAACAGGGATCATAACATTCATTTACAGGTTCGGGGTTAATGTACTTCATTAAATTTGTTTGCGAAGATCTATTATCGCCTTTTAAATTATTAACTTATATATCTGTTTTTGTATGAATGATTCATGTAATGCGTGTGTGTGTGTGTGTGTGTGTGCGCGCGTGTGTGTGTGTGTGTGTGTACTGGTTCCATGTAGCTTGGGAAATATGTGTGTATATGTGTGTGTGTACTGATTACTTGTGGTGGGATAGTGTGTATGTGCGTATGTGTGTGTATGCGTGTATAGGTACAAATAAGTTTACGAATTCCTCGTAGTAAGACAATATGTATGGTGGGGAAATATACGCACGCATATATACACGCATGCTGACAGGAACACACCAAAATAGAAACAGATCCAAGAGCACATAGGGGTCACTAAAACATTAAAAGATTAAATGCCGATAACTACTCGCTGGACAAACCTTAATTGTTTTATGACCCTTCGCGCAGAACTCTTCATTGACAATTCTAGAAAGAAAATTCGGATTGCCAAAACACAAACAGAGAATGTCTCATATCGAGAACATTTCACATTGAACATGAAGAAAAATTAATTATTTTTAATAATATGTAGAAATCTCCACTTTTACCTGAAGACGGTCGCGAGACCAGAAACCCGTGTCGTAGTAAAATTATGTAAAACAAAGCATAATATTTTTTTCTAAATAAATCCACATTACAACCAAAAACGTTTGCGGCACCTCTCTTCTTTTTAATATATATATATATATATATATATATATATATATATATATATATATAATCATTTCACGCCAAGTAAGGCAATAAAGCCACTAGAATCCAAGACGCGACTGACTGTTAGAGAATATGAGAAAATGTACTACTGAGGAAAATGGACAATAAAAGAACAGGTATTAAGAAGACAGAAGATAGCGTTTATTTTTATCTTTTTAAGAAGATTACATTTAAATTTTAGAAGATCAAATTTGGCTGGGAAGCAAGAAAGAGGAAGAGAGTTCCACATGCGACAAGTGCGATAGAACAAAATGTTAGTATAGAACTTACATAAAACATAGAAACATACACACACACATATAAAGAAATGGACAAAGTCCGACAATTTATTTATTAAAGACATTTTTATGTTTAACGTTCTTTTTTATAGATACAAGTACTTAAATAAATGCTCTGTTTATAATAAACAGTATTAAATAACATTTACCGGTATGAATGTCCGAGAAATGTTTCATAGAAAATATTCGTCCTTTGACAGGATTCGAACCTGCATCCTATACGGAACAGTCATTTACGCTGACGTACCTTGACCGCTCGGCCACAAAGTAACGTTCGGTAAGCAAGGTTGAATTTACTGCTTATAAACTTCAATCTTCCATGAATCTCGTACATTCATAACTGCTCATGGCGTATCAAATGCAAACAAATTATGAAATGGACAATTTATTTATTAAAGTCATTTTTATGTTTAACGTTCTTTTTTATAGATACAAGTATTTAAGTAAATGCTCTGTTTATAATAAACAGTATTAAATAACATTTACTGGCCTGAATGTCCGAAAAAATTTTCATAGAACGATCTCAATGGTTTTCCGTAGAGCCCAAATAAAACTTTACCTTGTCGTCATATTTGATTTCAGGTTTATAGACTAACGATTTGGTCATACATCTGTCGCTTAATGGGCAGGATTTGTTTTTTTCGGCAGTTGCATTCCTTAGTTGCGGGGGATGTTGCTGTTTTGCAGGTTGTTGGAACGCTTGTTTATAATGGAACTCTATTTTTTATGAAAATCAATAAAGAAATTAATAAATTAATAAAATTTGCAGTGATAAAATATAATTAATATACTAATAAAAATAATACCTAACAATGAAAATAAAAATGATTTTTTTAAAAATTTATTTTTAACAGTTCTCTCTATTAACTTCATTCCACATAGAATGATAATAATCTTTTTCTATCTTTACGTGATCAGCTATGCCTGATTTCAATGTCTCTCCCCAAAGCAGATCAAAACCCTTCGGAGTCCTAGGCACTTAAAAGATTTTGGTACAGCATACATATGAAATCCACATATAAAATATAATAACCCATGAAATGAAATAATTTTCAAAATTAAAGAAAACTTATAATAAAATGGAAAATGATGTTTATTTTTTATACTTACATTTTATTTACAACTCAAAAATGTTCTCCTGCATTTTTTTTTAATTTCAAAGCCTTTAATAAGATCCTCAAAATTAACCTGACGTAACATATCTGCTTCTGTATTTAGCAGTGAGAAGGCATCCAGCCTTGCTACATGAGTGTTCTGTTGGGATGTTTAATATACTCTTTGATGAAGGGTTGATTGATAAATAAGTTCTTCAATCTTAGGAAACATGCTTTTTATATCTGACAGATTGAAGAACAACTTATAAATAAGAACATATAAATATTAAATAAAAATAATGAATAAACATAATAATGATATATTAAAAGCTTTGCTGGTAGTAAGACTGAAAGTAAAAGTAAGATAAAAACAATAATAATGGTTATATAGTAAAAATGGTCATAATAAGATACTTAAAATAAATTAGCATAAATATTAAATGCATTACAGTATTTCTATAGTAAAATAGCAAAAATATTATAGTAAAACATTAATAAAAATGTATAATTAATAATACCAGTACTAGTATTTGTGGTCCTCTGACCCGGATAGACTATATTAATCTGGATCAAAGTGCTTGAGTAGAAATTTGGTTCTAAGTAAGCAGGTGCTCATTAACTCACTTCTTTTGTTTAAGACATTTGAATTGTTCATATTTTTTAGGATCACTAATTTGTCAGAAAGACATAAGTTACAGCTATCGCCTTTCCCACTGAATAGTTTAGTTTTCGTTACGCATTCCCAGGTGATAGCTGGGTTTTTATTGTCGCTTTTCACTTTCCAGAAAAATGTATAGAGGGCAGTGTTGTTACTATATCCCATGTTGCCTAATGTCATTTGTTGGTGGTCGAAACGCGAATCTCAATGGTTTTCCGTAGAGCCCAAATAAAACTTTACCTTGTCGTCATATTTGATTTCAGGTTTATAGACTAACGATTTGGTCATACATCTGTCGCTTAATGGGCAGGATTTGTTTTTTTTTTCGGCAGTTGCATTCCTTAGTTGCGGGGGATGTTGCTGTTTTGCAGGTTGTTGGAATGCTTGTTTATAATGGAACTGTTGCGCTATAATAGATATTGGTCGATGTTTTTGACATAACTGTAGTTAACTTTGACGATATTTTTGTTGAAAATCTTATTTAGCGTTTGGAAATGACTAAAGTGGTTATGGATTAAATAAAAAAAAATCCGATATTAGTTTTGACATTTTTGCTGAAGGACGAGTTCAGCCATATTATATTGCGTTTGCAACGTTTTGGTTTGTTGACGTCATTGATGCTATTGGTTAAGATGTCGAGGTTAATTTTATGGTTACTATGTTCTAGTGCTTCTACATATCTGCCTTTATGTTTGTCCAAAATATCCTTATTGCTTGAGTTAGTGGACAGCCTACATTTAGTATTCTAGGATGGTGGTTACATTATTTGCTGATGTATCTATGGTTGTATACATAGTGTATGGTTTATAAATGCTAACAGATAGGTCAAATGTTGCACCCAGGAAATTGATTATGTTAACATTGGTGGAAATGCTCAGGCCGTGGTCTTTGAAGAATTTAATTGTTTTTTTTTCTTAGTCGTTAAAAGTCGACTATGAATAAACCTAATTAAAGGGAAAAAAGGTGGGTACAGTGGGGACAGAGGAAAGGATAAAAGCTGGACGGAGTTCAAGAGGATTGACGTTAATTTACATTTTTGAAGATTGTAGTTATCATAGAAGTAAAGAAACGGGAGGATTGTAGGTATCATGGAAGCAAACAAAAGGCGGGAAATACGAGAAAAATTGTTGGAGTAGAAATTGCGGTTACATTTAACAAATTCAACAGTAAAAGATCAGGGCCTAGATGACAATCTAGCAGCATGCTTTAACTCGCGTAGTCCAGGCACCAAGGGAAAATGCTGGTCAGTTGTTACGAAAACATTTGTGGAAAGGACCACGTCATGTCATGTCAGTGGGAAAGTAACTGAAGTTAAAATGCCAAGTCAAGATCGATTATATTGCAGATCCCTTTTGGATCTTGTTATATATATATATATATATATTCATTTATAGTAATTTGTCGACTGTAGAAATATCCTCAACAGAATGCAGAAAGCACTGCTATTTTGGGACTCATCAGCAGTGCGCATCCACTAGCGAGAATCGAACTCGGAACGTTACGATACAAAGCAAGCGTCATACCACTTGACCAACAGGCCTCGGAGACGAAGAAGAAACTGACTAGACTCGATATAGCGCCGCTACTTACTAAATTCCCTGGTGATACTCCACCAAGTATACATAACCCAACGGATTGTGCCCCAAGAGCCACGTCTTCTTTCACCAAGCCTCTCCATCCAGATCATTACAAGCTGGATTAAGCAAGGATATTCATATAAGTGCTTTTTGCATTCTGTAGAGGATTCTTCTAGACTCGATGAATTACTATAACTGATTATTCAAATGCCCCTCCCCCAAAATTTTTATCACTTATATATAATCCGTTGGTATAATCCAGGCGAGTCCTATTAACACAAAATAGAATCTGAAATATGTTAAAACTGACTCACAAAAGAGCGCTCAATTTTTATTCTCATTAAACAGAGCAAATTTTCTTTAGAATTCGAATTAAGATACTTTAATTAAGGTATCTTAATTCCAATTATAATATATATATATATATATATATATATATATATATATATATATATATATATATATATATAAAGGTAAATAATTAATAATAATGTTTTTTATGAAAGTATTTATTTATATTTGATATTTAAGATCGACCTCGATCTTTCTTCAGCTGAAGAAAGATCGAGGTCGATCTGAAATATCAAATATAAATAAATACTTTCATAAAAAATTATTATATATACATAAAGAAAGTATACGTGGCTTCTCATTATGCTATATATATATATATATATATATATATATCGGAAAGTAGCAAGAATGGTTTAGTGCAACGCCCCCTCCAAAAAAAAAAAAACGCAGGAATTTGCATTATTTATATGCAAACTAATGTCCCCGTATTCTTGTTGAAAAATATGAGGACAATATTCAGCATGTGAATAACTCCTCATCCCAGAAATTCAGATGTCAAAATAGGAAGTTGTCGATAGCAATCATTATCCCGCCTGAAAGATCATAAGTCATAGAGCGAGAAGGAGAACCTATATATGTCTATAGGAATTAGATAGATAGATAGATAGATAGATAGATAGATAGATGAGCAATTATTGTCTCTAAAAATGGAATCGGAGTTCAAATTCCAGCCCAGGTTGTTGCGTTCATTTCGAAGTAATTCTTTGATGAATGTATGGCTACAATTCTTCTTTTCTTCGGTATTGGTAAAATAGAAATCAGACTAGACTCTCTAGCCTTGAGAAATCAGCCAGTCCAAGAGAAACACTGCCCGGATTTTCAAGGACCCTTGCTCTCATATCGTGAGCCAACTCGACTAGGGTTGGCCTATTACCCACTCACTGAAGCGTGAAAAGTGTATTCGCTGCACGAAGCTTCTACTTGAGCAATGACTGCAACGGTTGTTCCACCTACTATTCTTGGATTCACCTTGCCGCTGGATCCGACGGTGGATGTCAAGAGGATGGGGTCTGGACTTAAATCCACTGAGGCACACGTTGCTGGTGATGAGAAACGAACTGCATTTCTCTTGAGAGAGCGATCGAACGATTTCGTTTTCCTTCTATCACCTCGTTGTTCCCTATAGATTTATGCAGCGTATTTTCGCTCATTCTTCTAATTCTCTTCATTTTCATCTTTCTTCTTCTTCGTGCCGTGCATCTTCAGATAATCAATTCTTTTTTCTTCTCATTATTATTATTATTATTATTATTGTGGTTGTTGTTGTTGTTGTTAACTATTGTATCCGTGCCGTCACGAATGACAGCAATTGTTAGAAACCTTTAATAATGAGATGTAAAGAAACAAAGGTCTTGAAACAATGTATTGAGATCTAAAAATCACAACTAAAATAGAGGCCAATGTCTTTGTTTAATTAACCCGACCACGTTATATTTTTTAGACATTCATTGATATCTATGATTCATTGATTACTATGTGAATCACATTTTTCTCCATAACTTTTATGTTAACAATTTGATGGGTTTAGTATAACAGTGATTTTTTTTTCTTCTCTTACGTTTATCCTTTCTTCTTCTTCTTAATTTTCTTCTCTTACCTTTTCCTTTTTTCTTTTTCTTAATTTTTCTTCTCTTACCTTTTTCCTTTATTAGTTTTTCTTAATTTTTCTTCTCTGACGTTTTCCTTTCTTCTTCTTAATTTTTTTTCTGTACCGTTTTCATTTCTTCTTTTTTTCTTCTTCTTCTTAATTATCTTCTCTTACCTTTTTCCTTTCATCTTCTTAATTTTTCTTCTTAAATTTTCTTCTCTTACCTTTTTCCTTTCTTCTTCTTAATTTTTCTTCTCTTACCGTTTCCATTTCTTCTTTTTATCTTCTTCTTAATTATCTTCTCTTACCTTTTTCCTTTCATCTTCTTCGTAATTTTTCTTCTTAATTTTTCTTCTCTTACGTTTTCCTTTCTTCTTCTTAATTTTTCTTCTCTTACTTTTTTCCTTTCATCTTCTTCGTAATTTTTCTTCTCTTACATTTTTCCTTTCTTCTTTTTATTATTTTTCCTCTCTTACCTTTTTCCTTTCTTCTTTTTCTTCGTAATTTTTCTTCTTTTACCTTTTCCTTTCTTCTTCTTCTTCTTCTTCTTCTTCTTCTTCTTCTTCTCTGTTCTCATTTGTCATATGATATGACAAAATAACTACCTATCATAACTGCTGACGTTGAACTTACAAAACCCAAACGACCCGATCTCATACATGGCGGCATTCCATGAACGCTTGGAGGCTTCATCACTCTTTTGACAGACTGGACGACTCTACTTCGTTTAGAGATACAAGTTTCCTGTCACAGTTCTTCTCCATGTTATTCCAAAATCTATGATTCGTTTATCTCCATTCCGTTTCCAACTCACTGTCATTTTCTGTTCAGCCAGAAAACATGACATTCTCTTTTAATCTCGGTTTTGAATGTTTGCTTCTTCCGTTTTTTGTTTTTTTTTTCATTAAATATTTGTCCGTGCCAAGCAAAATTAACGTCATGAACTACGACATTGCAATCTATGACACATTTTACTGACTTTATTTGGAGATATGCACTCCGACAGCCATTGATGTGCGGATGGTGTAAGGTTTTTCTTTTGTATGTGCCGTGTCACACAACTTCCTGTTCTTAATAAATTTTGTCGTTTTGTTATTTCTCCAAAACCCTGTTCCTCCATCCATTTACTCAAGCTTCTTCTTCTTCTATGTGCCATGTCTCTACAGAACAATGACGATCATGACTCTCCACTATTTCCTGTCCGTCGTAGTTCTTAATAAATTTTGTCGTTTTGTTATTTCTCCAAAACCCTGTTCCTCCATCCATTTACTCAAGCTACTTCTTCTTCTATGTGCCATGTCTCTCCAGGACAATGGCGATCATGACTCTCCACAATTTCCTGTGCGTCGTAGATCTTAATAAATTTCGTCTTTTTGGTATTTCTGCTAAATCCTGTTCCGCTATCCATTTACAAATGCTCATTCTTCTTCTTCTTCTTCTTCTTCTTCTTCTTCTTCTTCTTCTTCTTCTATGTGCCGTGTCTCTTCAGGACAAAGGCGATCATGGCTCTCCACAATTTCCTGTCCGTCCTAATTTTAATAAATTTTGTCTTTTGTTATCTCCCTAAATTCTGTTTCGCCATCCATTTACAAAGTTAATTCTTCTACTTCTCTGTGCAGTGTCTCTTCGGGACAATTGCGATCGTGACCCTCCACAATTTCCTCTCCGTCATAATTCTTAGTAACTTTCGTGTTTTTGTTATCTTTCCTAAATTCTCTTCCACCATCCATATACTCAACGTCATTCTTCTTCTTCTATAGGCCGTGTCTCTTCAAGACAGTGGCGATCAAGACTCTCCACATTTTCCTGTCCTTTGTAGCTATTAATAAATTTTGTCTTTCTGTATTTCTCTTAAAACCTGTTCCGCCATCTATTTATTCAAGTAAAGTTTAGTTGCTCGTAATGAAAATACAGAGAGCAGAGTTCGAATTCCAGTCGAATTTGTGACATTCACATACGCACTGTCGTATGTATGACGATAAACCACATCCGGCATTGTTCCCTGGTCTACCCTGATCCGCGGTGGCAATACCCCTTAGGATCCCAGCTATGGGCAAATACTGACCCCCCACCCACAAACAAGAATCATCAGTAAATTAATAGTAAAATTACCAACAATACATTTTATGATCTATAAACTATATATATAAAACACATTCCTTTTACTTTGAAAGTATAAAATTATGTACAAAATATTTAGATTTCGGCATTAAATAACCCATAGAGGTGTTGATATACCGCTAGACAAAATCACCCAACCGACAATACATATTTATAGTAAAGTGACCAACAATAGATTTCATCTGTAGTTGAAGGCATACAATTTCATTCAAAATATATTTAGTTGAAGCCATGTAATTGTGTTCAAAATATTTAGATTTCAGCATTAAAAAACCCATAGAGGTGTTGATATGCCGCTAAAGAAAATCACCCAACCGACAATACATATTTATAGTAAAGTGACCAACAATAGATTTCATCTGTAGTTGAAGGCATACAATTTCATTCAAAATATATTTAGTTGAAGCTATGTAATTGTGCTCAAAATATTTAGATTTCATCATTAAATAATCCATAGAGGTGTTGATATGCCGCTAAAGAAAATCACCCAACCGACAATACATATTTATAGTAAAATGACCAACAATACATGTTTAAAGCAAAATGGACAACAATACATTTTATCTGTATATAATTGCGTTCAAATTATATTTAGTTGAAGCCCTAAAATTGCGTTCAAAATATTTAGATTTCGGCATTAAATAACCTAGTCCTGGGTAGGACTATAAATCTCATACGGCAGCATAACATCTGATCGGGAGATTGGATGATTTGACTAGCATGAAACAACCACTTAATTGGTGTTGTTCCTGATCCACCCTGAGCCGGGGTTGTATCACCAATTAGGTCCCCATCTATGGGCAAATAAAGATCTCCAAAAACAAAAGAAGTATAAAAATACATTATTATATTAAAAATACCAACAATAAATTTTTATATAAAAAATGGTCAGTAATACATGTAGCAAAATACATTTTATCTATAGTCGAAGGCCTAAAATTGCCTTCAGATTGTATTTAGCCATAAAATTGTGTTTAAAATGTTTACATTTTGGCATAAAAGATAACAAAAAGATAAAAATTATTAAGAACTACAAAGAACAGGAAATTGTAGAGAGCCATGATCGATAACACCCTGAAGGGATACGGCACTGAGAAGAGGGCCCAATAAATAACATTCGAAAAGTTTGTACATTGTCGTTGAGATAGGAGTATATTCCTCACTCGTACTGGAGGCTAATTTTAAAACCCGGATTTTGAAAGCTGATACTCAAGAAAAAGACATTCACTACTTGAAAGTTTGTCATAATATAATTATTCTAATACTTTTTTTCTAAAACACGTAATGTTTATAATGTTTATATACGTACATTATATATTTTCCAAAGGTTGTTATAGCCGGGAGTGATAGTGGGGGACAAGCTCCCACTTTCTATAAAATGCTACCATGGTATGCGTCTCAAATAGCCTCTGACAAATAAGTCCAGCTCCAAGCCAGAGAATGAGCGTGGGCAGAAAATCTGGCACCTCATAACCAGCTGCTTCGGGTAGACAGAGCTCCACATCCCAGGAAGGACCCTGATTTTGAACCCCCGCTGACTAGCAGGCATATCCAAAACACGGATTTTGCCTATGGAAGTAGGTCTAGACGGAAAAACCCGGAGTGGAGTCCCGAAGATGGTTGGTTGTCAACACTAACAACTTTCCTGCTGCCAATCCGTCCCAACAATGATTGGCCTTTGAATTTCCTTTGTATCTTGCTGCTACGGTTGAGAGGCGGGCATGTAGTCTCAGCTGCACGGATCAATATACCATCGCCCAGGTCTGCGTCCTTTCCCCACCAATTGACTAAATTTTGACCAAACAAGTCACTACATTTATTTCTCGAGATAGACGAATGCCTACTATATATCATTTCTATGAAGACACCATTATAGTGTGATAACGGTTAGAAGGTTCGTTTTGCAATAATGAGACGGGCTCGGAATGCCCACGTTAAAAAGGCCTTGTGCCACATGACACCCTTGTGGGGGGGTGACTCAATATCGTGAGACCTGGCCTCACACTATGGTCGATTTGTCAGGAAGACGACATCATCATGTCATCGACCCGTAGAAGTGATCCCAGCTTGCCTTAAAACCATACCACTCCTTGTGAGTGAAATTGGGTAGATGGAACTGTTTGGAAGCTATCGACTTGCGGCTCCCTGCTAGCTCTACAGATAGAACGAAGTCGCAAGGGTTTGAAAACGCTGGCCTTGTTCAGGCTGTTGATCACGCCAAATAATGCGCTCCTAAAAACTGTAACTAAGGTTCGGTCAGCATAGTTGCAGTATTGTTCTGGTCCGGTTCCTTGTACCACAGTGATAGTCCAAGGTAGAACCAATAAAGAAGAACTCGAATACGGATATGGAATAACACATATATTACAAACAGGAATATATACAGAGAGGTAGAAAAGTGTTAGTACGAACAATCAGGTTTAGGAGTAATTGTCTGAACGCGACTCTGTTTCGGACTGCCTCTGACTCGACTGACTGACTCGCTATGACTGACTGACAGACTCCTGACGGACTTCACTCCAGGCTACAGACTGAACAGTATTTAGTCCCCCCACCTCAACGAGGGCATCATGTGGCACACGGCCGGTTTAACGTGGGATCTCTGAGCCCGTATGGTCGGCCAAAAATATGCCCTTTGAACCCGTATAAACGGGTTCAGGGTCAGTTTACCTCCCCGAAAGAGACTCCGCCCTTCGGCGTAGCCTCGTTCGGGTTCCTCCCCGCCCGAAGGCAGAGAGTTCAACCGATCAGCCGGTCAGCCGTTCGCCCGACTTCAGGCTGAACGGTATTTAACCCCATACCCCCCACTCCCACGAGGGCATCATGTGGCACAAGGCCTTTTCAACGTGGAATTTTCGAGCAGGTGCGCCCGGCCAAAAATATGCCCATTGAACCCGTATAAACGGGTTCAGGGTCGGTTTACCTCCCCGAAAGACAATCCGCCCTTCGGCGTAGCCTCCTTCGGGTTTCTTCCCGTCCGAAGGCAGAGAGTTCAACCGATCAGCCGGTCGCCCGACTTCGGGCTGAACTCCCTGCTTTCTCTTGAGGCGCAGTATTTATTACGTATGGAATAGTCCATTATGTTATTATGGGTAAGGTCCCATACGTATGGAATAGTCCATTATGTTATTATGGGTAAGGTCCCATACGTATGGAATAGTCCATTATGTTATTATGGGTAAGGTCCCATAACAAGTATAAACCATGGATAGGCTCTCTGTGTGTGTTGAACAAGCACAAATATGCCTGAGCGACAAAGATTGACTAGCCGCCCCAACAGACAGATAAATTCGGATACGAGCAGCGAGATATTACATTACCATTAAAGTAAAAATCAAGCATCCCATCTTTTGACGTGAATCACGCTTTGTCTCGTTAAACCAAATTTTGTTCGAGAAATGAATATTTTTTTGATCCTGTCGGCTAACCATGTCAGAGTAGAAGTTATTTAATTCATATAATTATCATAAGCTAAAAGTCGCGCGTTATATTTATCTTATAAATATATATCCTGAAATGTTTATTGTTAATAACAATTTTATTGTGACAAAAAAAAAATCAAATAGACAATATTGTCTATCCGCGATAGCAAATAGAAAAACCAAAATAAGAAAAACGTAAAACAAAACAGACTTTGTTTTGGAAGAGAGAGAAGAATGAAATAAAAGCGGCCATTGAAATAGATCGATAGAATCAAGATGGCTGTTTGCACGAATGAAGAAACCTCAAGACGGGATGCCACCAAGCAAAAGTATTTGTTTATGCGCCCACTTTGTTCACAATCTGACAGACAGACAAGCAAAATAGCTTTGGCTTGGGAATTAGAATTTTTTTTTTTTTTATCTGACCATCAAATTTAAATCACTCAGCAATGATTAATAATTATTATGAGAAATATTTTATATAAAAGAAACCTCCAGTCCGAGTGAGGAATATATTCCTATCTCAACGACCATTTAGAAACTTTTCGAATATTGTTTATTGGGCTTCGTCCTATTCTCAGTGCCGTATCTTTTAAGGGTGTTGTAGATCATGGCTCTCTACTATTTCCTCTTCGTTGTAGCTCTTAATAAATTTTGTGTTTTTGTTATCGTTCCTATTTCCTGTTCAGTATGAGCACTGGTAAAAAATAGTTGCTGAAGACATTAGGTTTATAATACCTAGAAATTCATACACAAATGTCCTCAAGGGCACATGGCACAGTGGATAAAGGCGTTACTTAGATCCTGGACCCAAAGTGTGTGATTTCAATATCTCGTTAAGAATTTGAAGTAGGGAATTAACAAGGAATAACTGATAACTAACATCCATTAGACATGGCATTAGGCATGTCTAGAACAGTCTACCCCAGTGAGCGAAATAAAGGGTTCAGTTCGGCATTCCAACCATCTGAAGAAGCCCGGAGCATACAACGGCTGAAACATTGTGATAAATATGGCAACAAAATAATGTAAATTATGCAAATTAATTGAAACAACCGCTTTAGTTTTCTTTCTTTCAACATATGGTCAGTTTTAGACCCACTGGAATCACAGGATATAATTGATTACTATTTTTTCCTCAGATTAGGACATTTGCAGTAGTGTACAGTAATATGCATCGATTTTCGGGTGTATGATAAAATTTGTTTGGTCATGAAAAATATTGCGTCATCCATGATTGCATCAGATTTACATCACGCCCAGACATTATTGTCTCGACTGTCGATTAGTTGTGCCACGACCATTCTCTGCAATTGATGTTACTCTAAAGAAGCATACAAAAATTGAAAGGCTGCAGGAACACAATGGCAAGCTTTACCAGTGACAAATCAAAGTACTATAGACTGGCTCGCAAACTCTCCTGATTTAAATCCAATCAAGAATCTGTGGTCAATCTGAAAGGAAGGAGTTCGTGGAATGGACATACGAAGTACTAACATGTGCACTGGGTCATGTGTCATTAGAAAACATACGACAAAAAGTAAATAATAACGGAATTATTCGCTTTGTTTCAATTAATTTGCACAAGGGTATAGATAGATAGATAGAGAGAGAGAGAGATAGATAGATAGATAGATAGATATGAAGATAGATAGATAGGTAGATAGATAGATAGAGAGAGATAGAGAGAGGGATAGATAGATAGATAGATAGATAGATATGAAGAGACTGAGAGAGATAGATAGAGAGAGAGAGAGAGAGAGGGGGGGATAGATAGATAGATATGAAGAGACTGAGATAGATAGATAGATAGATAGATAGATAGATAGATAGATAGATAGATAGATATGAAGAGACTGAGATAGATAGATAGATAGATAGATAGATAGATATGAAGAGATGGAGATAGATAGATAGATAGATAGATAGATAGATAGATAGATAGATAGATAGAATGAGAAAGAGAGAGAGAGAGAGATTAAGATAGATCATATTCATGGGTATATCTGTACTGAGTCATGTTTCATTGGAAAAATACGAAAAAGTAGATAATATTGGAATTATTCATTTTGTTTCAATTAATTTTCAGATTCTTTCTTTTTATGTGCCGTGTCCTTTCAGGACGTAGACAATCATGGCCCTCCACTTCCCCCTATCCCTTGTGGCTTTCAACAGGTTTTGTGTTTCTGCCAACTCCCCAAGACCACGCTCCGCCAACCACCTGCCCAAGCCCGCTACGTATGATCGCGCTGCTTTCCCCTGTCTCTTTTCCCCTCTATTTGTCCCGTGAGTATCAGATTCTCTAGGCCCTCCTTTCTCATCACTTGTCCCAGAAATTTCATCTGCTGCTTCCTTATGTTAAGTATAAGATTCCTCTTTTTTTGTATCAAAAATATTTCTAAAATTATAGTACCTATATAATAATAAATGTCTAATCTTATATGTAAGTATGAGTGTCACCGATATACCTCTTAAACGATACATAATACCCCAAACAATTTAAAGGCATATTATGCCTTTGACCTATGTTGAGTGCAGTGCCAAATTTTATTAAAATTATACAAAGGATTCTTGAACTAGGGTCATTTTTAAATAGGAAATTCAGTATTTGTTTTGATACATATTCTTAAATCAATCCGCGTACTACACTACACATATTTCGTCTTCGTATTTTGCCTATAAATAGAAAAATTGGGCCCTGAAGATGACAATTTGAAATTGTTGAAAGTACTTGGCTCGTCAATTCCATCTTACAACAACTCAAATATACAACAACTGAAATATAATGATCGAGTTATTCAAGGAGTTCATAGTAAGTCAATGTGTCATTAAGTCTTGTTACCGAAGTATTTCGCCATTAATCTCATTACCATTGCTAATCAATTCTTTGTATGAATTACTTTTTCATGACATAATATTGCTGTACATTCTAATATATTTACGAAAATAAGGTCTTGTAGTACGTAAATTCAGAATCTTAAAATCTGTGGAAAAACACTAAGACATTTCACTCTGCAAATTGGATTAAACTTAAGTCCAAGCCACTTTTCACTGAAAACATAACAAACATTAATTTTGTATAAGTTACTTCTTATGATATAATATAAAAGCTGAAAATATATATATATATATATATATATATATATATATATATATAATGGACTCTCCTGTCGATTTCGACGTATGAGTATCTGACAACTTAATTGATTCAGTTAATTTTGTGTGATAATCTTAAGTGGTACTTAAGACCCGCTAGTGATTTACAAAGGAAGCCGCATATGGAGAAAGAGTAAGGATTGTGGGATGAGATCACTGTTAGATTGGCTGACCTTTTAGATCTTGAAGACGATTCAGACAAACTGATTAAAAACTGCTGAGTCCACTAAAACACGTTGATTTCGATTCTATCCGCTCCAAGGCTAAGCGCTCGAAGGTGTTATGTGGTATATTGACTGCTGACAAGTTGCTCTTCAGCTTGTCTTTGTATCTTAGCCATGGGCGTCCTACATTCCTGTAGCCCTGATCTAACATTAGGATCTTTAGGGTATCCTGTCATCAGACATTCTCAAGACACGACCAGTCCAGTGTAACTGAGACTGTATGATAAAAGTCTCGATTCCTCCAATATTACAATTGTTAAACAGGTCTACGTTAGATGTCTTCTCTTGAATTTGAACAAGGGTGCAATTTTTTATTTACAGACCAAGGCGAAATATGTGTAGTTTAGACGGAAAGATGTTTTTTTTTTTAAAATATGCTCTTTATTGACAGTTATATTATTTTGGATTGAAAGACCTGTAGCCCGTTAGTGAATTAAATAGATAATAAAATTATTGATATGGGATGAATAGAGATTTTAGGCGGTCAGGGTTTATTTAGTTTAAATAAATTAATATTTAATTGCTTAGAGCATTGAGTAGGTTTAATGATTGATAGCTATATAATTGTATTTGTAGTGGCGTGTTTAATATTAATTTATACAAATAATGAATGTTTTAAATATCAAAAAGTACTATTAATATAGTAATTTTAAATTGACAATTTAATGTTATTAACTTTTTGTTAATCTATTTTATTCAGTTTAAAGATCCTTGATTTCATTCATGAAATAGTCCTATTAATAAAATGATTAAGAAAATGATTGAGCTAGTCAACGGTCAGTGTGTATTAGAGTTCATAATGTTTATTGTTAGGGGTATTAAAAGGATAATTTCAACATCGAAAATTAGAAAAATGACGGCTAGTAGGAAATAATTGTATTTGTAGTGGCGTGTTTAATATTAATTTATACAAATAATGAATGTGTTAAATATCAAAAAGGGTATCTTCCTTGAAAACTGATAAGTGACATCCATTACATATATGGAAGTTAGGGAGGTCTGATAAGATTTACTTACAAAGTTGCTAAAGACAAAAAAATCACACTGACTTGTAGTGAGCATTCAAGCCGAAGTATCTCTCATGATTTTCATTAATCATTTCACCGCAAGCAAGGTAATAAAGCCTCTAAGATTCAAGTGGTTTCTGAGTGAGACCTTATAAAATAGCCGGAAAAGAGTTTCACAAGTGAGAAGAGCGATAGACATTTCAAATGCAAAATAATGAGACCTTGCCGCCAATCAAGTACTGAGCTTTAATTCGTGAAGTCTAGATATCATAGAAGAATATTCATCAGAACAATTACCATGAAAGTATTTATAGAAAATACGGGGGAAGCAAATCACTGGATCTAACCAATCTTTGGGTCCTCTCACTGGATCAAACCAATAAATAGATAAAGGCGTTGGTTAGATCCAGTGACAGGACGCAAAGAGTTGCGAGTTCAATACCTGGTTAAGGTAGTGGAGAACTTGGAGAGGGGAATTAACAAGAGAAAATTGATAAATGACATCCATTAGATATGGTACGTGGAATTGAACAGTCTACCCCAGCGAGCGAAATAAAGGGTTCAGTTCGACATTCCAACCACCTGAAGAAGGCCGGAGCGTAAAACGGCCGAAACGTTGTGATAAATATGGCAACAAAGATGAGGACAATAGTCCGAATAATGTAAATAGTGTAAGTAAATACACGTTTAATGTTCTTTTCGGAGTAATAAGAATTAGTCGATGACGCATTTAACAGAGCGTTCTCCATTTTGTTGCATTTAACATGATGTTGTCGGTTGATGCATGCTGTAGTCATTGGCGGACATGATTTGCATTCATTTTATCATGAAAGGAATTTTGGATGGAATTATTCATATTACTCCCAAGAATACGTTAGCTCTCATTTGTAGCGGCTTTGTGCTTTTGAGGACTGAGGAGCGTTATGCTGGACATTATTGATTCACTGGCGTCGGTATTGGGCTATTCCCTTGATTTTCTATTCATTTCCTGTACGAAAAAGAGAAAGAAACACTAGATTGGTCCTCCGATATATATATATATATATATATATATATATATATATATATATATATATGTTCGCAACGCCTGTGACTGATAGCAACCAAAAATCAATTAAGCTTTGATTAGCCAAGGCTTTTTTTAAATCATTTTGCTACAAGCAAAACAATAAAACCTCTATGGCGCAAGAGATTATTGGGTGTTAAAGAATATTAGAAAAATATTATTTTTCAAAGAATAATCTGCAATGATATGAGTCTTGATATGGCATCTCGGATTTAAGCTATTTTCCACCGCCGTAACGTAGCTTTCCTGTGTCTTTTCTATAAATACTTTCAACGTAACTGTTCTGATTAATATTCCTTTCTTGTACTGAGACTTTATAAATTTAAGCGCAGTACTAGGTTGGCGGTAAGGTTTCAGCTATTTACAGTAGGAATGTCTCGATGTAACCGTAAAATCTATGCTCGCAACTTTTTCTATCACACTTCTTGCTTGTGGAACTCACTTCCGGCTTCCCAGTCATCTATGATCATCCAATATGCTTGAAAGTTTGGCGGGCTTCACTCTTCTGAAATTTCTCGGCCACATAATGGGAAAAACGGGTTTGGAGATTTTGACCCTCATGGGTCATATCAAAAGCTAAAAGAGCAGCGGACCACTAGCTTTGATAAAGGAACGAACATTCCTGAGAACTATAAGGGATATTGTGGAGGGCCGTGATTGTCCATTTCCGGAAGTGATATGGCACGCAGAGGAAGTAGATTGTTGTTATCTGAAGAAAACTCTTACAATGCTTGAAAGATCTTTCGCATTCTTGCTGTGTCTCAGGAGAAAAAGAGAGAATGCGAGGTAGAGAGAGAATGAGTGGGAGAGAGAATATGAGAGAGAGAATGAGTGAGAGAGAGAATGTGTAAGAGAGAGAGAGAGAATGAATGAAAGAGAGTGTGAGAGAGAATGAGTGAGATAGAATAAGTGAGAATGAGTGAGAGATAGACAATGAGAGCGAATAAGTGAGAGAGAGAGAGAGAGAGAGAGAGAGAGTGAAAGAGAGAAGATCAGTGAGAGAAGGTATGTGTGAGAGAGAATGGGAGAAGGAGAGTGAGAGAAAGGGAGGGAGAGTGACTGAGAGAGAGAGAGAGAATCACCGAAAGAGTATGACAGAGAGAGAGAGAGAGAGAATAAATGAGAGAGAGTGAGAAAGAAAGAATGAGAGAGACTGAGAGAGAATGACCGAGAGAGAATAACTGAGAACGTGAGTGAGAGAGAATGAGACACAGAGAGAGAGAGAGAGAGAGAGAGAATGAGCGAGAAAAAATGAGTGTGAGAGGGAGAGAGTGAGATAGAGAGAAAAAGGGAATCATGAGTGAACATCTGAGTTCCCTTGAGTCTGCAGACATTCTTTACTGACTAGCAATCCACCCACCCACTCAGTTCCAAAGACGGAGACGATAACTGGTTGTATTCATTGACCAGGAATGCACTGCGGCATTTTCCACAAGGTTAGAGAAACGACATTTGAAAAGAAAAAAAGCCAGTATCATATTTTAATGACTAAAACAGTTTTTCCGCTGAGGTTTTTTGGAGCGATAATAAAGAATGGACTAAAAAGGATGGTTCTCAGATGGAATAAAAAAAAAATCAATTACCAACGTCTACAAAAAAAAGTTAAATTTTTAATTTCATTTATAAACACGCTAACTTCCTTGAATTATTTATATTATTCGGACTGTTATCCTCATTGCCATGTTATCCTAATCTTCATTTCTCAACGTTTCGGCCTTCTTCAGGTGACTGGAATTTCGAACCGAACCCCGTATTTCGTCCATCGGAGTAGGTTGTTCTAATTCCACGTGTCATGCCTCTTCAGGATGTCTCAGTTATTTCCCTTTAACTCACCCCTCCAAGAATTGGTTCACCACTGCTGTGGCCTTGGAATCTTTGGGTCTAGTCATTGGATATAATCAATGTCTATATCCTCTAGACCATGTGTCCATGAGGCCACAGCAGTGGTGAACCAAAACTTATGTTAAATAGGAATAGGCTGACTATAAAGGAATGATGCTGGAGCTGTAAAATATTTCATGCATTAATTTCAACTCTTTTTTATCAATAACTGCATTGTTTCTTTCCAGGTACGATGGAAGGCTGAAAGGTTCATAGGCTGACTATGAAGGGGTGATGCTCATTATTTCTTTCCAGAAGTCGTAACGTAGCTTCCCTGTGTCTTTTCTATAAATACTTTCATGGTAATTGTTCTGATGATTATTCCTTCAGACGATGGTAAGTAACTGGTGATTAAATGATTTTTAGGAAAATTTCAAAAGGAAAATGTTACCTCTTTTCCGAAAGATAAAGTGGGGGAAACATAAGGTCAGAATTAAAAATAGACTTATGGGTATGTCTTGATTAATCAATTAAATGCGAGATCTGCACTAGATAGAATAGAAAGCTCATAGAGCCGAAGTGGGAGAGGTATTTTTCTATGCCATGATAAATCGGAACATAGACGATATTCAGTCACCCCCCCCACGAGGGTGTCATGTGGCACAAGGCCTTTTTAACGTGGGCATTTCCGAGCCATTAGGCTCGGCCAAAAAATAGCCCATTTGAACCCGTATAAACGGGTTCAGGGCCGGTTTTACCTCCCCGAAGGAGACTCCGCCCTTCGGCGTAGCCTCCTTCGGGTTCCTCCCGCCCGTAGGAAGAGAGTTCAAACCAAGCAGTCTGTTCAAAGTGAACGACTGACTTGGTAGACAGCAACAAATATATTGTGATTGTAAGCAAATATGACGACATAATCAATTATTGTTTTTTTGTTATGTTGTTTGATAATAAACGATTTTCTCAAACAAATTATATTTCATATTCATAAGGAATTTAATTTCTCTTCTATGATAACTGTCATCATATTGATTATCAAATATTGCAGTCAACTTTTTATCCTTACAACGATCTAAATATATATAATAAAATTTAAGAGAATCACAGCAAATATGTTAATATTTTCACATGGCTAAAAATGCTGGACAAGTGTTCGGTCCCTTGTAGCACCTTAGAAAATACCAGGTTCCTCTATGCTCTACCTAGTCAGATGGGTGACCGCATGAGAATACTAGCTGCTGTAATCTCGGGTGTGTGGATGGTGTAGTAGATAATGACTGACAATTGAAAATCTGAGAGCCAAGTTCTAATTATATTCACGTATGCGCAAATATCCTTGGGAAAGGTATAAATCCACCTCTACTCCCCAGCCATGGGTTAATTAGTAGTACGTATCTTTAAATATATCCAAAAAACATCCTTGTCCTGGCTATGACGATATACTACATTTGCGTCCTAGATAAGACGATAAACTCCCTCAGACAGCAAGGCCTTTGATCAGAAGGTTTTGCGGAGTTCTGAACCACCTCTTTATTGCTGGTATCTCCAGGCCCACACTGACGCGGGTGGTAGCATCTGTTAGGGTCCCAGTTATGGACAAATAGTTAACCCTCAAACTGAGATCAAAACTCTACGAAAATATTAAAATAGGTTTTAATACCAGCAAGTAACATAGGGAAGGTTACTGAATAGAATAATCAAACGAAGGTTAGTAATGAAGGATAATACTTAGGACAAGAACAACACATATAAGATTCGCCAGCCGTGCGTAGAAGAAGTAGTCAACTGTTAGAAGTGACTCAAGTGAATTCCACAATGAATCTCCAACGGCAGGGTATCTACCAGCCGTCCCACGCGTTCAGATGTGGCACAAGGCCGAATTTAATGCGGGGTATTTTCCGTAGACCCCCGAAACGGGTAGCTGCTTCCCGAGACGAGACTCTGCCCTTCGACATAGCCTAGTCTGGGAATCCTCTCTGTCCGGAGGCAGAGAGTTTGACCAGTACAGCTGGAGACGAATCAAGACAGAACTGCAACTCCAACTGCAGAACAACATACAGTAGGTATGCTACAACAAATGGCTCGATGTAACCGTAATTTCTACGCTAACATTTTCTTCTACCGCACTTCTCGCTTGTGGAACCCTCTTCCAGCTTCTTGTTTTATAGTCAGGTATGAGCTTCAATAATGTAAAAGCAATGTCAGTCGGTATCATCTGTCGTCTTAATTCCTGTTTGCCAAGGAATTCGAAACAAATCTTTCTCTGTTAAAATCCACACGCTTGTGCAAATTAATTGAAACAAAACAAATAAGTCCGTTATTATTTACTTTTTTTTTTCGTATTTTTCCAATGAAACATGCCTTAGTCCAAATGTTCGTATGGCCATTCCACGAAGTCTTTCCTTGCAGAATGCACACAGATTCTCGATTGGATTTAAATCAAGAGAGTTTCTGGGCCAGTCTTCAGTACTTTGATTTGCTCACTGGTAAAGCTTGCGAGAGTTCAATTTTCGTATTCCCCCACTTTAAGCTCAATAGAATGTTATATTAATACAAGTTTATCTATTGCCTTTCTATCATGAACATTGTCGTATGTATCCCATGTTTCATCACCTGTCATGAGACATTAAAGGAACAATGAGTTAGAATCATGGATTCGTCGTTAATATAATTCGTTGCCCCAAAAACGGAAATTATTTTGGACAGAAAATAATATAACAAATTTTGCCAACAGACATTCTAGTTAGGTATCAAAGCATTGTATCTTTTAGAAGCGGTTCAGTTTGATAAGGAAATTCGAAACAAATCTTTCTTTATTAAAATCTACACCCTTGTGCAAATTAGTTATACAAGAAGATGCTCCACATCTTCTTGTATAACTAATGATCACTTCCACCCTTGTACAAATTAATTGAAACATAACGAATAATTCCGTTATTATCTACTTTTTCACGTATTTTCCAATGAGACATGACCCAATGCACATATAGCCATGAGGTTTGCTTCAAGAATTGAAAGACACTCTATCTGAATTTTGTCTAATCGGCTTTCATCTTTGGTACACTAACATACTTTAGTTTTGCGCAACAGTGGTAGTGTACACCGTGGCTTAATGAACGGAACGTCTACTCAAATACGAGTATCCACTAAAAAATACTTTGAAGTAATAAAAATATGTCGGATTAAAAAATAAATCCATTCATTGGTTAGAAATGATGAATATAAGAGATCTGTCTGAAAAGTAATGGGACTGGTGTCACAAACAATTTATTTCAATTCCAAACAACAAACTAAACCATTGTGAAAATTAATTATACAGGAATATGTGGAGGGCCATGATCACCTGCACCATTGTGAAAATTATTGAAAACAAAACGAATAATTCCATTATTTACTTCTTTTTCGTATGTTTTCTAATGAAACATGACCCAGTTCCCATGTTAGTACTTCGTATGCCCATTCCACGAAGTCGTTCCTTGCAGATTGACCACGGATTCTCGATTGGATTTAAATCAGGAGAGTTTCCAAGCTAGTCAATAGTACTTAGATTTGCTCACTGGTAAGTGTGTTCGTGCAGTGTTACAATTTTCGTACGCTTCCTTGAAGTAAGGTCCATCATAGACAATGACCGTAGGACAACTAATCGACAGTCGAGAGAATAGTGTTTGGGCTTGATGAAAATCTGATGCAATTACAGTATTATTCAAGGCTAAATAAATTTCATCATACACCCTAAAATAGATTCATATTACTGCACACTACTGCAAATGACCCAATCTGAGGTAAAAATAGAATCGATTACATCCTGTCACTCCATTGGGTCTAAAACTGATCGTATGTTGAAAGAAAGGAAAGTAAAGCGGTTGTTTCAATTTGCACAAGGGTGTATAATCTTAACCTCTACAAGTCTAGCGTTACACATTATCTATCGTACATATCATCATAATCTGTTTTTCGGACTCTTGCGACGATATAAGAAAGTTATAAAATAACTAACTACTTTGAATGGCTTCTAAGTTTTGTATTGTGTAATATTTAAATAAGACTAAATAATAATGATAACAATAATAATAATAATTTGGGGGAAATTTACGCAACGTGCCTTTCACTGATTTTACAAGTAAAAACATGTTTAATGTTCTTTTCGGATTAATAAGAATTAGTCGATGAGGCATTCAACAGAGCGTTCTCCATTTTGTTGCATTTAACATGATGTTGTCGGTTGATGCATGCTGTAGTCATTGGCGGACATGATCTGCATTCATTTTATCATGAAAGGAATTTTGGATGGAATTATTCATATTACTCCCAAGAATACGTTAGCTCTCATTTGTAGCGGCTTTGTGCTTTTGAGGACTGAGGAGCGTTATGCTGGACATTATTGATTCACTGGCGTCGGTATTGGGCTATTCCCTTGATTTTCTATTCATTTCCTGTACGAAAAGAGAGAGAAACACTAAATTGGTCCCTCCGATATATATATATATATATATATATATATATATATATATATATATATATATATATATATATATGTTCGCAACGCCTGTGACTGATAGCAACCAAAAATCAATTAAGCTTTGATTAGCGAAGTTTTTTTTTAAATCATTTTGCAAGACAATAAAACCGCTATGACGCAAGAGGTTATTGGGTGTTAAAGAATATTACAAAAATGTAATATTAAGGCGAGAGGATTATAAACGAACAAGACGACATGACAGAAGGTAACGAATTACATTGAAATTTTGGATGATCATAGTTGACTGGGAAGCCGGAAGTGAGTTCCACAAGCAAGAAGTGTGGTAGAAGAAACTGTTAGCATAGAACTTGCGGTTACATCGAGACATTCGTACTGTAAATAGCTGAAACCTTACCGTCAATCTAGTACTGCGCTTAAATTTATAAAGTCTCAGTACAAGAGAGGAATATTAATCAAAACAGTTACGTTGAAAGTATTTATAGAAAAGACAGAGGGAAGCTACGTTACGGTGGTGGGAAAGTGAGTGGAGTCGAGATGCCAGGTCAGGACCAATAGCACTGTAGATTATTCTTTGGATTTTATCAGGATTTTTTAAATATATATCAGAGGCAGACCAGATGTGGCAGCAATATTCAAAGCAAGGACGAGTGGTAGACTTCTAAACATATAAGATCGATTCTGACGAGAAAAATTATCTGGCACGACACAGGAAACAAACTTTTTTAGCTGTAGACTGAGCAATTGATTGAACATATTCTTTTAACTTCATGTCAGCTGAAAACGTTCGAAAGAAGAAGAAGAATGAAGATAAAGAAAGGGAGGAGAAGAAGAAAAAGGTGGGAAGGAGGAGGAAAAAAGGAAGAAAAAAGAAGAACAAGAAAAAGAAGAAAAGGAAGAAGGGGAGCAGAAGAAGAAGAAGAAGAAAAAAAAAAAAAAGAAGAAGAAATAGTAGTAGGTGGGGAGGAGGAGGAGAAAAAGAAGAAGGAAAAAGAAGAACAAGTAAAAGAAGAAAAGGAAGAAGGAGAGGAGAAGAAAGGGAAGAAGAAGAAGGAGAGTAGAAGAAGGTGGAGCAGTATGAGCAGAAGAAGAAGAAGAAGAAGAAGAAGAAGTAGTAGTAGGTGGGGAGGAGGAGGAGAAAAAGAAGAAGAAAAAAGAAGAACAAGTAAAAGAAGAAAAGGAAGAAGGGGGAAAAGAAGGAAGAAGAAGAAGAAGAAGAAGAAGTAGTAAGAAAAAAGAAGAACAAGTAAAAGTGTAGAAGAAGGTGGAGCAGGATGAGCAGAAGAAGGAGGAAGAGGAGGAGAGGTGATTGTGATGGTGGCGGTGGTGGTGCTGATGCCAAAATCTCCACTGAGAACAAACAGTCTGCCTTCTAAACTAAGGAAGAGTGAATCCATAAAAGTAAAAAGAGAAGTGTGACAAAGTTGCAGTTTCTCGTCACAGAGAAAATGATTTGTACAATAATAAGTGTGCTTTAAAATCCTTGCTTTTTATTTCTTCTGTTTAGTATTCGCTTTCTTTGAATATTTTTACTTTTAAGGATTTAAAAGCAGAATTAAATCTGACATGCGACAATAGAGTTAAATGCTTTTAAAGTACAAGCAGCACTATTTCAAAATTACGTAAATGTCGCCGTAATGAAGGTTGATATATTCGAGAAAGACATTGGAATAATCAAATATCTCCACTGGCAGCAAACAGCCTGATTATGGATTGAAAATGAGTTCAGTAGATATACAAAAGTAGAAACATGTGTAAGACAAAGATGTGTCTTCTCAACGGATTTATTCAACCTATACAGCGAGGCGATTCTAAGAGAACTAGAAGGTCCGACCAGGATTAATTATTGGCGGCCACAATCTTAACAATACAGGATATGAAAATGACACAGTGCTGATAGCTGACATGGAAAGGAAACCTCCTTCAGAAAGTAGAAAAGGAGAGCAAGAAGAAGGGACTAAGCATAAACTACAAGAAGACAGAATGCATGGTTATCAGCAAAAAGATGAGCCCAAAATGAAATTTACAGGTTGGGGATACTAAAATCAAGCAGGTGTGGAAATTTAAGTATCTGGGAAGTGTTCTGATGGATGCCGTAAAGTGTGACACTGAAATCTGAAGACGGGTTGGGATTGCCAAAGACACATTACAAAAGCTAGACAGAGTATTACGAGACAGGAGGGTGTCGTTGGTAACTGTCGTGAATGGTTTGAATGTTGCTGGCAATCCCTTTAAAACTATGGCTATTAGCAGCCCATCTGAGATAGTCTCACCTGCCATTTTTAAAGCATTTGTGATATTTTCAGCTCGTATAATATAATCTGTTACAAATTCATTTTCTCGTCTCCTTAACAAGGTTAGTTCAGTATATAAAGCAATCATTTTGGGTTTACCTTTTGACAACTAATGTTCACGCAATATTCTTAAAGCTTGGCGGACGTCGTCCCTGGCTTCTCTCATTATTAAAGACAAACTCCTGTCATCCAGGCATTGTATTAATTCGGCGAAGACGGTTGCATTTCTTTCCATAAAATCATCATCTTCTTTCTGGTCATCTTTGCAAAGAATGATGTCATGAAGTTTTTGTATTCTAAGGTAGCCTAGGAATTTCACTTCCCACAATTCGTATTTTGACTCGACTCCGTCAAAATACAGTCGTAATCTGGGCTCATAACCTTTGTTGACATTGTTCACCATAATCTATGAATATAGAATACAGCGCAGTACGTAATCTGTTCAATGAAACAAGGTTAAAGATTAACACTCACAAGTCAGAGACTCTACTGAATCTGATTATATCGCCAATACCACCAGCAGCTGTTCAGTAATTCTTCAGTCTTCGATATCAAAGGCTGTCAGTGAATATTCAGGAAAAAACATGGCCGCCTTTATACACGTCGCATTGAATATTTTGAGACTTCTGATTGGTTAACCCTTCTATTGGTGAACTATAAAATGAATCATCTCATTTTGGCTGGCTCACTAGTACACCAGGGTACCCAAAAAGTCCACTGTGTACTGAACTGCTACGTGATATCTGTCCTTTACAGCAGCGAATGTTAGGCGGTCTACTCAAAGATGAAGAAGAGACACGAGGAAAGAGAGGTATGGTTCTACAGAAGGATACTAAGGATACCATGGACCGAACATGTGAGTAACAACGAGATATTGGAGAGAATTTAAACAAAAGGGAAACCTATTCTTAATTTAAACAAAAAGGGAAACTTATTCATAGAGGAACAGGCTGTTGAGATTTCTGGGTTACGTAATGAGGAAAGAAGGCTTGGAAATTCTGATACTCTTAGGACGGATATTGGGAAAGAGGAACAGAGGAAAGCAACGCGTGACATTATTAATGGGCTTAAGCAAGGTCTGTAAGAAATAACAAAGACAAAACTTATTAAGAGCTACAAGGAAGAGGAGAAGATGAAGGGCCATGACTGCCTACGTCCTGAAAAGACACGGCACATAAAAGAAAAGAAGAATCTGATAATTTGTTACGGTATAGATAACATTAGATTTCTTTGCATATTTTTACTTTTTAGGATTTAAAAATCAGAATTCATTCTTATATGTGACAATAGCGTAGAATTATTTTAAAATAAAACCAGCACTGTAAGCGGAGCGGCCATGTTTATACTGTAACAGCAGCAAGAGAAATGGCGGGATTACGCTCAAACTTCGATCACGTGACCACAATAGCATCAATTATATGCACGCATGAGCGGAAGACAGTATAAGAAACCTAAAGATATGTTATAGCGAAAGAGCAGATAATTTTTGTCTTACCCTCGTAACTAAACAAAATGTAATTGTACTTTTTAAAAGTATGATGTTGATAAAGAAAAATATATAAGAAACACGAGGAAGAAAAAACATACCAAACACTCTTATTGTGATTTTCGAAGCGCAGCTTAGATATGGTACAAGGCTGAAAGCATGGAGCACCTATAAAGTGAATTCATTCACTGCTCGGAAACAAAACCAAGGGAGACGAGATTGCTAACCGTTAGAACCGTCCCGAAGCGCCCCACCCAGAGGCTCTTATGAAAAAAAATAATAATAATAACCTCAGAAATCAAAATATGGCAATTTTCTAAGAGTAACTTAGATGGGACACAATGCCGAAAGTATGGGGTACCCAATGAGGATCGAATTCAATACTCAGTCGTAATTATGGTCTGGTTCCTCCGCCGTTCGCCTTAAGGTCCTCGACAAGATCCAGAGACGGATAAGCAATGTGGTTATCCCTGATCTGGCATCTCGTCTTCAGTCGCTTTCTCATAGATGTGCCGTAGCCTCCCTCTGTCTTTTCTACAAATACTTTCACGGTAACGACGAGCTACTTTCGCTAGTTCCCAGACTGCATGAATTTAAGCGTGCTACTAGGCTGGCATCACGGACCCACCCTTTCACTGTCGAAACTATTAAATGTGGCCTTCTCTTCTACTCTAATAGCTTCATGTCTCGCACTTCCCGCCTGTGGAATTCCCTTCCTGTTACTTGTTTCCCCTGATAGCTATAATCTACAACTATTCAAATGTAATGTCACTCGACATCTCCAGATGCCCTGACCTATTCCCTGTTCTTCATCATTTCCTCCATCACACCTCTTTACTCTCGCTCCCACTCTGTAACCCCATGCGTACTAGTGGCATCCCGCCTTGCTTGGGGCGAAATGCTTAAAACAAAATTGTTCTAACGTTACAAGCTTGCTTGTTATTTATTCCCTATGAATTTTTAAGCGTGTCTGTTGAACAAGGCCGAAAGTTTGGAGTTCCCAGTGAGTATCGAACGCACTACTCAGTCGTAATTGATTTAGCGAGATGAGCTTGTTAACCATTACACAGCCTCGAAGTGTCTTGCCTCTTATGAATTGAACATGATTCTAGAATATAACGGCCTAGAAATAATGACCTCAGAAATCAAAATATGAAGTGTTTAAAGTGCCGAGCGCCATTTGTCAAGCAAGGAAAGTTTCATATTCAATAAATCAAAAGAAACTCATTTTTTTTCCATATATTTTGTTCTCTCGCTTTTCTTTTTCACCACGGACTCGAAAATAAATTCTTTCATAAAAAAAGCAATGTTTGCCACTTGCCGAACAGATGTCGACAGGCGCATTCATCACAAGAAAAGAGAGAAAGTGCTTTTTGAACCAGAAGCCGTAAAGTTTCATTTATATCTTTGCCTTTTCTTTGCAACAAACGAGATATGAGTAATAGCCACCGATGTGGAATGTATTTACGGTTTTTAACTTAGTCTGGCACATGGCCATCACATGTGAGGGCGTAGTAAGGATCGAAGTAAATACCTTCGAATTTGAAGGAGTTAATTCGTTAAAACAACCGATTACTCCTTATTTACAGTGGGTAGCAAAAGTATTTGACACATTTGTTTTATAAATTTGAATGATACGTACTTCAAATATTTTAATGGATAATGTCTAACTAAACATAAAAGAAAATTGAGAAACATTGTTTTTATGTACTTTTATTGCAATTAACAAATCGTGTTAAATATTTTGTACGTAGTCAAATTCGAAAATTTGCAATAAAAAATACATAAAATTAATGTTTCTCAATTTTTCATTATGTTTACTTAGACAATGTTCATTAAAGTATTTGAAGTAAGTCAGTGATGGGCCATGCGTAATACACGCTTAGGTGATCATGCATCTTTCGATACATGACTGACGAGGCAGATTTTTTTCCAGCAGAAGGTTGTCATTTCTTTCAGCGGTAGATCAACTGCCAGCAAAGGCTATAGAACCCGGTCTGTCCTGCTATTTACTCATAGCTTGGTGGGTGGAGAAGAGGAGGATTCATACCTTTCCCAAAGGTAATAGTATGTTAGTGAATGTAATGTATTCGACTGGAATTCGAACTAAGTACTACTAAGTAAGTATCATTCGAATTGTAAAAACAACACTATGTGTTAAATACTTTTCCTATACATTATATATATATATATATATATATATATATATATATATATATATATATATATATATATATTTATATATATATATATATATCTTTCCTCTCTTTCTTTCACAGACACACAGACATATATATATATATATATATATATATGTGTGTGTGTGTGTGTATATCTATAAAAGATATAAAATATTTATACATTTTTTTTATAAAAATTTATACTTTGTCCATTTCATTTATATATATATATATATATATATATATATATATATATATATATATATATATATATGTGTGTGTGTGTGTGTGTGTGTGTGTGTGTGTGTGTGTATATATAAGACATTTTTATGTTTAACATTCTTTTATAGATACAAATATTTCAGTAAATGCTCTATTTATAATATAAAAGGCTCAAACACTAATATTCCATGATTATAATTTATTACACTGGAATCGTAATCGCGATCCAATTCATCAAACCTACAAATTAAATTAGTATATGAAGAAAATATTAAAACAAAACAAAAATAAAATGCGATTTTTGTTTTGTTTTTCCAGACATTTTCTTCATTCTGTCGGATTTATATCCATTTATATTTGCTTATCATATATATATATATATATATATATATATATATATATATATATATATATATTTGTGTATCTGTCTGTCTGTGTGTTTGTTTGTGTGTGTAGGTTCTCTAAAACTTAACAGCGTTGAACCTATATATATTTATGTACATATGTATTTTGTCTCATTTTTTGCTTACAATGATGTTCACCATTTACAAGCCCCAGAACCACTCGAGTTAGTGGATAACAAAATAACAGGCATCACTCCAAGCGTTGTGATAATGTTATCAAGACACAATAGTGCGCCGGAAGTGAAAGAGAAAGAAAAGATTTTAGAGGGAATCGGACGCACAATCTTAAAAAGATAAAAAGGGATACACTTCTACTCCTGTTTAAAAGACTGGAGAGGTGTGTGAACCGGGCGATACCATACTGCTGTGAGTTTCATACTCATTAGATTCTTTTGTGGTTTTGTATTGTCTTCATCTAAATTTAATTAATATCAATAACCAAAAAGTCGATTACTGATATCTTTGAACAGGGTGCAAAAAAAAAAAAAAAAAAAATAAAAAAGAAGATAATAGCCTGGCGACTGCAGATCTGTCTTCTATACACCACCTCCCCATTGTTGTCAAATCCGGAATTTCAGGAATAAGCCTTTATGCATATTCATCCGCATGTTCACTTGAACGGAACTTGGTACAAATCTGAATTTAAAGTGAATGTCCCGTTTAACAGCAATAAAAATTCCTCAAAGAGCACTTTCTCTTTGGGAACGCCTCAAGTACATTTTACATAGCCCCCCCCCCGTTTAGAGAATTGCTGCCTTTGATTGTTTCGTTCGTTTTTTTTTGGGGGTTAATGATTTACTGACATAAGTCCTACCATAGTTAAGAGGAGAAGAGGTGGAATTTTCTAAGCGTATTTACGCGTAAGTGAAGTGAATATAACGAACTTGACTGGAATTCGAACTCGGCTCTCCCATCTCCAATTCTGAGCCGCTATCCACCCGCACCAACAAGCTTACATCATCGGGTATTCCTAAGCGATCAATTTAGTGACTACATTTGTCTTTGTTTGACTTCGGTGATCTTACAAGAAACGGTGTTTCAACGAGACATGACCGTAAGACGCACCACTTTCGAGAACGTCCTCCGGGGCACGAGCAAAGAATATTTCATTTTAAATTGGTAATTGGGTAATCTGTTCCGTATGAAATACTCCCCGAAGAAACCTGGTATGTTTACTTTGAAAACTGCCCACACGAAAAATAATCTTGTACAGAATTTTTTATCGTCAATGTATAAAATAAAACCTCTGGATTGCTTAACATGTATCCATAAAAAGTACATTCGTCTCGATAGTATTGCAAACTTTTAGTATGGAAGACTTTTAGTACTTAATGGCAGTTGTCAGTAAGTGGATGCTGTACAGTTGTTATATACAGTACTAAATGTTGGTTTGCAAATACCAATAATCAGGTCTGGACTAAGCTAGTGCAAAACTCGTAACACACGTTAAAAACGGCCCTAAACTTAAAAAATGCTCATAAATATATGTCGCCGTGTTTGGTGACGTTCTGAGGAGACACAACGGAGGAAGGTGGTGAAATTTGGGTGAGGAAATCCAGTCCCAAGCTTTTGGTGTTTTATGACCAGAGAAAAATACGTCAAATAATTCCAACGATATGATCTTCAAAACGGTCAACCTTATTTGAAATGTTGAATAAAAGATTACATGAAAACTTTTTAGAGTCAAGTTTCAACAAACCGGGCAATGATAATTTCCGATTACTGGTCATTATTAAAAGTCAAGTTGAGAATGAAGCAGTCACATCTGGTCAGTGCTGGGGACAGACTTTCCTTTAGGCACTTCTGTCATCCATTTACAAAGTTCTTCATGTCACAGGAAAGTTTACTTGCTTTCCTATCACACGGTCGCCTTCACGATATATCATGTGAGTGCCAAATTCTCCAAGCCTTCTTTCATTATTATGTGTCCTGATCCTGATTATGAGTCCTTTTTACTTCCATTGTCCCTAAATCGTTACTCATATGTTCCATCTATGTTATTCTCACTATCCTTCTGCAGAAGGATATCTCTGTGGTCTCGTTTTCTCTTCATCTGCGAGGAAATTGTCCAGCATTCAGAACAGTTATTGTATAGTTCATAACCATGTAACGTCCTTGGGCACTTCGACGTTGTGTAATGTTTAGCCATTTTGTCTCTGTATATCAATTACGATTGCATAATAATTTCGATCCTCACTAGGTGCCCCATACTTGCAGTCTTGTGCCACATCTAAGCTACGCTTACAAAATCAGTTACATAGTTCATAACTATTTTTTATTCTGAATACAAATATCTATTTTCGGATGACGCCTGTTCGTTCTGTAAGCCACGCTTTATTGATGTTTTGATAGCTGGAATAGTCAAACCGAAGATCTGATCTATTAGTCCAACATGGCAGAAATTATCTCAAGTGTCACCTACCTATACACCGAAAGCGAGCAAATAAAGCCTTGAATAAACAGCTAAATATACTGTTCGAGTGCTCGTTTCTCGCCGTGTTGGGTGTACAATGATACAAATGAAAATGGAGACACAACGTGGGGTAGTCAATGTCCAGTCGGTAGAAAGGTGGGTGAGGAAATCCCGTTCTATGTCTACACATTACTTATTAGCATAATGAGAGACTCCCCCGAAAAAATACGAATCAAATAACTCCAACGAAATTTCAGTAGATTCAACGACCTCCATGTAACCTTATTTGAAATGTTGAATTTATTAAATCTCACCACGACATGTAACATTTGATATTCCTTAGACACTTAACGAGGAAAGATGGTCTGGAGAATCCAGCTCTAACAATACCTATTTAAGATAAGTGGGGAGAAACAGCAATTAACTTAACGATAAATAATAAAAGCTACCTATATAAAAATCTAAAGGTTGGCTTAAATAGTCCCTGAGCCTGTAGTACATCATAAAATTTATTATAAATCCCATTTGTGTGTGTGTGTGTGTGTGTGTGTGTGTGTGTGTGTGTGTGTGTGTGTGTGTGTGTGTGTGTGTTTCGTTTATATATTGGATCGGATTTCCTACATTTTCAACCGATTTTGACAAAACATCACAGGACTACGTAAAATTACCTTTGCGGTGGTTCTGACAGCGCCAAAAATATGAAAAACACAATTGCTTTTGCCCAAAAATCAATTTGAAAAACATGAAAAATAGGCATCGCGAGAATGAAAGGGGGACAACTCATATCGAGTTATACTTATTATAAAACCCAGATTGTTTGTGTGTGTGTGTGTGTGTGTGTGTGTGTGTGTGTGTGTGTGTGTGTGTGTGTGTGTAGTGTGTGTGTTCGTTTATGTATGCGATCGGATTTCCTACATTTTCAACCGATTTCAAATAAACTTCACTTTTTTTTGGCAGGTAGTGTTTCTTATTGTCTTGAACACTTTTTTCTTTATTTTTACATTCAGAATGCTTTAAAAATTCCATTTACAAGACAATTGTTTATAATAAAATTCTATTCAATCGGTAGACTCATAACGATTGAAAATAATGTTTTTGTTTGAGTTTGGGTTTGACCAATTCGTAAAAAAAGAAAAGAACTAATTAAAACATGCGTGTCCGTCAACCTTAAACAATAATCTTTGTCAATTTTATTTTTGCAGTCTTTATGATGGTCGATACTTGATCTATCTCTTACTGTTACATCCCCGGGCAACGTCGGGCTCTACTGCTAGTAGATTATAAAGGTGCCCTAAATGAAGAACAGATAGTTATTAATTTATATATTATTTACTGATGGGCTTTATAAAACAAGTATTTAACTTCTATCGATAAACACAGAGAAGTTAGAGGCAAATGATTCTAATGAGATATTTAAGATTTTATTGGTTTGATGTTATCTTACTTGACATTTTGACTAATTTAAGACGCAGTTCTCACCTGGTAACCTCCTCGGATATGTAAGCATTAAAATTATCAGTTCGCAAGATGGCGATTTCACCAGATTGAATGTATTTAATGCTTGACCTTCGAAATTACGAGACTCGTAGCAACTGATACTTTCACTCCATCAGACTGATCCCAATTATCCTCAACCTCACAACGTTTCTGTCGTTGAAACAATTCGGCCTGTTTCAAGTGAGCGCTGTGGCTGATAACATTCTGGGAATATAGACACTTCCTCACAGACGTGATGTGGCTTCCCTCTGCCATTTCTACAAATATTTTCTTGGCTACTGCTCTGACACGCTTTTTTTCCTCGGTGCCCCAACTATATACATTTAAGCGTGCTACTAGATTAGCGTCTAGGTCCCAGCAATTTACTGTTGAAATAGTTAAATGTAATCACCACTTCTACGCCAACTGTTTCTTTTCTAGCACTTCCCTACTGTGGGACTCGCTTCCGTTTACTTCCTTCTCTGAGAGCTACAATCTTCAAAAATTTAAATGTAGAATTAATCGCCATCTTCTGTTGCTTTGATTTCCGTTCGTCTTTAATCCTTTCTTCAATCCCCACTATACCCAGTCTTTTCTCTCACTTTTACTCTCTATAACCCCTTCCGTGCTAGTGACACTCCTGCCTTGCTTGGGGTGCAGTTGATATGTCATACTTAAATATATATATATATATATATATATATATATATATATATATATATATATATATATGCGTTTCGAAAATATATAGAAAATAGAAAACGAACTTTATTACGTTAAGAAACGCCGAAATAATCCAAAATCGATCACGTTCTTTAGTACTCCGAAAATACAAAAAGTAGAGCCTAAATATAATTATTTGAAAATATGATTCCATCGCAACATAAGAGTTCTCATTTTTCAAAACAAAACTGAATAAATTTTCTGCGAAAACTTTTAAATAGTCAAATATAATTATTTGAATTAAATTGAATTAAAGCTGTACCAAGCTCTTCTTCCATCTTCAAGAAATTTTTTTTTTTTAATAATTAATTTTGAAATTTTTCGCGTTTTTGTTTTAAAACGCGTAAATTTTTTAAATAAAAATGCGTAAATTTCAAGAATTAGTTATTCCAAAGAAAAATTTCGAAAAAAAAAAAACAACAGGCACAGATAAGTTGCCCAAATGTTTGAATAGAAACATTAAAATAACGTAAGTTCTTATTTCTGTGTGTATTTTTTTAAAAAATCTATGGTTTTGTTTCATAACATTTAAACTTTAAAAATTTTGCTAAGAGTGCAAATGACTATGTTTTCATTTGTAATGCGTTTTGAAGACGTAAAAGTGTCCTCTTGGTTTTGGAAATGGTTGAGAAACACTAGTCTGTAGTGTCCTTAATCCATTACCTGCCATGAACCCCATATGGGAATCTGTTAAAATTAAACTCACTACATGTTATTCCTTGTATTTACATTTGAATTGCTTACATACATTTGCAGAGGTATATTTTACAACACTTAGCCTTTAAAGTTTTTATTAGCCGTAAGAAGACATTTTCTGTCGTAATTTTACATTTCACAAGTAGAAAAATAATGACTGTTTTGAAAAGTATTTTTTTATTATTTCTAATCAATATTATTTATTGATGTTTTATACACCTATATATTTGATGTTCTAGTTTCTATAGAAACGAAAATGGTAATGACTGAAATTAAACATAAGGAATAAATAAACTTCTAAGATATCTGTCTGAGCCAAAAATGCGCATTCAAAAAAATTGGCAGTTAATGGGTTAATATATCGTCTCTTTACATTGGTTCGGATCATTTTGCTGTCAACTGATTTTATTTTTGTTTTTTTGGTTTTTTAACTGATGCCCTAAATTTAAAAAATGCTCATAAATATATGTCATAAATTTGTGACGTTCTGAGTGAGACAGAGGAGGAAGGTGTGACATTTTACCCCAGTCGCAAGCGTTTCGTGTTTTATGACCAGAGATAAAGTCTGTGCGATATGGTCTTCAAATCGGTCAACACAAAAGGGAATAAAAGAATATTACACGAATGAAAACTTTTGGAGTCAAGCTTCAACAAACCGGACAATGATGATTTCCGATTACTGGCCATTATTAAGTCACAGAATGAAGCAGTCACATCTGTTCAGTGCTTGGTTGGGGACAGACTTTCCTTTGGGTACTTCTGTCATCCATTTACGTAAGTTCTTCAGGTAGTTTACTGCTTTCCTCTATTATCGTTGCCTTCGATATATCATGTGAGTGCCAAATTCTCTAAGCCTTCTTTCCTTATTATGTGCCCTGCACCTGATTATGTGTCCTTTTTATTTCCATTGTCCATAAAATGTTACTCATATGTTCCATCTATTGTATTCTCATTATCCTTCTGCAGAACCATATATCTGTGGTCTCGTCTTCTCTTCATCTGCGAGGAAATTGTCCAGCATTCAGGAGAACAGTTATTGCATAGTTCATAAACTTGTAACGTCATTGGGCACTTCGACGTTGTGTAATGGTTAGCCATTTTGTCTCTGTTGATCAATTACGATTGCATAATGATTTCGATCCTCACTGGATGCCCCATACTTGCAGTCTTGTGCCACATCTAAGCTACGCTTACAAAATCAGTTACATATTTCATAACTATTTTTTATTCTGAGTACAAATATCTATTTTTCCGATGACGCCTGTGTAATTATTAGCCATGTTGTCTCTCTAGATCAATTACGACTGCATAGCGAGTTCGATCCTCACTAGGTGCCTCATACTGTTGGCCTTGTGCTATATCTACTCTTAAAATCAGAATATAATTCATAACTATTATCTATTCTGAATACAAGTATCCTTTTTATTTCCATTTTCTTTAAAACTTCTTTTTCACATGTTTTTGTAACACTCTCATCATCCTTCTGTAGCAGCATACCTCTCCTACCTTTTGTCTTCTCTTCAATAATGAAGTCATTTTTTTATCAATATGTACAAAAGTCAAAATGTCGGTTTGCCGATCTCAGTTTTCATTTGTGACAGGACTTAATATTTGTTAAATAATACTCTAGCTGACTATTGTTTTTTAGAGAATTGTATTTCTCTTCTGACTTCTTAATTTTGATCTTTGAGGTCAGATACAGGAAAACAAATGAAGTCGTGTTTGATTGGTTAAAACAAGCGTGGGAATGTAGGAAGGGATTTCAGTGAGTTAAGTTTTACACGTCCGCCAAAGAATGTAGACGTGTTTTTTTTTGTTTTTTGTTTTTTCATGTCTGGAAACTGCTCCACGGTGGGGTCGGATAGCAACCCCACTAGCTAGTTAGAAGATGTACACGTCGATGTAATTCTTTTGTTGTTCTCATTTTACCTCCGAACAAACAACTAGCGATCACCAGTTGTGAGAAAGAAGACGGTAACATTATTATTGTGGAGTCGACCCGGTCAACCAAGACCTCCCAAGAAAAGGTGGAGTAGCAACAGATTATCGTGATCAAAAATATCATTTTTATACTAGACTTTTACCCAGTGCAAGACCCGAGGACCATTCAAGGTAGAGCATTACAATTATAATGTTTATGTTGAATCCGGTATGGAATAGAAAGGGATAGAATGTGAAGATTATAAGGATATGTGGAAAAGTAAGGACTGACACAAAAAAAGTTCAAGATTGAAGCGTCTTAGGAAGCAACTATGCGGAATTTAATTCTTGGAAAAAAAATCTGTCTGAATGGAGTTTTCTTTACATTTGGAATACGGAACGAGTGGAGATGATAAGATTTCGTCGACGTAGCATAGTGTGTTCCAGCTGAAGCAGCTAACTGTGGCTATGAATTGCTACCTCATCCCCTTACTCACCAGACTTAGCTCCATCTGATTTCTTCCTGTTTCCTAAACACAAATTCAACTTGTTCACAATCTATCGATCCTTAAAACTCATGAGGATAGTTACGTATGCAAACTACTATCTTCCCTCCTCGGGGGGAATGTACATATTGGTAGGAGAGTTCTATAAGATTTATACTAATCTGCTTGACTAATTGCCCTTAGTAAGTAATCAACTAACAGAAAATTCCAAGATGACCAAGATCACTATCATATTAAGCACGTTTTAGTTTCATGCCTTCACTCTGACGGTGTGTCATTCATTTTGACGCATTGATTACCAGTACGGCCGTTTTTCTCGAGACAAGCGACGTTTGTATGAAGACATAATTTCGGTAGCTTTTTTTACATTTTTTATACTCATATACAAATTTTTAAACATTTGAAGGAGACAGACATATTGTCGAAATATTGTTAAACATTTCCATATATAGGTTTTTTTTTCTTTTCTTAAATCGCGAACATCTCTAAGTATGATTATTACTGTTTTATTTTTTTTTTATTTCTGTTGGATACGAACTTCTTTCCGGGTCCCAACCAGAGACCTAAGGTCAAAAATGGCATCCTGACATTTTCTACTGAGCAGTTTTGAAAAAAGTCGCACACATTTTACATAGATAAAGCCCTTCGTGAGGTGTGGGCTGTAATCATCAGAACAATTTTTGTATTCCTTTAAAGCATAGGCTACCAGGAATCCCTTCAATGAGTCTATTGGAATCATTTACAATTAATCCGAGGGCTCCAATGATAGAATTATTGATGTTCTTATGTACACAATTTTGAGATTCATTTCAAGGTGCTTGTAATGTTATTATTATTGTCATCATCATCATCATTCGATTTCTGCTATGGACACACTACCTACCAAGTCTGCGGAAAGACCTAAGGCAGGTCGTGGTGTGTTGTTATGGCCACATTTCATGTTAATTTTTTTTTTTTTTTTTATCTCCGATGAAGTTGCTAGCGTTACATAGACAAAGTTCTCCTTAGTGTGTGTGCTGTACTTAATAAGACAATTTTCTGTATGTCTCTTAAGCTGGGGTTTCAGGGATTCTTTCAATGTGTTGTTTTGTTCCATTTTTATAATTCCAAGTGCACCTATTACCACTGGTATTATTCTTGTTTTCAATTTCCATTTTTTTCTGTTTCAATTTCCAGGTCTTTGTATTTTGATAGTTTTTCAAATTCCTTGGTTGCTATGTTACAATCCGCTGGACAAGCCATATCAATTAGTAGGCAAGTTTTTTTTCTTTCTGGTTTTTGACAATGATGTCCGGCCTATTTGCTTCAATTTTTCTGTCTGTGTGGATGGTATAATCCCATAGAATGGTGACATCTTCTATTTCTGTAACCGGCGCTGGCCGATGTTCATTGTTTGCTTACATTTTTCCAAAGTGTTTGCACATTGTCCAGTGTAAGTATTGCCCCACTCTATCGTGACGATTTTTATATTCATTTGGGGCAAGTATAGAACATCCTGAGATTAGATGGTCTATTGTTTCTTGGTATTTGTCACAGAACCTGCATTTTGGATCCACATTATTATGTATGATATTTGCCTGAAAATTCCTAGTGAAAAGATTTGGTCTTGCGCTGCAAGAATAAAGCCTTCAGTTTCAGACTTTAATCCAGATGCTTCGTAACCATCGATGAGTATTAACTTTTTTCAACATTGGGTTTATTTGCACGTTCTGGATATTGGCCATGCAGAGGTTTGTCTTGCCAGCGTTGTTTCATCTGTTCAAGGGCTTTATCCTTGGCTTTCTTTTTCATATCTTTTGCTGCAATAGTTGGTTCTTGGCTTCTGTTTTGATTTACTACAGAATCTACTAAATGTAAATGTTGTTTGTATTTACTGCCTTCTTTTATTATTGAATATTTTTTTTTTTTTCATGTTGTTTCACTAATTTTATCATCCAGTCATTTGTTGTTTCCATGTAAGTTAGTAAGCCAATAGTTGTTGTCTTGTATGACAATTCTAGCTGAATAAGACCTCTTCCACCTTCTTTACGGGGTATGTTCTACATCAGCCTTTGGATGCATCTTATACTTAGAAAGAAGCTTTCTTGTTTTAGAATCCATTTGTTTCATTTAGAGTCCAGTTCAAGATGTTGAAACTATATTGGACCACTGGGATGGCAAGGTTATTAATGCCATAATTCTGTTCTGAGAATTCAATTCAGTTTTTAATACCAGTCGTACCCTTCTATAGTACTCTTTACGCACTATTTCTTTTATTTTTCTTATGGTGAATTCCTTCACTTCATTTACACCTAGGTACTTATAAGCTTCTCCTTGTTCTAAATCTTTTATTGTTACAGCAGGGTCTAAACTAATAGAGGAAGTTTGTTGTAGCGATCCTCGTAAAACTGTAGCTTTAGCACATTTATCCAAATTGAATTTCATTCCAATGTCTTCACTGAAGCATTTTACAGTTTGCAGAAGACCTTCCAGCTCATTGTCATTCCTAGCATATTTTTTAAGTCATCCATGTAAAAATAGATTTTATTTTCTTTTTGAGCTATTTTGTAACCGCATTCTGTCTTGTTAAGTTGGCTGGTTAATGCTATAAGTGATATGCAAAATAATAAAGGAGACAAAGAGTCACCTTGAAATATTCCTTATTGATGTTTATTTCGCCAGACTTATAGGTTCCATTTTTATGATTGAAGTAAAGTGTAGTTTTCCATATCGACATACATTGTTTGATGAAATTGATGATAACGGTGATACCTTGTACATTAAAGACTTTAAGATCCAGAATGTGGTACACTATCGAATGCTTTATAATCTATCCAGGCAATACTAAGATTTTTTTTTTTCCACGGAAGCAGTTTTCAGGATCATCCTATTAATAAGTAATTGGTCTTTACATCCGCACCCTTTTTGTTCAAGTGGTTTGTCATTTTTTCAAGAAGAAATATGTCTGTTTTGTTAAAATAGATGTTAACAGTTTTGAAAAGACATCTATAGTTTTTCGGAATATTTGTGTCACTATTTTGGGTAGAAGAAAGGTTTTTGGTCATCCATGCAGGAATTTTATTGGATCGGTAACCATTTCTTGAAGTTCTTTGGCGAGTTTTTTGTGTGCTGTATTTAAATTTTAGGAATTTTATCTATTCCTGGATTTCCAGTTTATGCTTTTTCAGTGCATTTAACATCTTCTTCTGTGATTCCCGCCCATGTCTGTTCTGGTTTATTTTTCATTCGTTCTAACTCTTGCGCAATCCAGTCTGCCTTCTTTAGGCGCTTCCATATTTTCCCAGAACTGTATAACTTCTTCCATTTTAGGGGGGACTGTCAATTTTTTGTTTACCTATTTCCTGTAAATTTCTTTTTTGCATCGGTTTGAAAAGATCTTGTTCTGTCTATAGAATCTTGATCTTTTTCGTATTTATTCTTTGAGCCTTCAGTTGTGTATTGTTTTTTTATTTTTTCTTTAGTTGATAGGACTTCATTTTCATTCCTGATATTGTATTTTCTTTCGACTCTTCTGCCTTTTCTAGTTCTTACATTTACTCCTCTTGCCTTCGATAATTCACTTCTAAGGTGTTCAATTTCTTTTTTATTTTCTTTCCAAGGTGGGTCTTCATGTCTGTGAGATGCCTTTTTTTTTTTTGATGTTCAGTTTATTTGTTGCTTATTGCTGATTTTTGCTTCATTGAGATTTATATGAGTTTTCTTCATCCAGAATCAATTTGATTATTATAGAGCTTAATAGTTTTGAGGTTTGTTTGTTGGTTGTAATTTTGGGAGTTGTTCTCGTTCCTCCATTGCAATATTCTGTATCTGATTGATTTCATCCTTGGCTTCTTGTATATTAATCTTGTTTTTCTGTGAAATAATTCTGTTCGATGAATTTTGAACTCGTTTTATTACTGTCTTGTGACTGACTAAGATCATACCTTTTCCAACATTTCTAAATTTTTCAGCATTATCTTCACAGTTTTGTGTGTATTTCGGTTTTTTTTCATTATGACCTTGTTTATTACTTTTTTCCCGATTCAGATCTATTCTTATTATTATTATTATTATTATTATTATTATTATTATTATTATTCCTTTGGTTTCTGGTGTGTACTATTTCTTTCCGGATTGCGTCCAGAGACCTTAGGTTAGAAATGGCACCATGACATTTTCAAATGAGCAGTTTTTAAAAATAATCACGCATATTTTTCATAGATAAAGTTCAACTACAACTGAAATTATTGATCTCCATATGCGCCACATTTCTGAGATTTCGATTTCAAGGTCCTTGTATTTTGATTGCTTTTTAAAGATCTTCAACGATATGTTACAGTCTCCAGGGACTGCCCTATCAATAAGGAGGTTGTTTTTTTCTTTTTGGTTTACGGTCTTTAATAACAATGTCTGGGTGGTTGGCTTTGATTGTTCTCTCAGTGTGTATCCCATAAAATTGTAACAGGTCCTATCTCAGTAACCTGGTCTGGGTGGTGTTCATACCAATTTCTTTCTTTTTCCTTCCCATGGAAGCTACAGATTTTCCAGTGTTAATATTGGCCCACTCCTGTGTTTTATATTCAGAGGGTACCAATACCGTGCAAGCTGATACAAAATGATCAATTGTTTCTGGATATTTATCACATAATTGTTGTTATTATTATTATTATTTCCATTGATTTCTCTTGTCTCCTCCTTTCCGGATCCCATGCAGAGACCTGTCATCAGAAATGGCAAGGTAGTAAATTGAAATGGTAACATTAGTCGTTTCCCTACAAGGAAACATTCAGAATTCTTTGACTGAGAACTGCTGTCTTTTGAAATTTATAAAATCATTTATAAAAATATTTTTTCAAGGAAATATATTTCTCAAGTCCACTATCTGTTATCGCTCTTTCCAGTATTGATGGGGGAGTTTCCTTCCTAACCTTTTGTTTGATGTAGTGTGGATTACGAACATCTTGATTATGTCATGATTTTCTGTTCGAGTTACTTTTAGTTGCTGTTGATAGTCAAGTGATGTGGCTTCTGCTATTTGATGCATTTCATTGTTTGTGAATCTGTAGCCCAAGTCCACAAGGTTCAAAGCCATTCACTCGATCAAAGCCATTTTTAACCATTGATCTTAGTGGTTGTATATGTCTGACAGTTTAGATCAGTGTTTCTAAAACATTTCAGGAAAGAAAACTCTAAGAGAGCTAGTAAATTAGCTTTGAAAGAGGCACGCAGCGTTTAATGTTTATATGATTCCTCGATATCGAGAGCGTGCCCGCATCAACTTTAGTAACGAAGAAGGTTTTGGTTGGTGAATTAAAAAAATCTGTGTTAAAATCGTGTTTCAGTTTGAGTTCTGCAGAGTTGAGATGTTTTGTTTTGTTTTTTTTTTTCTTTGAAACCTTTTGTTAATGCATTAGTTTATTCGGAAAATAATGTCCGATTTTAGTATCACCTTTTATTCCTGAATTAATGTATTTTAAGTGTTTATATCAGTTAAAATAGTAAACAAGTATACATTTCTGCCATCGAGTTACAAGTTTATTTAAGCCTTTGCGATAAAAATCTAAAGGTTTCGACACAAAGATTGCCGTTTCTGCATCTTCATTGGGACGGAATGTCTTCTAGCTTGAAAATCTTGTCAAAATGCTCGAAAATGTGGGTTCTTACGGACGAGAGACCAGGAAAAAATGGCGGATGTAACAAATCTTGTATCGCAAGGCTGTGGGTTTTTTGCTACTTTTTAAGCGCTTTTCACTCGTTTTTAAAACTTTTCAATAAGTGTTTTTGCCTTATTGAGTATAAGTTTTTTGTGGGTTTGTTTCTGTGTTAAAGTATTTTTTCCTAAAAAGATAAGCCTTTTTGTAAAAATTATGCCTGCCACAGATGAAAGAGAAGAATAGATTTGGGAGTGAAGGAAAAAGAATAAATTATATAAAATTATGGAAAGAAAGAAAGAAAGAAAGAAAGAAAGAAAGAAAGAAAGAAAGAACGAAGAGGATAGCAACGAAAGAAATGAGGAAAGAAGGGTAGCAAAGAAAAAAGATAGCAAAGAAAGAAAGAAGAATAGCAACGAAACAAAGAAAAGAAAAAGGATAGCAATGAATATATATATCAAAACAAATGGACAAGAAAGAAGTTAAAAAATAAAGAAAGAACGAAGAGGATAGCAACGAAAGAAAGAAGGAAAAAAGGGTAACAAAGAAAAAGGGATAGCAAAGGAAAAAGATAGCAAAGAAAGAAATAAAGAAAAAAAGAAAGAGAGAAAGAAAGAAAGAGAGAGAGAGAAAGAAAGAAAGAAAGAGAGAAAGAAAGAATAATAGCAAAGAAAAAAGATAGCAAAGTAAGAAAAAAGGGTAACAACAAAAAAGGATAAGAAAGAAAGAAAGAAAGAATAACAGAAAGAAGGATAGCAAAGAAAAAAAAAGAAAGAAAGAAAGAAAGAAAGAAAGAAAGAAAGAAAGAAAAAAAGAAGGATAGCAAATAAATAAAGAAAGAAAGGAACAAACAAACAAACAAAGAAAAGAAAAAGGATAGGAATGAATATATAGCAAAGCAAATGCACAGGAAATGTTAAAAAAAGAAAGAAAGAATAACGAAAGAAAGAAAGAAGAAAAAGATAGTAAACAAAAATGGATTTTTAATAAAGAAAGAAAGTGCAAGAATAAAAAGAGAATAAGTAAAGAAGAAAAGAAAAGAGAAAAGAAGTTAGCTAAAAAGTAAAAAAGAAATATCTTAACTGGATGAGAGAATGAATGTTTTTAACGACACATGATTGTCATATATACGTCTCTAGAATACCGTATTGTATAACTTCATTCTGGGAGGACATCTCTCAAGTTACATAATACATACCTAATAAACATCTGATCTACAAGCAATGGCTCCAGAGATTGTTGAGCTTTTTGTTGACATTAGAGAACAGGCAATCTTGCAAATGGTATTTACTTCAAATCAAAACAAAAGTTGAATCGTTATTTTCGCCCAAGCAAGGTCGGAGTGCCACTAGCACTCAGGGGCTTACAGTGAAGTAAAAAGAGTGGTGTTTGAGGAAAGGATATACAGAACGGCGAGAATCAGGATCAAGGCATCAGAAGATGTCGATTGACATTACATTTGAATATTTGAAGAGTTTAGCTATCAGGGAAGCAAGTAATAGGAAGGGAATTTCGCTGTCGGGAAGTGCAAGAGAAGAAGCTGTTTGAGTAGAAGAGGCGGTTACACTTAACCGTTTCGACAGTGAAAAAGTAGGACCGAGATGCCAACCTAGTAGCACGCGTAAATTCATGCAGTCGAGGCACCAGTGAAAGTAGCTCGTCAGAGCAGTTGCTATGCAAATATTTTTAGAAAAGACAGAGGGAAGCCACATCACGTCTGCGAGAAAGTGACTGGAGTCGAGATGACAAGTCAGGAAGATATTTTTAATCTGCAAGTATGCATCCAAGCATATCTGATTAAAAAGGACCGACAAGGTCTGTTTGTTTAATTTTTTTTATAGTATTAGGGCGACGTCGTGTGAAACGGTTACTGAGAACAAGGCCGCAGCAAAAACGAATATCAGTTGCTGATACCTCCTGACGAGTGGACAGAACAATTACAAAATTTTTTGTGTAAGAAACTCTAGAGTCAAGTTGAATACGACATGCACAAATTTTACTTACATTAATCATACACGCACGCATGCACACGCACACACATACACACACACTTCCTCACACACACACTGATGAGCTGTGATACAGCGAAACAGTCTGTGTGTGGACGACAATTTATATGCTCCTGAAAATTTTTATTTCGGTTAAACTCTCTGGAGAAGGAAATGTGAGTTTGTAAACAGTGACTATTACGGATGATAATGCAAGACTCTTCAGTACAGTAACTAGAGTCCTCTCGGTCACTGTGTGTTTACCTAAAAATAAATACGCTTAAAAATTCACCTTCTTCCTGTCATGCGCCTACGGCTTAGGGATAAAATTTTCGACTGACGCCAATTCAGCCGGTTTCAGCTGGAAGGAAAAATTGTTAGAGATGTCTCGAAAAATCTTCATTTAACGACAAAGGATATTGTCAATGATGTAAAGTCATCGGAAAGAAAATTTGAGGACAACAGTCTGAACAATGTAAATAGTTACAATACCACATTTCTGAAATATAGACAGATCCTGACGAAGGTTTGATCGTACAACGGCCGAAACGTCGTAAATAGGAAAGTGAAGGTGAAGACAACCGTCCGAACAATCTAAATAGTTACCACACCACATTTCTGAAATATAGAGAGATCCTGACGAAGGTTTGATAGTACAACAGTCCGAAAATAGTCGTTTCTGAATAGGAAATCCTGACGAAGGTTTGATCGTACGGTGAAATAGGACAGGAATTTGAGGACAACAGTCCGAACAATGTAAATAGTTACAATACCACATTTCTGAAATATAGACAGCTCCTGACGAAGGTTTGATCGTACGATGGCCGAAACGTCGTAAATAAGAAAGTGAAGATGAGGACAACAGTCTGAACAATGTAAATAATGTAAATAATTACAACTTGATTTTTAATTATGGAAATTGGCTGAATAATTCCGTCCATACCTATACAAGATACGGCCCTGGTGTCATAAACAATGTGTTTCAATTCCGAAGAACAAAGTACATCGTTTTCTTTCAAATTAATCCCCTTCGAGTCTAATGCACTTTTCCATCTTTCCCTGCCACGTTTCTATGCACTGCTGGAACACTTGTTCTCGGATGCTCCTCAGCTCCGTCGTTACGGCCTCTTCTTAGCCTCCATCCCCCTTGATGGTCCACATGAGCTTGGGGAAAAGACAAATGTTACACGGAGGAAGATCAGGTGAATAGGGAGGTTGTTCCAGTACGGCAATTTTCTTCTCGGAAGAGATACTGACGGATGTTCAAGGCGTTGTGAACAGTTGCATTATTGTGGCGAAGCAGCCAAGATTTTTCCTGCCACAACACTCGTCTCTTCTCGCGCACTGAGCAAAGCAAATGCAGCCGTATAACTTTGCAGACTTACTGAGGGGTCGTCTGTCCCTAGGGCAAGAACTCCAGGTGGACGATGCCCAGGCCTCACACTGCACACCAATGTCATTACTTTTCAGAAAGAACTCGTATCTTGGAGGAGAGTAGAGATAGTTTTGTACTTTTACGAATGGTATATTTGTGAATGGGAACGCAAAGACCACAGACCAGAATTGAACCCAGACACGCTTATCTTCTATTCCACGCCGATAACCTCTACGCGAAAGCGATCCTAAACTATAAAATCGTTGTGCAGTTCTTGCATTTTGCAGCATTTATCTACATTGCCTGCATTCCTTGTGACTAACCCGTGAGGATTAATGACTACAGATTGAAAAACAAATTACGATTCCAGAAATCCTACCCGCAAGGTGGCCGCTCACAGCATTTCGTTTAATGCTTTTTCCTCTTCAAATTAATCCCCTTCGAATCTAATGCACTTTTGCATCCTTCTTTGCCAAGCTTCTATTCACTGCTGGAACGATACTTCTCGGATGCCTCTCAACTCCGTCGTTACCGGCCTCTTCATAGGCCTCCACGCCCCTTGAGGATCCACTTGAGCTTGGGGAAAAGACACGGAGCAAGATCAAGTAAATAGGGAGGTTGTTCCAGTACGGCAAGATTCTGGAAATGCCGGATGCTTAGTGCGTTGTGATCAAGTGTATTGTGAGCCGATGTATAGTGAGCAGGTGTATTGTCGTGTTAAAGCAGCCACGATTTGTCTTTTTAAAAAAAAGCATATATAAAAATAAATGCAATGGTTGCATAAAGCTAAGATGACAGTTACTCCCAAGATGTTAAATGATAACACAATCAACTTATCCCTCTTTCACCCAGAGCTCACATCACATTAGTTCCGTTACCCTTCAGACAGAACTCATCGGTGGAGTAATGGATAGCGGCTCGGATTTAGAAATCGGAGAGCCAAGTTTGAATTCCAGTCGAATCCATTACATTCACTTCACTTGGGAAAGGTGTGAATCATCTTCTTCTCCATCGCATACCCATTATGGGTAAATAGCAGGACAGACTGGCTTCTATAGTCTTGGATGGCAACTGGTTTAGGAGAAGGACAACTCTGAATTAAAATGAATGCGAAGTGTCGTTTGGGGACCTTGTGCCACGTAGTGCACCAGGTCACTGTATTTGGTCCTTCCAAAAGTGTGGTTGGTTCTGCACAAAACCTTCGCCCATATAATCAAATCAAATGTGCTGGTGTCTGGCTATCGGTTCCTAGGAACCGAACCGTTTGATGTTAGAGTCCATTAAATATATATATATATATATATATATATATATATATATATATATATATATATATATGGGGAAACTATTCAGCAAAGTCAGTCATGAATACGTGTACTGTTATTGTATCAATCATTTTAACCACCAATTCTTTACCATTTTCGCAGACAATGGATATAATATATCAAGACAAAAGGACAAGGAAGATATAATTATAGGAGATGGACGATATTGTAAAAGTGTGAATTTGTCAATTAGATTTATTTTTTCTGAGTTTTCACTTCACACCTATTTTTAATCGGCTGTTTTCTCTGTCGTCTCGGAAGAAAAAAAGTCGATTTAAGGATTGGTTTACTGACATTGTGTTCTTTGAAGGCACTTTCATCATTTTTTTTTTTTTAAATGACAAAGAAAATTGTTGGACAGAGATGTAATATCTAAAGTTGGGGTGAATACTGGACAATTTTCTTACATATAAAAAATGGACTTCAAGCTAAAAGCAAAGTAATAAAGCCACTAAGACGCAAAGGGTTACTGAGTATTAGAAAATATGAGAAAACAACATTACGAAGGAAAGACTACAATAAAAGAAGAAGAATTGAGAAGACAGAAGATAACGATTGATATTGCAGTTAAATATTTGAAGATCAAAGGCAATAAAGCCACTAAGAAGCAAGGAGTTACTGAGTGTTAGAAAAAATGAGAAAAACTACTATTAAGGAGAGAGGACAATAAAAGAACAAGAATTAAAAAGACAGAAGATAACAATTGATATTGCATTTAAATTTTGGAAGATCAAAGGCAATAAAGCCACTAGGACGCAAGAGGTTACAGAGCGTTAGAAAATACGAGAAAAATACTATTAAGGAGAGAGGACAATAAAAGAACAAGAATTAAGAAGACAGAATATAACGATTGACATTGCATTTAAATTTTGGAAGAACAGAGTTGATTGGAAAGTAAGAAGCCGGAAGACATTTCCACAAGCGAGAAGTGCGATAGAAAAAACTGTGAGCTTGGAACTAACGTTTGATTGAGGCCATTTCTACTGGCAATCTCGTACGGCGCTTAAATTCATAAAAAAAAATTATCATAACAATTACTATGAAAATATTTATAGAAAAGTCACAAAGAAGCTACGTTATGGTGGTGGGAAAGTCAATGAAGCCGAGATGCCAAGTCAGGCCCATTAATATTGCAAACTCACCTTTGCATATTAGCAAGAACTCTAAACATAAAAAGACCAAAACAGATATGGCAATAATATTCCCTACATGAACGAATGGTAGATTTATAAATATGTAAGATAGATTCTGGCTCGACACAGCAGCATTTAATTCAATATAATATTTCCACTTCATATCAGCGGAAAATGTTAGTCCGAGGAGGCACAAGGAGTCGCTCTATTGGAGGTTAGCATCAGCCAGGCTGATGGAAGTTAAAAGGTGTTCTCGGACACAATTAAAAGATTCTACAGACGAGTGTTCTTAGAAACAAAGAATGTTGGACGGCTATGTAATACCTAATCTTCTATATGGCAGTGAATGCTGGACAATCTCCTCACAGATGAAGAAAAGACTTGAAGCGACAGAGATGTGGTTCTACTGACGAGTGTTCTTAGAACCAAAGAAAAGAGTGTTCGACGACTATGTAATATCTAATCTCCTATATGGCAGTGAATGCTGGACAATCTCCTCACAGAGGAAGAAGAGACTTGAAGCGACAGAGATGTGGTTCTACTGACGAGTGTCCTTAGAAACAAAGAAAAGAGTGTTCGACGACTATGTAATATCCAAAACTCTATACGCTAGCGAATGTTGTACATTCTTCTTACAGTTATATACGAGATTGAATCGGTAAATGGACAGAGCATAGGAAACACGTAAAAGTTTTAAGAAATAGGACCGCAAAAAAGTTATTGCGAATAATCAGGAAGGGGTAGCTGAAATTTATCCTTTAATTAATGAAGGCATGGAGAATTTAACGTTTACAGGAGTCAGCTTCAAGTGCAGAGAGGCAAGGAGAAGTAGCGATTAATAACTAGATAGCCGAATAAAGAGTAGAAAAAAGGAAAATGGTGTCGTAAAGAGTTGATAGGTACTTAAAGCAACCAAAGGTAAGGATGTTTGGAGGGCCATAATTGCCCACGATCGGAAAGGACGTGGCGCATAAAAGGAAATATGAATATGGTAAATAGGTACTAACTTCAAGACAACCGATGTCTCTACAAGATGTCCTTAAAAATGTACTACTTCTTTAAACGACAATAAATACAGTGTTCTTTGACTTAAAAACATTAGATTAATGGTTAAAATTAAGAAATATTAATGTTTATTGATTTAGAAAGAAGATTAACGGTTTAAATTAAATATTAAATGAAATTAAATGCATGTTTATATATATTCAACGTGACGACGAAGTAAAAAATTCAGTACTGTATGTACATATATATAAAGACATTTTTTTTTATGTTTATACGTTCTTTTTTATAGATACAAATATTTAAGTAAATGCACTGTTTATAATAAACAGTATTAACAACATTTACCGGCCTGAATGTCCGAGAAATTTTAATAGAAAATATGTGTCTTCCGACAGGAATTGAACCTGCATCCCATACGGAAGCGTCATATAGCCTGACATGCTTTAACGATTTAGCCACAGAGGAGTGTTTCGCCTAGCAAGGTCGATTTTACTGTTTTTAAACTACAATTCTCCATGATTTTCTCACGTATATTCATATCTGCTCGATGTTTATCTAAATGTAAACAAATGACGTCCCACATTATGAAATGGACAAAGTCCTACAATTATTTTAAGACATTTTTTTATGTTTATACGTTCTTTTTTTATAGATACAAATATTTAAGTAAATGCTCTGTTTATAATAAATGTTTATTATAGACAGAGCATTTACTTAAATATTTGTATCTATAAAAAAATGACGTATAAACATAAAAAAAATTAAAATATTTCGAACTTTTCCATTTTCATAATACACACATACACACATATATATATATATATATATATATATATATATATATATATATATATATATATATATATATATATAGAGACAGACAGACACACAAAATATAGGATAGGCTGACAGACATAGAGACAAAGTATATAAACGTAGATTCCGGTATATACCTAAATATGAAAAATGAGTGTGTCTCTGTGTGTGTAAGTTAAAAATAAAATATAACTGTAAAACTATATAAATAAATGATAAAATTAAATGTCAAGTATACTACACTACACTTATTAAACGAAAAAATAACTTACTTTGAGAAAAGTTTCTCGAATTTTCCCAAATTGTTAATTTACGTTTTGGTTATAAAAGCATCGATCTGAAAAAAAGAAAAAATTAAAGTTAGTATATATATATATACACACACACACACACATATATATATATATGTATGTATGTATGTATATATGTATGTATTTTATGGACATAATTGACAAAAATGTAAAGTTTTTTCGTGAGACAAGACGTATTTACGAGTTTAACGCACTAAAGTGATGTTTACTTTTATATGAGTACACATGCACATAAAGGAGAGGGGAAGCTACATTTTTTCATTCAATATATATATCGAAAAGAGAATAAGTACAAATTCAGCAAATGAGAAAATATTCTATGAAGATAGTAATTTCTATAATAAAGCTCTAAAGAATAGTGGCTATAAATGCCCAAAACTCAATTATATAAAAAATAAAAATGGACACAATTGAAAAAAAACAGAAAGAAAAAAATTATTTGTTATACACCTCCATACAACCATATGGTAAAAAATAAATTAGGACAAAAATTCCTTGCATTAACTGATAAACATTTTCCTAGAGACAGTCAATTCAGTACAATTTTCAGTAAAAATACCCTTAAATTAAGTAACTGTTGTAATGAAATCTTTGAAATGATTATTAAGAAACACAATGCTAATATCTAGAGTAAACACTCAGACCAAAAAAAAAAGTTCCTAAAATAAAAGAAAAATGCAGATAAGGAAAAATTATGTAACTGTAGAAATCCTAAAAACTGTCCTCTCAATGACAAATGTATGGAATCATTGGTTTATAAATGCAGTATTTCATTTATTGAAGATCCAGGCATATTTAAAATCTACATTAGATGCACAAAGCATGATTTCAAAAGACGTTGGAGCCAACATGAAATGTTTTTTTAATAATAATAAATACAAAAAGCAAACGCCCTTATCTAAATAATCTGGCAATTAAAAGAAATCAATAAAACACTAACAGCAAAGTGAAAATTAATAAGAGCAAGAGCTTGGAGGTCATTAAATGACCCATGTTTTTTCTGCATACATCAAAAATTATACATCAATACGTCTCTGAAAAATAAAAAATACTTAAAGAAATGAAATAGCTATTTTTGCAAACACTGTCAAATATTTTCTTTAATGTTTAATTTTGAAAAAGAGATGAAAGATGAAACATACATATTTATACTTCATCTTTGATTATTTTTTTTTTAAATACGAATGTAATTCTAATATATTTATTTGTAAAAAATAACGTATAATCTATTAGTTATAAGAAGTAGAAAAGTACTTTAAATTTGTAGGAATAGATTTTTTTTTTAATATTAAAAATACGATTTACTCATATTCGACCCCTTTAAGAAATATTTGTGTATAAAGCTATAAATTAAGCGGCTAAATAAAAGTGCCAAAAACTTTTATCATTGAAAAACCCGGACGACACGCGAAAAACGGATGCCATTGTTTGTGAGCGGGCATCCCTACCCCAGCTTAACTTGATTTTGAAAAGTAATTTATATTTGATACATAAGTTGTCGAGAGAAATTAAAAACTACCAACTACCCCTTATCAAAATGATTGAATTTAAAATATTAAGATTGTGCTTATAAATGAAATAGTTTATTCCAAAAAATTGCTTGAGAATTTAACGGAAATATAGATTTTAAATTTGATTTTATAATTAAATTTAAAATTTTAGTCTCGGTTTTGAAACATGGTAATTACTGTGTAGCGATGGAACCATATCTATTATGCTTGAAGCCGTTCTAAGCTTCGTATAGTGGCTTTAGTTTCGGGAGAAAATAAAGACAAAAACTGTCCAATATTTGGATATTTTTATGTGTGCCGAAAGCTTAGATCGACGAACAGCATAATAAAAAAATATCCAAATGTTGTACAGTTTTGGTCTTTATTTTATCCAGAAACTAAAGCCACTATACGAAGCCTACAACGTCTCATGATAGACATTCGCTCTCTGTTATATTAACAATATATTTTTGAATATATATATATATATATATATATGTGTGTGTGTGTGTGTCTGTGCGTGCGTGTGTTTGGGTATATAGTCTATGCAATTTTATTTTGTTTAATTAGGATAGATGTTTACATTTATATTTCCTCACTACTACATATTATATATATATATATATATATATATATATATATATATATATATATAATTCCATCAATAAAAGCATTACTTTATTCTGGTTAAGTTCTTTTAAAAAGCGAAACGCGTTACATAAAATTTTTCTTCTTAACTTCGGTGATTTAAGAGTGAACAAAGATGTAATACCGTACGAAATTCCATACATAGACACATCCACCTATATTAATAAAGGTGTGCATTTATTTGTGTATATCTTTTTTGTCATGAGTAATTTATATTAATTGACGTGTGTGGGTGTGTTCGCGTGCGTTAAAAGCCATCATTCATCACTGATCTTTTATCAAGAGTCAAAGACTTTTAAGCCATAAGTCAGATTGTGAGTTCAAAAGTTGCTTTTCTATTGTCGACATTCATATTGTCTTTTTAAAGATATACACTATCTGAAATTTTTAAACACAGACACTGATATATACGCACACATACATACATATATATATATATATATATATATATTAAAGACATTTTTATGTTTAACGTTGTTTTTTATAGATACAAGTATTTAAGTAAATGCTCTGTTTATGATAAACAGTATTAAATAACATTTACCGAATGTCCGAGAAATTTTCATAGAAAATATTCGTTCTTTGACAGGATTCGAACCTGCATCCTATACGGAACCGTCATTTACGCTGACGTGCCTTACCGTCCGGCTACAAAGAATCGTTCGGTAGACAAGGTCGAATTTACTGCTTATAAACTTCAATCTTCCATGAATCTCGTACATTCATAACTGCTCTGGCGTATCAAATGTAAACAAATGACGTCATATATTAAGAAATGGACAAGGTCCGACAATTTATTTATTAAAGACATTTTTATGTTCAACGTTGTTTTTTATAAACAGAGCATTTACTTAAATACTCTTTATCATAAACAGAGCATTTACTTGTATCTATAAAAACAACGTTAAACATAAAATGTCTTTAATAAATATATATATATATATATATATATATATATATATATATATATATATATATTTTCTAGTCTGTAAATATCTATATCTATTTATCTATTTTCATGTCCTATTCATATATTCGTGCTTATCAATATATATATATATATATATATATATATATATATATATATATATATATATGAAATTTCTCCGATTTAATCGGTAGAGAAGACAATATTTATGAATAAAAATGACAATAGGAAAACTGGTAATTGCTGACGCGTTTCATCCAAGGTGGACTTTATCAAAGCAAAATACGAAAATAAAATCAAATGAACAAAGTAACTAATAAAAACAAAAACAGAATGTACCTAGCAACTGGAATGTAGAGAAACGCTATTTTCATATTTTTTAACTGAAAAATAACGTCAGAGATTGTCACGTGTGGAGAATATTGTCATTATATCTGTGTTGATGTATTCAACCATTTTCTTTCGATTTTATGAATCTGTTGTGCATATTTGTTTGTAAGAGCATTAATTTTGTTAAGAAAGGTGAAATAGGGAAAAAGCCTGGGCGTAAATTAATATTTGGGTAATTTTCTATGGCGGCACTCTCCAGAATTTTCCTTCTGAGTGAGTTATTTTCTTTTTTTATGAGTGTAGCATTTTTAAAATCAAAATTATGGTTGTATTTATTTCTATGTATGACTATTGCATTAGCTAAGTTGTTTTTTGTGAGGTCACTTTTGTGCTCATAAATGCGTTTTTTCAAACTTCTACTTGTTTCTCCAATATATTGGGAGGAACAGTTTTGGCAATTTATTTAAACTATTTAAGACATGCGTGTCCGTCAACCTTAAACAATAATCTTTGTCAATTTTATTTTTCAGTCTTTATGATGGTCGATACTTCATCTATCTCTTACTGTTACATCCCCGGGCAACGCCGGGCTCTACTGCTAGTGTTTGATATATCTGCAACACTTGTTTTGTTATTTCTTTCTGCAGTAGACCAGTTACCATCAAGGCTCTGTCCTGCTATTTACCCATAGATGGAGACAGGAGAAGAAGAAGACGTTGTGACCAAGTAAATGGGTCCAAGTTGTTGAGTTTCAGTCCTTTTTTTTTTTTAACTTTATCAAACAGTGAAATTAATAACACCCGACCTACTTAGAAAAGTTCTGCCTCCTGGAGAGATCGAACCTGCATCCCTTTTTTTCCATCAGCCAACCATATTTTGAGCCAAAGTGTCCTCTACAATTTAGGCCACATATATCTTCTCATTTCACTTTCACTCAGTTTATATCTTTCTGTCTATAGCAACACTATCGATTTTCAAGCCAATTTCGTCCTTCATCTTCACATCCAACCCAGCAGTAATTTCCTTTCTTTTCCAAAAACGTAATTATTATTCGTTATTGATTGTCCATCTTGTTAAGTCCCTGTTAAACAGAGAATCAAGCATTCAAATCAACAATCTTCACTATAGGAAACTGAGAAATCATCGTTTATTCATGAAGATATGGCATTTTTTTATCTTATATATTTGTTATATTTGACTGGTACGACGAGAAGCCAATCACTTGTCATTAAGATCTGAGTCTGTTGTCGTCTATTCATCGCTTTTGCGAAATCCTCAAAACTAATGAAGTCTTCGGCCAGTGACCTCACTATTGTATTTATAGCCGTGTATCGGTCAGTGCGCGCTTTAGTCTTGCAGAATATAGGAAATTCTATGTTGAAATATTGTCTCTATTACATTGATTATCCAGTAATGAATTGCGGCTTGGGTTAAGGAATCGGAGAGCCGAGTTCGAATTCGAGTCAAGGTTCATTACATTCACTTACGTATTAATACCCTTGGGAAAGTATGGTTCCATCTTTTTTCATCTAAGTTATGAGTAAATCGCAGGACAGACTGGGTTCTATAGCCTTGGATAGCAACCGGGCTAGGAGAAAGACAAAAATTGACTGCGATGTTAAAATTAAAAAAAAATTAAAATGTGATTTCGTTTCGGAGTTTAACGTACCTCAGCTACCCAAAATTCTTGATGAAATTAAATAAATAGCGAAAAGATTTCTTACTTGCTTTCTTACCTACAATCAATGATTTAAAAAAAAAAGACTAATTTTCTGTTATTGCCCCCACGTTTGTGTCTTTGTGACTTTATCGCCTTTCTTTGGGTGATTTGATTTAAAGGGAAAAAAACCTACCAGTATTAATTCCTGTTGTTTCGCTATCTGATGTTGGGCCAAAGTCGGGACCACAGAAGGAAAACACGGAACACGGATTAGATGTAAGAAAGATATATTAACAACAGGTTACAGAGATAGTGTAAGCGGAGCTTACTATATGTTAGTGTCCAATACTGGTAGTCGTACGCGGCTCTCACTGTCTCTCTGTATGTCACTCTCTGTCACTCTCTAGAGTGCTATGTCGCCTACTTAATATAGGCCTGGAAGAGTCTATTGTGTAGTAGTTTCCGGTCTCACAATACTATCAAAGCGAATTTTCTAACCAAAAAAGAAAAGTCTATTAATTCTTCATTTATATAAGGTATTTTTGATTTTAATTGGCATACATAGTGGATGAGTCCTTGCTCTTTATGTAGCAACAAAATGGAAGAAACTCAGGCTACGTAGGAGGCAGGCCCGTGGTAAAGAAGCTACCATAGTCAGACATGAACGAAAAGAAAAACGCTATCTAAATCTTCTTATCAGTTATTTTACGGTACTTATCAGCCATAGAAATCCCCCGCGCCCCGATCCACCTTACGAAAATATTCTATAAAGAATTATTCATTATCAAACCGGACAATTAGCGTATCTAGTTTTGTATAATGCGAGCTTTTTTTATTATCAGTTTTTTTTTCTGCAAAATATAGGAGTCGCACAATACACAGGTAATTTTTTGAAGAGGTTAAAATCTTTGAAACTGTTGAAAATAATTCAAACAACTTCAGTTTCTAGCAAAATATAGCAAAAACCACATGTGTAGTGAGGACTTTTTTACTTAGAATAACTTGAATTATCCTAACGCGAACTATATACATCAGAATGTGGGATTCCCTGCATTATGTTCTGTTAAGCCTGACCAAAACATTATCATTCGAAAGACAATACCTCAACACTTGCGAAACGAAGATGATTTCAAATTTGAGATAGGAAATGGCTATTAATTCTTCATTTATATATGGTATTTGTTTATTTTAATTGGCATAAATAGTGGTTTAGTCTTTGCTCTTCATTTAACAAAAAAAGGAAGAAAATTTGGCTACGTAAAGCATCTCTATAACAAACTAAAAATATACACATAACGCACACAGTCAATTAAACTGAAAAAATAAAATCATCCTTCATAATGGCTAAAAAAAAGTATAGCCGAAAGTGCTCGGAACTACAGAACATTTGGACAGTTTCTTCACACTCTGTGTCCAAAGAAGAAAGCATTTGTACGAACACAAGAAAAATTCAACAAAAAAAGCAACCTTAGTCTTATTCGTTTTTTAATGAAACATGGATAAATGAAGGATTGCTACCTAAATACACAATATATATATATATATATATATATATATATATATATATATTTCAAATGTGTGTATTTAGGCAGCATTTTTTCATTGATACATGTTTCATTAAATAATATATTTTGGTTTGGTTTTTGTTTTACGCTACATTTAATGCCGACATTTTTTTTTCTGGTAATATTTTTGTTTTGTCAAAAATCTATTTCTGTTAATATTTTTTTCCTCAAAAATATATAGCTGGTTATATTATTTTTCCAAAAACCTGTAGCTATAATATTTAAAAAAAAAAAAAAAAACGTATTGCTGTTAATATTTTTTTTTCTTCAAAAAATTATTGCTGGTAATCATTTTTACAAAGTATTTCTGGTATTAAAACCTATTTTTACACTTTCATAATGTTTTTTTACCTCAGTTTCGGAGTTAACTATTTGCCCATAGCTGGGACCCTAACAGGTGCTACCACTCTGCGTCAGGGCGGACCTGCGAACATCAGCAATTAAGAGGTGGTCCCACGCTTCTAAAAGCCTCCTGATCAGAGGCCTTGCTGTTGGACGTAGTTTATCGTCTTAACGCTGGACGTTTAGGCTACGTAAGAGGCAGGCCCATGGTAAAAGAGCTACCATAGTCAGACATGAACGAAAAGAAAAACGCTATCTAAATCTTCCTATCAGTTATTTTACGGTAAATGGTTTTCTCACCTTTTGGGGTCAGCATTGTACTAAAAAGTGCGAAGACCATTTATTTGCTATAAAATATGTCCAGGATGATGCCCATTGCTGCAGTATTTGGTGTCGGTTGGTCTACCAGCATTACTCAGAAGTTGGGTCGAACTATATGTCAAAAATCAGGTTTTTCACAAAACGAAACCAGGGTCCGTAGTATACCTGAAGTAGACATATGCAAGAGTATATACGGTAGACTTCTCCATTAAACTAAGGTCTAAATAAATGCTTAAGATAACGTTGTGTAAGTGTTAGAAGCTTAAAAGGTTCTGCTTGCAATCTGATGCGTCCCAAACATTTCTGACAACCTGGGATGGACACGTTGATCACTTATCAAGAGTCATCAGACATGAAATACAAGCCTGCTTATACCAAGTTAAAATGATCGGCAAACAAGTGGACTTTTTGCCGTGAGCTAGCCACACTAATCACATTTTGTTGAGCCGCGTAAATAACCGGGAAACGCTGCGTGTCCGTGACGGTGACACGTTTTGTCTGCTTCGGAGCGGTGGTTTGTTAGACATTTTGACGGTCGTCTTCGAGTATAGAATCCAGAGGTTGGCAGTGAATATTTCGGAGACAGTAGGAAAGGGCAGTTCAGGTTCGCAGTGGATATCGTAGCAAAGTAGCAGAGCGTAATTCTTACTTCTATCATGTTCGCCTGTCAAATTGGCACTGGTCTTTCCGGTAGGAGAAACAAAAATGGCCGCCTTTAGCCACGACGGATACAATATTCTGCGGCTTCTGATTGGTTAACCTTCTATTGGTAGACTATAAAGGAAGTTAAGTCATTTGGATTGGCTCACTAGTTCCATATACCCAAAAAAAATCCGTAACATGATTAACAAGCTCCACACTTTTTCCACACTCCATACCTTTTCCTCGTATAATGCGATCGATTCCCACGGAATGCACAACTTAGTCGTGAGTCTTAATTCAATAAATGCATTTCCTTCCTATGTTAACAAATGTCGCATGTGATTTTTTTTCATGCTTCTTTTTATGGAGTTAGTTAAGTAACATCGGTCACACAACTACATGCCTATCCAGACGCCTTATGTTACACCTATCTGACCATAACTCTATCAGAACCCATTTAAACACACACACTTATCAGACTCCATTCGAAACATACTAGTAGAAAACACAAACATAATAAAATCATCCACCTGTAAAAAAAAAACGATTAAAGATAATGGAAGCCCTAATAATAAAAAAAGAAAAAGCCAACACTTAACAATATTAACTACGAACAAGGCCAAAATGTGCTAACCGTGTTCGGAAAATAAAACATCTCTATAACAAACTAAAAATATACACATAACGCACACAGTCAATTAAACTGAAAAAATAAAATCATCCTTGATAATGGCTAAAAAAAAAGTATAGCCGAAAGTGCTCGAAACTACAGAACATTTGGACAGTTTCTTCACACTCTGTGTCCAAAAAAGAAAGCATTTGTACGAACTCAAGAAAAATTAAACAAAAAAGCTTAACCGTAGTACCTTATCTGCCTTTTTTAATGAAACATGGATAAACGAAGGATTGCTACCTAAATACACAATATATATATATATATATATATATATATATATTTCAAATGTGTGTATTTAGGCAGCATTTTTTCATTGATACATTTTTCATTAAATAATATAGACAATTGTTGCCTATTTATTTTATGTAAATTCTTTTCTTATCGCCTGATATAAGCTTAATAACATTATCATTAATCGAAGAAAATCACATATTTTTTAATCCTATCTAAGCTTTCGGCTTACATAAACTATTATCAAAGATGACAATTACATTACAATATATGTACACGGACAAAACAGTGACGATAGTCTGTTTCTGTTTACATGAAAGATTTCCAAGCAACGACAAACTCGTGCATATAAGACGCTGGAAGCGAAAAACGCACCGCAGCTCATGACGTCACACATGACCACGCGAGAGTGAATTCGAGAAGTATTAAGTATGGGAATCCGTTGGTATAAACCAATCGCTTCTGTTACCAATTGTAGGCATTTAAGAATATTTGTGGAGATTTCATAGTTTATTTTGTTCAGGTTAGGTTTCAACTGTTTTATGTATATAATCTTCCAGAGTCTTATATTGTTTTAATAACAATATTTAATATTCTTAGTAGTCTATAAAGGCAAAGTTCTAATGGAAAAAGGATAAGAAAATCAATTATCGGGACAAAATGTCTGAAATTAATAAATGAGGTGGTGCTAATAACCTCATGGGACTCGCAAAATTTACTCAAGTAAATAAACGTCTCTCCTGCAACTATTAAGCCCATCAGTCTCTCCGATGCTTCTTTTTCTGTTCTCTCCTCCACCACCGGCGGCGTAAAGTACAAAGTTCACTGATTTTGTAGGCGATGGGGCGGAGCTTGAGTGTTAAGTAAAATGTATTTTCCCCCATTCGTCATTAGAACGAGTTGTTCTTGTTTTTTTTTTATTCTGTCTGCAACATTTGATAGTGTTTTGAGAATGAAAAACATAAAATAAAATGAATCTCTTTGAATCGGCGTGTTTTTGTTCATTTCCTCTATCGATGCCCCGGTTTCAGTGACATAGACTGGTGATCGATCTCTCTCTTAATCGATTGAGAAATTGAATAAAAGAAAGTTTGTATTTTTTTTTTTTTTTACTACATCACATTGTATGCTGTAATGTGGCAAGCATACATTTATCACATTCTAAGACAGTTTGAAACTAGAATATTGCAAAGAGGATCGTCCTTCTGTCGTATTCATAATTTTTATGTCCCTGTCATCAATCACAAATAGGGCATTTGTGATAGCAATGAGAAAACTAAGACACGCGCTCTGAATTGGATATATATATATATATATATATATATATATATATATGAAGAATGTGATACCAAAATCTGTAGTAATATTAAAATAGCGTAAGTTGTCTTCGAAAAGGTAAACAGTGTATGAAAAAGCAGGAAAACGTAGTTAGAAACCAAGTTTTGAAATCCTGTGGAATGACAATCTCTCAATATGGTAATGAATGCTGAATAATTTGATCAAAGATGAATAAAAGATATGAAGCAACTCTAAGACGACAGACTATAGTGATTTTCCAAGCGTAACTTAGATGTGGCACAAAGCCGAAAGTTTAGGGCATCCAGTAAGGATCGAACAATCTTGCTACCCATTACATGGCCTGGAGGTGCCCCAAAAATGATTTTCTAAGCGCGGATTAGATGCGGCAGAATGCCGAAAGCATGGAGTACCCAATAAGGATTGAACTCCCTACTCAGTTGTAATGGTTCTAGCGAGACAAATTTGCTGACCATTACTCTACGTCGGTGTGCCCAAAAATGATTTTCTAAGCGGAGATTAGATGCTGCATAAGACCGAAAGAAGAGAGCACTCAGGGAGGATTGAACTCACTACTCAGTTTTAATGTTTCTGGCGAGGCAAACTTGCTAACCTTTACACCACGATAAGGCACCTAAAGACGTCAAACTATGTGGTTGTTAGCAAAACGGACGGCCCAATATGCGAGATACAAATTAGAAGTGTTTTATCTGACGAAAAATCCAAACGCGAACTGGGATAGCAAAAGATGCTTTCGAAATAACTTAAGGTTTTATGAAACTTGAAAATATCAGTATCTATCTATATTTCTGAGATGAGGTATTATGTACATTATTTACATTATTTAAATTATTCGGACTATTGTCCTCATCTTTGTCGCCATATTTATTACAACATTTCGGCCGTTGTACGCTCTGGCCTTCTTCAGGTGGTTGGAATGTCAAACTGAACTATTTATTTCGCTCACTGGGGTAGACTGTTCTAGTTCCACGTGCAATGTTTAATGGATGTCAGTTATCAGTTATCTCCTGTTAATTTTCCCTCTGAAAGTTCTCCACTGCCTTAACCGGGTATTGAACTCACAATCTTTGGGTCCTGTCACTGGATCTAACTAACGCCTTTATCCACTGTGGATAAAGGCGCTGTGTCATCAAGAACACATGGCACAGTGGATAAAGGCGTTGGTTAGATCCAGTGACAGGACCCAAAGAGTGTGAGTTCAATACTCGGTTAAGGCAGTGGAGAACTTTCAGAGGGAAATTAACAGAAAAAAATTAAAAACATGGCACGTGGAACTAGAACAGTCTACCCCAGTGAGTGAAATAAAGGGTTCAGTTCAACATTCCAACCACCTGAAGAAGGCCGGAGCGTACAACGGCCGAAACGTTGTAATTGAAAATATCATTAGAAGCGAAGAAAATCGTTTTGAACATTTATTTAAGGTCAATCTTCCAAGATGGCAGTTCATGCTGGGTAATTTCCTAACAGATGAAGAGGAGATTTGAGGTAATAAAAACACTTCTACCTAGCACCAGAAACAGATAATTGATATTTATAGTCCATATAACGACGAAAGTAGGCTTAGAGAATTTAACACTCACAGGACATACTCAAGACAAGAGAGACGGAGGAAAAAAACTGAACAGAACCCAAAAAAATATTATGAAATAGACCCTATATTTCAGTAACGAGGAAAAATTAAGAAAAATGAGAAAGGAAAGAGATGAACTATCGGAAAACATACTGAAGAAAAGATCTCGGAGAGATACTCACTTATTGAAGACAAGAGAGAAATAGCGAGTAACTTACCAAACGAGTATGTGTAAATGGGATGGCAGAACAATGTCTAGAAGGGATTGTAAAGAGACAAGCTTTACTTTCCGTTACAAATAATAGAAAGTTGTGGAGGGTTATGATCACCCAATTCCTGAATGGGCACGGCACATAAAAGAAGAACGATTCTTAGGCTGTCAAGGAAGACAAGCAAGAAGGGCTAACTATTAAATATAAGAAAACAGAATATATGGTTACTAGTAAAAGGGGTCACCCGCTGTGTAAATTACGTAATGGGGGCGTCACGGTAACTCGTAGATATGATCCATTGCTAACAACCCTGGGAAAAAGGTAGGTTCCTGTCATCAATCACAAATAGGGCATTCGTGATAGCAAGAAGACAAAGACAACGGCTTTGAATTGGAAATGTTATAATATATATATTGTTGAGTCTGATTTGGAATCTCTTCGTCACCGAGGCCCACTTGGGACAGTTGGTATAATGTCAGCTTAACAACCTAACTGTCAGGGTTTCAATTCTCGGTAGTGGATGCGCACTGCTAATGAGTCCCAAATATAGGACGAAACGGCCGTCCAGTGCTTTCTGCATTCTGTAGAGGTTTCTATCAGACTCGATGAATTAATTATATATATATATATATATTGAACAATAAGAAAATAAAAAAATTAAAATCTTTAGACACACTGGGTTGTAGATTAATATTCTTTCGTTTTTTTTTATTATTATTCCATTTAGATTCCTCGACTAGTTTCGACCGAAATGGCCATCATCGGGAGGAGAAATATTTCTGCTTGCTGGTAGCAGTAAACTACAGAAATGAATGTCTTTTGCTGGAGAAAATGAACTTTTGTCTGTAGTTTTCATTTGTTTTTTTATCTTTTTAACATGAATCTTTTAACATTCCTTGTGTTGGTCAAACAGTCTCTTTTAAGTTGTTATTTGAGATAAGAGCTGGATAGATACATGTTACTCTGAATTCCCTGGTCAGTTTGGCAGTTTTATTGGACCTGGTGAGGGGATGTGTCTCTGTTTAGTGTTTGTGTGTGTGTTATTTGGTTCTTAGGGAGTGAGTGAGTATGATATGTGTAAGCGAGTGTATTGCTGTAGGTGTGTGTTATCATTTGGCTCATTAGGGAGTGAGTGAGTTGATGTGTGTAAGTGTGTATATTCGTGTGGGTGTGTGTATAAGTGTAACGCCTCCACACCTCCGTAAGCATGTCTGTCTTGTGTGGGTGAGAAATGTGGGTAGGTTTTGATTTGTTGAGTTATATATTGTTACTATCTATATATTGTTAAATTTATGATTTAGCCCAGCTGGGTAATTTATTTTTAGACGTTATATCCACTTATTTTCATGGGACTCTAAAATCTTTCTAATGTTATCTGCTGTTATATATATATATATATATATATATATATATATATATATATATATATATATATATATCATATCTATATATATATATCAGGTACTTACTGCTCCAGACGCCTCCTACTGTCTCCAACCTTTAGAAGAGCTAGATCAGGCCGAAAACGGAGTAAAGCATCCTATTATAGGCAGGAGCTACCCAGTCTTCCTTTTCCAGCCTCGATAGAACCGTTTCCGCGTCCTTGTGGGTGGCGAATTATTTTTCACCCTAAGACCCCTTTACTCACAGACGAAACGTCGCAAGTTTCTTGCTGGTATAACGCAATTTCCATCGAAAATGTTCAGACGAATTACATTCCTTTATTCCAGTAATTCTAAATTTCACGGCTTGACTAAGACCCGTCATGCCACTCCCATTGTAGCGAACCACCGTCATTCCCTCCATATTTCATTGGTGAGAAGTAAGTTCTACTCGAGCAGCTTCTTCTTACGAACCACTGCTTTGTGGTACTGACAGTCGAGGGCTTGCTTCCTTATAATGATACAGTCTTAACTTGTTCAAATCTAGGGTTAAACATTATCATCCCCACCGCCATAATCTGTGCCGCTTACTCGGTAAACCTCTATCTCGAGTTACTCGAAAAAAGAGAAAATGGTTAAGAGCCATGAGAGGTTAAGGCCTGAAGTGACATGTCACACAAAAAGGACAAATAAAGTTGAGATAGATAGATAGATAGATAGATAGATAGATAGATAGAAAATGAACAGACATAGATAGATAGATAGATAGATAGAAAGAAAATGAAGAAAACATAGATAGATAGATAGATAGATAGATAGATAGATAGATAGATAGATTTTTCATTTGCAAATATGTGTGTTTTAATTTCAGCATAGGATCGTAAATTGTCTTCAACCAGAAGTGTTATACTATTTGTCATTACCGCGGTAAAACCGAAGAAAGTTTTGTTAAAATATAAGTGCTATGTGCTGAGTGACATTAAAACGAGAAGGGTTAATATAAAAAAAAACCGTGGGAAGAATTGAGGATTTAATTCACACATAAACGACTTAAATTGTATGTCGAGCAGTTTGAACAATGGAAAAGTGACCCAGACTTAGAGGGCAATGTTGATTGACACGCAGCTGTAAATGCAAGCAGTAAAGGGAAAACTTCATTTTCGTAAACAACGAATTTGGAGTTGATTCTCTTGGTCGAAAGTCATTCGAGACAGGGGAGTGGTGGATAACGCACCAACACTCACTGAGGAGTTTTAGTGAGAGGTACTGAATAATATGAGAGTTTGTAAGAAGGGAATTCTCCTAAATTATGTCAATAAATACAAATGCACGAAGCGAATTCGTGTTATACTGGAACATACCTATTCTATTATTAATAGACTCTCCCACCTATAATAAGTAGTAGTAGTAGCAGTCGCTGGGCTGAGTGAGTTGGTCAGTCAGTCGATGTCGAACATTAAAGTATCAGCAACCACAACTAGATTGCTGCGTCATTAACTATTATATCAAGTTCCTAACGTTTTGTACGTCGAACCTTTTTAGGACTGACTTAGTAAAAATACATGCCTCCACTGTGAAAACTACTCTACAACAATTCGCCAGTAGGAGACGAGTCGCAGCAGAGAGGCAGAAGAGACAGAGACCAGACCAGAGACAGGAGAGAGGCCCACGTAATTATTTGCCGACGGAAGCCTTCGACTTCAGCCTTGTGCCAAACTTTACCAACAACAGCAAACCAGATTTTTGCCAGGTCGACGATAGTATCACTTCTGATCTAGACGCGGGCTGGGCAGATATTGCATGAGAACTCTAATATAAACCAATTATTGTACGGGGGACTGATATAAAAACAGTAATTACTTTTGTTCAATTTATTCGAGTGTTATTATTTTTTTCCTGTACGTCATCGCCCTGCTTGGATCAGCCCAATACGAAGATACGTGCGACGATTCGATCTTGGCTGCCTTATAACCAAACTTAAATCACAACATGGGATAAGGTTAGTTCAGCCGCAGTTTGAATGTCTTGGACGACCGGTTAGGGTGTTGCACGATTACAGAATTATACTAACTTCTTTGCAACTACCAAATCCTTCACATTTTACCGACACTAGACACCATGATACAAATTGTTTACTGCCTCACCCACCCCCGTAGCTCGAAATAATATGATGGGTATTACAGATTTTATAAGCTGGTGAATGTATCAGTGGTTTTACTAAATAGAAATGGGATTTATTGAATGGTATATATTACCCAGGGTGCAGCAGAAATACCACCCACATAATGACTGTCTAACTGCAACTAAATCTAACCCTTTAGATTGAATAAGGAGATCGACATACACCTAAGGAAGGCCGAAAAGCATAACGGTCGAAACATTGTGATAACTACAACAAAATGGGGATAATAGAGTAAAAAATGGAGAATTTTTGGTGCACACTGATAACACCTCATCCCAGAAATTCTGCCAGAAACTACTATGATCATCGTCATCGTCGTACTCCTCCACCTTCTTCTTCTTCTTCTTCTTCTTCTTCTTCCAGTATTAAGACAACTGAACAATGGCTTTCTCAACAACAACCCTTCACTTGATCCGATCATTGGCGACGCCTGTGTCTGGGAAAATCTCTTGCCAGTCCTTTCGACGACACTTTCCGGCTATCTTTTTCTTTGGCGTCACTTTCTCCTTTCTTTTTGTACGTTCCCTTGTATTCATTTAAATTTAATATATATATATATATATTGAAATGGATTCAGTTCGACAATTATTTAATATATTTTCTGTTTATACAATTTTGTTAATAAATACCATTTATATAAAAAACAGCATCTACTTAAATAAACTGCATCTATTAAAATACTGTATGAACAGGTTATATATATATATATATATATATATATATACATACACACACACACACACACACATATATATATATATATATATATATATATATATAATCAAGTATAGGATTGGTGTAGATGGAATAAACTTCAAATTAAAAACGCTATTCTTAAAAGATTGCTTAATACAGAGTAGAGCAAATATTATTTATTCGAAAATTATAACATATATATGTTATAACATCACTACAAAAATAGCCATTTTGTTTCAACACTTCTGGTGTCTTATCAAGTGATGGTGTTGAATGTCGAATCATCAGGTTCTTCATTCAACACCATCAGACACCAGAAGTGTTGATACAAAATAGCCATATTTGTAGTGATGTTATAACATGTTTACGTTATAATTTTTGAATATATATATATATATATATATATATATACACTGTATGCTATAATTATATAATTATACTTATCTGGATTGGGCTTTTGCACGGTAGTGACGTGGGCGCGATGAAAAATACCTTATATAACCTATAAGTATTTTATATAATGTTAACCTATAATTAGTAGTCATAAAGTTCGTATTGACTGCGAAGCTCAAATGGTAGACAGGTCTACTACCGATAGAGATAGAAGTGTTGTGCTCTTGGAGGAGTTTCTGCTTAATTCTCTCAAGAAACAGGTTGAAGAGTGTTGGAGAGAGTAGGCGTCATCTGTCTAATGCCAATATTCGTCTGGAAGAAATCTCCTACGTGCTTGACATGAGAACTACACTGTTGGCACGGTTATCGAGGGCCTGGATGACTTGTATAAGACCTTCTTCTATGCTGAATCCTCTGAGGACCTGCCACAGGACATCATACCCGATCACATCCTTTCTTGAAATCAATAAAATTAATGCGGTTTTGCAGATATTTCTTGATGAGAACTGATTTACAGTTAAAATTTTGTTCCATTCTACTCCGTCTGGCTTTAAAAACTGTCTATTCTTCAACCTTGGATTTCAGACGGTTAAGGATAATACGGAGGATAAACCTTACTGGGGTGGCTGATCAGGCTTATTCTCCTATAATTCTAGCACTGCTTGAGATTACTCTTCTTTGGTCGGGTTATCACCAGTGACTGGGTTCACTCATTTGGCCGCTTCTGCTGCCGAATCCGCTGGCGTAGTGCACTTAAGGCTTTGAGGTTTTCTATTTTCACCAGTTCAGAGGATACAATGTCCACACCAGAATACTTGCCAGGCTTCAGGATACGTACTGCTGCGTCGACCCCCTCCAGTATTGACCGAAGGTCTTTTTCTTCTGTGATGTATTAGTCGGCTTGCAGTAAAGAGATGTTTGGACGAAGCTTGCAATTATACAGACCCTTGCAGTATTCGCTTCACCTATTTAGAACTCAGTGGTTCCTGAGTATGACGATAAACTACACGCGGCAGCAAGTCGTCTGATCAGGAGATTCGAGGTTTTGAGGGGCGAGGAACCACCTCTTAATTGGGGCTTATCCCCGGTTTAGCTTGATCTGGGGTAGAAGCACATGTTAGAGTCCCACCTATGGGCAAATGGCAAATCCCTAAACGAAACAAAACACTAGGAAAGTATAAAAATACATTTTTATAGTAAAAATACCAAAAACACTTCTTTATGTAAAAACAAAAAATTAGCAACAATACATTTTTAAAGCAACAAGACAAACGACACATTATATCCAAATGTGAACAAACGACGTCTTAAAATAATTGTCGGACTTTGTCCATTTCATAATGTGTGACGTCATTTGTTTACATTAGGATACGCCATGGGCAGATATGAATGTCCGTGAGAGAATCATGGAAGATTGTAGTTTAAAAACAGTAAAATCGACCTTGCTAACCGAACGCTCCTCTGTGGCAAAATCGGTAAAAGCACGTCAGGCTATATGACGGTTCCGTATCGGATACAGGTTCAATTCCTGTCGGAGGACGAATATTTTCTATGACAATTTCTTGTACATTCAAGCCGGTAAATGTTGTTTAATACTGTTTATTATAAACAAAGCATTTACTTAAATATTTGTATCTATAAAAAGAATGTATGAATATAAAAATGTCTTAAAATAATTGTCGGACTTTGTCCATTTAATAATGTGTGACGTCATTTGTTTACATTTGATACACTACGAGCAGATATGAATGTACGTGAGAGATTCATGGAAGATTGAAGTTTAAATACAGTAAATTCGACCTTGGTAACCGAACGCTCCTTCGTGGCCAAATCGGTAAACGCACGTCAAGCTAAATGACGGTTCCGTATAGGATACAGGTTCGAATCCTGTCGAATATTTTCTATGAAAATTTCTCGGACATTCAGGCCGGTAAATGTTGTTTAATACTGTTTATTATAAACAGAGAATTTACTTAAATATTTGCATCTATAAAAAGAATGTATAAACATAAAAATGTCTTAAAATAATTGTCGGACTTTGTCCATTTCATAATGTGTGACGTCATAAATCTAAGTTTTTATCGTTATTACGTCATAAATCAACTCATCATATATAGTTTAATCATAAATTATAATATGGAGCAATTGTAATATTTTCTTTTTAATCGCTTTTTTTTTATCTTGACTGAATCAGCCTCTGTTAGAAACGCCATATTTACCTAGTTAATGTCAGTCAATGCTGTTGCCGGCTCTCTCTTTTGTTATAATCTATATCGAGATTTCTACCCTCCGCAGTTGGTTTTTTCTCCCCTTTTTCATCTCGACTGGTTCACCTTTGTTTTTTTTTTTTTTTTTTCCCATTCCATCTTTTATTATTTTTATCCTTCCCTCTTCGTTAATGAGTGTGCTTCTTGATTCTGTCCAAAGGCAGAATACAGCGGCCATTGTTATTATTTTCGTTGGATGGTTGGATGCTATTATGTTTTGTTTGAACGTTTTGTTACACTTTAGTTTCGTTTTTTGGCTTCATCCCCTCCCCTCTCATTTCATGAGCATTTATTATTATATATTTAAAAAAAAATGAACAAGAGACATATGAAAAAAAATTGATTTCGTCAAGTAAAAGTAAGAAGAAAATCAGAATTTCACAAAATACCTACTTTTATGTTTTGATCTGTAAGATTTTTGACTCAAGGATTTAAGATGTACTATTAATACCATCGTATACTACATAAAATGTACTTTTCAACGATATCAAGCTTTGTGACAATTCCAGGTTCACTTTTCCTGGACTAGATAAAGATGAGGAAAAATGAGTCGATAATCAACGGTAAGATTCAATCAGTGTAAAGGGAGGTTTCATTATTCTTATTTTTATCCACACTTAAAAAAACATTATCTTATTTTTAAATTTTATTGTTTCTTTTCGTTATTTTATTTTGTTTTTACTTTTATTTTTTAGTTTGAATTGATTTTTAATTTAATTTTTTTCTTTGATTTTTCCTTTTATTGTTTAATTTTCTGCATTTTATTTTTTCATTTTCACTTATTGCTTAACTTTATTTTTATTTTTAATTTAATTTTCAATTAATTTTCATTTTTCATTTTTACTTGTATTTTTTAATTTTCTTAAATTTATTTATTTATTTATTTTTACTTTTATTTATGTTTATCTTTGTTGTTTAATTTCATTTTATGTAATTTTTGTTTAAAACGTTATTCTTTATTTTATGGTTTCATTTTATTCTTTTTTATTTTTCATTTTTACATCGATTTTTTTCTATTTTTAATGTTTGTTTTCCTTTATTTTATATTCATTTTTAATTTTATGGCTTATTTTTATTATTATTTTGTTTTTTTATTTCTTATTTTTATTGTTTATTATTTATATTTATTGTTCATTTTATTTTTATTTTTTGCTTTTAATCTTTATTTTTATTTTATTTATTTAATTTTATTTTTATTTTTAATTTGTTTATTTTCATTTTATTTCTTATCTTATTTTTTATTTTTACTTTTTTTTTTTTATTTTATTTTTCTATTTATTTTTTTTAATCATAGTTTTGTTTTTACTTTTAATTTATTTTTTTACTTTTTAGCGTTTATTATTTATATTTATTCTCCATTTTATTTTTATTTTTACTTTTATACTTTATTTTATTGTCATTTTTATTCTTTTTCTTATTTTTTATTTTTACTTTTTATTTTCATTTTATTTTTCTATTTATCTTTTATTCGTAGATTTGTTTTTACTTTTAACTTATTTTTTATTTTTACTTTTCGTGTTTATTATTTATATTTATAGTTCATTTTATTTTTATTTTTACTTTTATTCTTTATTGTATTTTTATTTTTACATTGTTTATTTTTATTTTTATCTTAATTTCTTTACTTTTTATTTTTATTTTATTTTTGTATTTATTTTTTATCTTTACTTTTTATTTTTATTTTATTTTTATCTTTATTTTTATTCGTAGTTTTGTTTTTATTTTTTTCCACAAAGTCTATGAGAAAATCTAAGCCAGAAAACAAGAGTAAGCTGTCTGCTTTTAACTAAATAAATTTAACAGACTTATAAAAAGAAGTAGGTTTTCATTTTTAATGTCGTTAGAGTTGGGATTAAATATTGAAATCATTTTTTTTATCTTTGTGGCATTGTCTGGTCAGGATACGTAGAGTTCGCTAGTAGACTCCATGGGATTATTACATTTTCTTGTTTAGAAGTTCCAAGACTCCCGGTAGGACATTGTATCGAATTATTTGACGTTTGATATTTGCAATGCACGTAATACCAAGAAAGAAATATTTCTGTTCGTGTCATGTGTTGGCGGGAATGATTGGAATGCAGTCTGTAATCCAAAGTGGGTGGTAATGGGGGGAAAATGTTTATATATTTGAGTAACTTTGGAAAAACTTGGTTATCTGCCTTTAAATCACCTATAATCTATGTGTTATTGTAATAATGTGAATTCTTTATGCGGGGTTCCATCACGCCGTAGGCGGTCATGACTCTCCACAATTACCTCACCTTTGTATCTCTTAATAAATTTTATCTTTTTTATTATTTCTCCTAAACCCTGTTCCGCCATCCTTTTACTCAACTTTTCTTCTTCTTCTATGTGCCTTGTCACTTCAGGACGTAAGCGATCATGGCCCTCCACATTTTCTTGTCCCTTATAGCTCTTAATAAATTTTGTCTTTTTGTTATTTCTCCTAAACTCTGTTCCGCCATCCATTTACTCAACCTCATTCTTCTTGTTCTATGTGCCATGTCTCTTCAGGACAATGGCGAACATGGCTCTCCACAATTTCCTGTTCGTCGTAGGTCTTAATAAGTTTTGTCTTTTTGTTATTTCTCCCAAACCCTGTTCTGTCATCCATTTACTCAAGCTCATTCTTCTACTTCTATGTGCCTTGTCACTTCAGGACGTAAGCGATCGTGGGCCTCCACATCTTCCTATCCCTTTTAGCTCTTAATAAGTTTTGTCTTTTTTTTATTTCTCCCAAACCCTGTTCCGCCATCCATTTACTCAAACTCATTCTTCTTCTATGTGCCATGTCTCTTCAGGACAATGTCGATCATGACTCTCCACAATTTCCTCTCTGTCATAGTCCTTAATAAATTTTGTCTTTTTGTTATTTCTCCTAAAACCTGTTCCACCATCTATTTACTCAACATCATAAAGTAATTTATGCTTTGTTTTCCTCTCTCAGTTTTGCGCCCAGTCTGTCCTGTGTGTATTAGATTTTCCAAACTTTCTTTCCTCATTATGTGCCCCAGAATTTCATATATGAGGAGATTGTCCAGTATTCACTGCCATATAGATATCGCATAACAGTTCAGTACTCTTTTCCTTGTTTTAAGCACATTTCTGTTGCTTAAAGTCTCTTCTTTATATTGTGATTTTTTTCAATTTGTGCCTGATCCCGCATAATCAGAGCAGAGCGTCTTTCTGCACCTTCTTGGTCTGACGTTCACCACTGACTTGAGATGGAACAACTGCATTGAATCAATAGCTTCATCTACCACAAGAAAAGTAGGTTCTCTTTGTTGAGCCAGAAGGTTTTTATCGCCTGAGTCCACCCTTCAAATCTACAAATGTATCATTCCTCTTTGCACTGAATACTGTTGTAATATATGGTCTGATGTCCTCGCTGTTCATTTCGAGGTCTTAGACAAAATCCAGAGACGGATATGCAATGTGATCGGCCCTGATCTGGCATCTCGTCTACAGTCACTTTCTCACAGACGTGATGTGGCTTCCCTCTGTCTTTTCTATAAATATTTTCATGGCATCTGCTCTGACGAACTATTTTCACTGGTTCCCCAACTGCATGAATTTAAGCGTGATACTAGGTTGGCATCTCGGTCCCACAATTTCACAGTACCCGTCTCTTCTACCCCAATAGCTTCTTCTCTCGCACTTCCCGACAGTGAAACTCCCTTCCTCTTACTTGCTTCCCTGATGGCGATAATCTTCAAATATTCAAATGTAATGTCAATCGACATCTTCTCGTGCCTTGATCCTGATCCCCATCCTTGTCTTTATCCTTTCATCAAGCACCCCCTCTTTACTCTTGCTTCCACTCTCTGTAACCCCTTCTGTACTAGTGACACTCCCGCTTTGCTTGGGGTGAAATGCTTAAAAAAAAATAAGCGTGGCCTGGATAAATTTTGTCCAGTGGCCCAAATGTAAGTGCCCGGTTCCCCACGTTAAAAACCGACTTTGTGTTACAACCTTCTCCAGCGGGGGATCTCTGGTAAACAGTGATAATAATCAAAGTTGAACATATATATATATATGGCACGGTGGAGTAATTGATGGCGGCTTGGATTGAGGAATCGCAGAGCCGAGTTCGAATTCCAGTCGAATCCATTACATTCATTTACGTGCTAATACCCTTGGGAAAGGTATGAATCCTCCTACTCTTCTTCTCCCTCCAGCTATGGGTAAAATAGCCGGACAGACTGGGTTCTGTAGCCTTGGATGGCAACTGGTCTAGGAGAAGGACAACTCTGAATTCAAAACCTGCGGAGGGTCGTTTGGGGACCTTGTGGCACTTAGTGCACCAGGTCTCTGTATTCGTCCCTTCAAAAAGTGTGGATGGTTGTGCACGAAGCCTTCACCACTATAATCAAATCTCATGTGCCGTTATCGGATTCCTCGAAACTGATCTGCTTGACGGGAGAGTCGACTATATATATATATATATATATATATATATATATATATATATATATATTCTTTTAATAATAGATAGGAAAAGACAATATTTATAAGGCATTTTTAAAAGAAAAAGCTAAAATAAAAACAGCCGGTTTCGTCCCAGGACTTATCAAGTTTATTTATTCAGGGAATTTAAAAAGTGTGTAAATTAATTTTTAATTAACGAATGTAATCGAATGGGGGGAGGAAATTATGAATTTCAAGAAACTAGGGTCCAATAACATTCAAACCCATCAAGCATTCCCTCTGTTTACAAAGGGAAGGCTCACGGGATCTGATATACAAGGACTCTAGAACCTTGAGGTGAAATGTGGAGTGAGACCTAAATAAAATTATAAATCGGTCACCACTAAAATTTTCTACACATTTCCTTCTATTTATTAAATGTTCAGCAATAGCAGAACCAGACGTGTTAGTCAGTTGGCTATTCCTGGAGGACGGATTCAAAATATCTTCTTTTGTTTATTTAACTTGTGTAAGAAGACAACCGACCTTCTCTACATTAATTGTTGAACATAGACTCGTCCATCCAGAGTAGGACGCCTGCTCATAGGAAGAAGAAGGGGTCACAAACAGGGGTCACAAGGAGTAGCGTTTAGTTGTAGTCATTGCCGCACTGTGCGATGGTATTCGCTATTATTGTATTATTCATCTATGTCCCTCGTATGATTAAACCTTTTCTTCAGTAATCTTTGGTTTCAGTGATTTATTTGCAATATTATTAACCAGAACTATGACCTTATACGATCATAATAACATAACTAAGTTGGAATGGTGAAACTGTTTAACCCATTAGTCTATGCCATTGTTACTCAACCGGTATGTCCCCGGAACGCTAGGTCTCTGCAAGAGGTTGCTCGGGATTCCGTGAAAAACACTAATGCATATTTGAATAATTTTTGTTTAATTTTATATTCGAAATTTTACTATATAAAATGTGTCACTTTTCAGCACCCCGACTGCAGAATTTCGCAGGCGAACTTTTTCGCAATTGTCCGGTAATCGTTAGGAGATATCAGTCGTTGACTGCGGATGTCTTCATTTTGCGTTATTTTTCTATAAAGTTAGAAAAAAAATAATAATCTTTTTTTGTTGTTGCTTGCTTGCTTGATATTTTTTCATTTTTGTGCGTGGGTGTGTGTGTATGTATGCTCGTGTGTTTGTGTGTATATACCTGTACGTGTGTATATGTGCATATGTGTAGAGTGTCGTTTTTATTTTCCCCTCTTCTTGATTTTCTTATCGTCATAGAATCGCTCACAAATTCTTTCTCCACATTTTTTGTATCTCTTTCGGCTCCGAGTGTAAAATATAAAATAGATAATAATAATGGTATGTAAAAATGTCTCAGAATTAACCTGTAGAAAAAGACAATATGTATTAAAGAATCAAGACAATAGGAAAACTGTGTAAATTTAACCGACGCGTTTTGTCCAATGTGGATTTTTCAAAGCAAAAAACGAAACGAATTTATTGAAACAAAGTATCTATAAACAAACAAATGTCGTTAGCAACTCGAAGAATTTAGAAACGCTATTGTAAATTCATATGGTCAACTAAAAAAGTACGTCAGTTGATCAGTTGATCTTATGAATATACAATTGCGTTACGAAATTCTCCTGATTATTAACGACGTTTATTTATAAATACTTTGTTTCAATAAATTCATTTCGTTTTTTTCGCCTTGAAAAGTCCACATTAGGCGAAACGCGTCGGCTAAAACAACAGCTTCCCTATTGTTTTTTTTTCTTAATAATGATATATAATAGTTTTTATACAGGGGCTCCCTACGACTTGAAAAACTATTTCAAGGGATCTTCACAAAGCTAAAAATGTTTAAATTTTTAGGCGATTTATTGAAATCAAGATGTTAGCCCCAAAACATTTCGCCTACAGGCCACACACACACACACACACACACACACAAACACACACATATATATATATATATATATATATACTAGCAGCATGGCCCGGCGTTGCCCGTGCTTGATTCAAAAATCGTACGACTCATACAGCAATCGCTATCACTTGACTTAAAATATTTTTGCCCTTCCTGGCCTTTAAACGAGTGCCCTTTGCCGTGCTGATGTTGCTACATGCCTTACTTCTTGCTTATTTCACACTGCAAATTTTTTCTAAGCTCTATACTAAACATTAAATCTGTTACGAAAAAAAGAACTAAACAAAATGAACACAAAACGATCAGCTTTAAAAAAAAGGACTCGTAACTGGAAAAACCGAATGAAAAAAGAATGTTAACAACAAATACTTTTTCACACCCAACCCAGTTCTGCGGAATCAGAATCAACGTTGTGATCAAGCAAGCGAATGAGCCAATTGTAGTAAAGTGCCATGCAGATTTAAATTTTTCCCACTTGTGACGAATGCAGCTATTGATCTTTTTTGCATGTTAGCATGCTAGTTAACATTTGTGTGTCAGCTGTTGGCTCTCACGCTGGCCAATATAATCTTCCTGCCTATTTGTGGCAGCCAGCTATTGGCTCTCACTCTGGCCAGTACAAAATGGCCGCAAACTACATGAGAACTGCCGTAGAAGCATGAAAAAATTGATTATTTCCAGTATCAATGGAAGTTGGGAAATGCAACGTCGGCCTTGGCCTTCCCGCTAACTTGGAGCATCTGCATGTAAATTTTGGTGCAAATCCGTCCAAAATTGCGGCCGTGCTTTCGTTACACACACACACACACACACACACACACACACACACACACACACACATTATGCCTTATATATATATATATATATATATATATATATATATATATATATATATAGGTGTCCATAAATGTATAACTTTATTTGTATTTGCGATAGAGATAATCTGCAAAAAATGTGTTAATACGGTGTTTCAACAAGATGGCGCTCCTTGTCACTTTTGCGTGTTAGAGTGTTTCTAAATCAGGAATTTCCTAACAGATGGATTGGAAGGGGTGAACCATTTTATTGGCCTTCACGTTCGCCAGATTTGACTCCATTAGATTTTTCATGGGGACATGTGAAAACAGTTGTGTTTGCAACCAAACCTAGTCCATTAGAAGATTTGAAAGCTAAAATAACTAATGTGATTTCAGGCATTACTGTAAATCAGTTGGCAAATGTTTTACGTGAACTGCAAATTCGTATTACCCTTTTTATTGCTAATGATGGAGGACATGTGGAAACTTAAATAATTTTTAATAAAACCTTAAAAAATATAGATTTACTTCTTTCTAATCCTTTTTACAAATTATTTCTATTGTAAATATAAATAAAGTTAGTTCTCCTTTTATAAGAAACCTAGGCAGGTTTGCCTGGCTTCTTAGGATTATCTTAGGTTTTGCTCTACTTTGTGTATTGAGCATCTTACGTGGTTGCCTTTACTTGTATTGGAGAATTTTTTTCTTTGGACTTTGAGCTTGAACTCTGGACGATTCTTTTCGCCTTAGTTTCATGTTCTTGGTTCTTTCTTTTTTTATTCATTATTTTTCCTTGGGAACCGATTTGTTCTGCTACATGTTTTTTCTAAGCGAGTACCACTATATATATATATATATATATATATATATATATATATATATATATATATATATATATATATACACGCTCACGCGATCTTCAGACGCCAAAACTCGGGTTACGACTAGAGCCATCCTTTTATAGGATTTAATGTTGTTATGCGTTTTTTTGCTCGGTCTAGGCAATCTAGGTGTCGAGCACTTTGCTAAGTAGGTAGGTTTGAATTTAGGACTTTTTTCCTTTTTCTTTTTTTTCAGTATTGTCGTTTTTATTCGAGACTTGATCTGGATAATAATTTTAGGTTTTGGCAAGTTGTCCGTTGGTTCAATATATATGTGTGTGTGTGTGTGTACTTAGCAAACCTTCTTTGATATATGTTTTGTTAAACAAGACTGACAACGTACTTTTATATCCTTTTTTCAATATTTTTCTTCTATACAAACTACTGTTTTCCTTGCTAGACCTAATGAGTGTAGAAATTGTTCAAATGTTTGTTCATTCCAAGCGCTTTCGGCTAATCCAATAGCCTTTTTGAACCGTCTTAGTTATACTACTATAATAAATGGTGCGTCACTGTTATTGTGGACTGTTTTAGAATTGCTGAAAATTAGACATATACGTATTTCCCAAATACAGCCATTACATTATGGCCGTGTTCATTATTGATGTTATTTAGCATTAGTTTGTCGCTTTTTTTAACAAGAGCTTCGATTATTTTTATTTTTAAACGCTGTTTTGGAGGTGCATATCCCCTTTTTGTTCTCAGCATGTATACAGTATATTCAAGAATAAAATTATAATTTTAATTTTGTACTTCCTATAAATTATTTAGACAATGAAATATGTAGAGATCAGGATAAACAAAATTGAGCTTATCCCCTTGAAATATAATTTAGTTATTAATACTGAAATGGAAATCCGATGCGCACTGGGTGCTAAATTCTTGTAGCCTTATGCCAAACTAAAGTAAATTTAGTAAAATAACTAAAAAGAATGTTAAAAAAAGAAACGAAAAGCAATTCTAAAAGGGAAAATTTGTATTTGATCATGGAACCGGGCAGAACTTCGAAACTATCTTAAGTGCTTGAAAAAAATGAGGTTTATATCTCTAACTAGACTGACAATTTTCGGGTAAAACTGAGCCAGTTTCATAGAAATTCTAAATAGAAAAGGGCCTGAGGTCGTGAATATTTTATATTAGGAGATGGAGGAAGAAGAAAAAAAGAAATAGAGAAAAGATGACGAGGAGTGTAGCCAAATGAGAGAAGTGGCCGATAAAGAAATTAAAATGAAGGGAAGCAGACGACACATTAAACCAATAATGTTTATTTTACCGAGAAACAGAACGCAGCCCGAATTCAGGTTATTTTTTGCTGTTGTTATTCAAACTCATTAGCTGCTATTATGATGGCTGTTTGAGTTTCCAAGACAGCCGATTATTCACATCTTATCGCTATTCTAGATCAAAATGAATCAAGTGGCCATTACGGCCAACACTAGGCTAGTCCTGGTTAAATCTTTATATTATTCAAGAGGATTAATTACAAGGTTTTAGTGATGTGAATAAAGCTGGAGAAATATTTTGTAGTTCAAGAATTTTTTTTTTAATCATTTCACCCCAAGCAAGGCGACAATGCTATTAGAACAGAAGGGTTTACAAGGAGTGAAAGTGAAAGAGAATGAGAAAACTGGGAATGGGGAGAATTGAAGAAAGGACAAAAAAAAAAAAAACAGGGTTAAAAAAAACGTCAGAAGATAGCCATTAACGTTGCATTTGAATTTTTGAACATTGTAGTTACTAGGGAAGCAAGAAATCAGGAGGGAGTTCCACGGGTGGGAAGTGCGAGAAAGGAAATTGTTAGAGTGGCGGTAAACGGAGGAACCAAGTTGCCAATCAAGTAGCACTTTTAAATTCGTGTAGAGGGGGCAACAGGAAAAAAGCTTATCAGAATAGTTGCCATGAAAATATTTGTAGAAAAGACAAGGTGAAGCCACGTCACATCTTTGAGAAAGTGACTGAAGTCGAGATGCCAAATCAGTATCGATTACATTACAGATCCTTCTTTGGATTTTGTCAAGAATCTCGAGATGAATAGCAGGAACACCAGTCCAGATACGGCAGCAGTATTCAATGCTCGGATGAATGAAGTCGTGATGCCAGATCAGGATCGATTACATTACAGATCCTTCTTTGGATTTTGTCAAGAACGTCGAGATGAATGGCAGGAACACCAGACCAGATATGACAACAGTGTCCAGTGCACGAACCAATGGTAGATTTCTAATTGTGCACGATGGATTCTGACGAAAAACATTGATTGGCACGACACAGTGACCAAATTTCGATTGGTTTGGTTTGTTTTACGGCATATCAACCTCAATGGATTATTTAATGCCGACGAGATTTTTATTGCTGGTAATATTTTTTATCTATCTATCTATCTATCTCAATATATATTGGTTTAATTTCTTTTGTTTATGGCATATAAACCTCAATGGGTTATTTAATGCCGACAAAATTTTTATTGCTGGTAATAATGTTTTACAAAAATGTATTGCTGGTATTAAAACCTATTCTTCATAGTGTTTTGACCCCATTTTTGGTGTTAACTATTTGAAATTGATGCCTCGCAATTGTTAATCAGAGAGTTGAGTTCCAATTCCAGTTGAGTTCGTTATATTTATTTACGCGTAAATGCCCTCGGGAAATGTATGAATCCACCTCTCTCCAACTATGTGTTAATTAATTAGACTTCTATCACTAAACCATGATTATCTCCACAAAAAAAATTCTTATGATATTTCCTGGCTTTAAATAGCCTGCAAAGGATTGATAATCCGTAAAAAAACTAATCACTCAAATCTCTCTATCCCAATCTATGACTTAATACATATCTATTAATCTATCTAACTGATTTCTTTTTTTCGGTTTGACCATTTATATAGCGTCACCATGAGTTATTTGACATTGCTTCCATCAAACCTGGGAACAGTTGCGTAATTATACATAGAACAATCAGGGAAAACGAATGTAGCAACATTCGAAAGTACTCGGGAAGAAAATAATATGAAATAAAATTAAATATGAATTTTGTCAAATTTACTGATATCACAAAACAACTAATTTGAAAAAATTAATGAAAAAGTTGACGGACAGAACTTGTCCATATTATTTAATCAAACACAAAGTTAAAAAGAGAAACAAAGCAAAATGAATAAATGATCACGACACCTGACACGTACGCATAAATTCGAATAATAATAACTAGCCTGTTTTTTTTTCCGTTAAACTAATAAATATTGATGAGCACTACAATACCTAAAAACTTTGTAAAACCAATAACATTTTGGCTGGTATATACAACTATTTGTCTCGAAGTAAAATCCTAACTTACTGTCTAATTAGAAACAGAACGTCTACTCAAATATGAGTATCAATCAAAAATATATTTTAAAAAATACAATTTCCCAGAAATATCTGTCTATATTTCTGAGATGAGGTATTATATGCACTACTTACACTATTCGGACCATTGTTCTAATTTTTGCTGCCGTATTTATCACAAAGTTTCGGCCTTTCAGTATCTGTCTTTATTTCTGAGATGAGGTATTATGTACACTATTTACATTGTTCGGACTATTGTCCTCATCTTTGTTGTCATATTTATTACAACGTTTCGGCCTTTCAGTATCTGTCTATATTTCTAAGATGAGGTATAATGTACATTATTTATATTATTCGGATTATTGTCCTCATCTTTTTTGCCATATCTATTACAACGTTTCGGCCGTTGTATGCTCCGGCCTTCTTCAGGAATGTCGAACTGAACCCTTTATTTCACTCACTGGGGTAAAATGTTCTAGTTCCACGTGCCATGTTTAATGGATGTCAGTTATCAGTTATCTCCTGTTAATTCACCTTTCCAAGTTCTCCACTGCTTCAAGGACACATGGTACAGTGGATAAAAGCGTTGGTTAGATCCAGTGACAGGACTCAAAGAGTGTGAGTTCAATACCCGGTTAAGGCAGTGGAGAACTTGCAAAGATAACTGATAACTGACATCCATTAAAACATGGCACGTGGAACTAGAACAGTCTACCCCAGTGAGCGAAATAAAGGGTTCAGTTCGACATTCCAACCACCTGAAGAAGGCCGGAGCGTACAACGGCCGAAACGTTGTAATAAATATGGCGACAAAGATGAGGACAATAGTCCAAATAGTGTAAATAGTTCCCAGAAATAATTCAGAAAATCAGATAAATTGATTTTAAAATGACAATTGGAAAAAATTCTTAGTTCTTGGGAAATTTAGCTATATTGTCAATATGGAAAACCCAAAACAAACTCTTAGTAAAAAGAAAGTTACCAATATCCAGAAAGTGGCTTAGGCAGGAGCGTCTCTTTTGGAAATTTTGCGTTTGATGGTAACTATGGCTACAAAACATTTCGCTTTCATTGCTTGCCTTGATAAAGTCGGAAGACGAAACGCGTCGGTAAGAGGTAAACATTTTTTTCCAATTGTCATTTTAAAAACAATTTAGCTTTTCAGAATTATATCTGGGAAATTTAACTATATATATATATATATATATATATATATATATATATATATATATATATATATATATATATATATAAAAAGAAAAAAAAAAGAGTCCACGGTTGTTTCATATTCTTTATAAAGTAGCGTAGATAAATTGGTCAATAAAACAAAGTCAAAAGAAAGGGTACCGATGAAATCAGTATGAAAAACATTTATTAATATTAACCACGTGACAAAAATGAAGCAAGAAGATCGAGGTTCCAAGTTCGGAATTTCTTCATCAGCGGATGCTAGAAATAAACGTGACGGTGGAAACTATCCAACATTAATTCTTGAGGCTGGGTAGAATCCGCTTGGAGGTGGAGTTGTTAGAAAAAAATCTGTTTCCTGTTTGATTTCTCGCGGATTCTCCCTAGCTCGAAAAACTCTAAACCTAAATTAAGCTTGAAAATATTCTAATTCTTTGCAAAATATTTGGATATGATATAATGAATTATTTGCAATGAGAAAAAGCAATTTTCGATTTTTTGTTGACTACTCCCCTCCTCCGCCGAACGCATCATATATTCAAATTGATTTTTGTTTCATTGTGTAGGGTTGGAAAGACTTTTCGATTGAAAAGAGAGGAGACTTATCTCTAAAGCTGAAGCAAGGTATGGATGTCAGTCTGCTAGATAAACACCGGGAGCTGTATCGTTATTTGTGTGTATTTCCTGCTATAGTGATTTACTAATCGTAACTTAAATGGGACAAAAAGCCGAAATTAATGGTCATCTAGTAAGGACCACGTGGCAAACTTGCTAACCACTACACCAAGTCGATGTCCTCTTGATTTTTTAAGAAATTTTTGAACACGAAATCGGGGCCACAAGAAAGAAATGGTTGAGAAACGCTGCTCTGAATAATGTTTTTTTTTCCATAATAATCTTTCCAACATGATTTACACAAGCTCATTAGGTAGGAAAATGACTTTTTTCCCTTTGACTCTTCAGAGTGTCCTTTGAGTGTCAAATTCTCCAAGCTCTCTTTCCTTATTACTCGCCCCAGAACTTTTAATTGTTCTTTTATTCGTTCGCTCTTTCGTTCATTCATTCATTACTCTTTGTTTTTCAATTTATTTCTTTGTTTCTTCTGTTTCTTCGCTTTATCTGTTTCTTTTTTCTTTCTTCTGTTTCTTTCTTCCTTTCTTTCTTCTGTTTCTCTTCTGTTTCTTTTTTTCATTCTTCTGTTTCTTTCTTTCTTTCTTTCTTTTCTTTCTTTCTTTCTTTCTTCTATTTCTTTCTTTCTTCTGTTTCTTTCTTTCTTCTGTTTCTTTCATTCTTTCTTTCTTTCTCTCTTCTGTTTCTTTTTTTCTTTCATTCTTTCATTCTTTCTTTCTCTCTACTGTTTCTTTCTTTCATTCTTTCATTCTTCTGTTTCTTTCTTTCATTCTTCTGCTTTTTTCTTTCTTTCCTTCTTCTGTTCTTTATTTTTTCTTTCTTTCTTCTGTTTCTTTCTTCTGTTTCTTCTGTTTCCTTCTATCTTTCTTTCTTTCTCTCTTCTGTTTCTTCCTTTCTTCTGTTTTCTTCTGTTTCTTTCTTTCTTTCGTTCTTCTCTTTCTTTCTTCTATTTCTTTCTTTCTTCTTTTTCTTTCTTTCTTTCGTTCTTCTCGTTCTTTCTTTCTTTCTTTCTTTCTTCTGTTTCTTTCTTTCTTTCTTTCTTCTCTTTCTTTTTTTCTTCTGTTTCTTTTATTCCACCCTTTAATTCGTTTCATTCTATTTTTATCATACCTTACTTAAATTTTTTTTAAAGTTTCGTTTACCTTAAAACTTCCTTGTTTCTCACATATTTGTTCCATGGAATCCTCATCATCCTTCTGTACAACCACGTCTCTGTAGCTGCAATTCTCCTCTTCATCTTACCTGCCTATGATATTTACTGTTCCATTCTTCCTTCATTGTTCAACGTTTACTGCCATATTGGATGATTGATACCACATTGCGTTCGATACTTTGTTTCTAACAAAATATTTCCTGTTTCTTTATTGGATGTTTAGATTTTGGAAGGCATCTTTCGCTAATCCAGTACACCATCGAAAGCAATTTCTTTTTCTATCCTTTCTATTGCATCATCGAAATAAGCAGAAACAAAATAGCAATCGATCCAACGATTTTTTCCCGTTCCATATTAAAATTCTATACGCAAGAACATTATTTTTTTTCCATTTACAAGCATCGAACGAGGCGAAGGTCTTTTTTTCACCTGATTTCCAAATTTTTATTCCAAATGTGCTTTTTAAAAAACAAAAAAATAAATAAATAATCTCTTATATCCTCTTTGTTTTTGCTTTTAATGAAACCTCTCCAAAAATATAGGAAAAAATACCAGGCATGAACCCCCAATTTCGAGGCGTCATAATATGATCGCTAACAGTATCACAATATTCTAATAATAAAAAAAATATTAAGTTAGCGACACTATCTCTTCAATAAGCTCACTAATAATTCTTTGGTTGACTCCGTTAAAGATATTCAGAAACTATGCAATGTGGAAGAAATGTTATTCCAAACGAAAGTGTGCTGAGTAACTGAAGTACCAGCACCCCCGTAAAAAGAAGACATATTTGGAGAAGAAGGATTAGCAGCTGCTCCTTTGCAGAACTTGTCTCCTCTAACATCCGGTATAAATATTCAGCGTCAGAAAAAGGAACATTTGGCATAATGGCGTTGAAGAGAGGGAAAAAAAGAGAAAGAAAAGAAAGGAAGAATAGAAAATGGGAAGGGAAGATGGAAGGAATCTTATTCAGCATTAGAAATAAAACATTTGATTAATGGGAAGGAAGGAAGGAAGGAAGGAAGGAAGGAAGGAAGGAAGGAAGGAAAAATAAGAGGAAGGATGAAAGATGAACTCAAAATAATACAAAGAAAGACGTGATAAAGGACGGAAGGGAGTAAAGAGTTCAATGGGAAAACAGAAAGAATAAAAGAATAGTAAAAATAACAAGAAAAAAGGCGAGGGAAAATATAAGGAAGAAATCATATGAACATAAAGAAAGGATGAAGTATGAAGAAACAAAAGGATAAAAGGGAAGAAGTCACGGGAAGGACGAACATATGAAAGAAAGAATAATAAGAAGAATAGGTAGGAAGGAATTAAGGAAAGAAAGAAGAACGGAATAGTGAGAAGAATAGGCAGGAATGACTGTAGGAAGGAAGGTAGGAAGAAAGGAATAGTAAAAGAAATGAGCAAAAATGAATGAATGAAGGAAAGAAGGAAGGAAGGAAGGAAAAAAGAAAGAAAGAATGAATAAAAAAGAACAAAGGAATGAAGGAATAGCAAGAGAAATCAGCAAGAATGAATGAATGAATTAAGGAAGGAAGGAAGGTTTGAAGAAAGAATCAGCAGCAAAGAATAAATGAAGGAAGGAATAGTAAGAAGAATAGGAAGGAAGGAAGGAAGGAAGGAAGGAAGGAATGGTAAGGAGGAAGGATGGAAGAAAGAAGCAGCAGCAAAGAATAAAAAAATTTAGATGGAAAAACACTAAGGAAGAATCGTACTAACAGAAAGAAAAGAAAAGAGAGAAAAGGAAGGAAGGAAGGAAGGAAGGAAGGAAGGAAGGAAGGAAGGAAGGAAGGGTGTAACAGGAAGAAGAATAAACAGGAAGGAAGGAAGGAACGAACGAACGAACGAACGAACGAAGGAAGGAAGGAATGGTAAGGAGGAAGGATGGAAGAAAGAAGCAGCAGCAAAGAATAAATGAAGGAAGGAACAGGAAGGAGAATAGGAAGGAAGGAAGGAACGAAGGAAGGAAGGAACGAAGGAAGGAATGGTAAGGAGGAAGGAAGGGGGAAGGATAGAAGAAAGAAGCAGCAGCAATAATAAATGAAGGAAGGAATAGGAAGGAGAATAGGAAGGAAGGAAGGAAGGAAGGAAGGAAGAGTGGAAGGAAGGAAGGAAGAGTGGAAGAAAGAATAAGAGGGAACGAAGGAAGGAAGGATTGAAAGAATATTAAGACGTATAGGTAGGAATAAATGAAGGAAGAAAGGAAATAGGTAATATTAAGAATACACAGGAATAAATGAATGGAGGAAGGAACGAAGGAAAAAGGAAGGAGGGAAGAAGTAGCAGAAAAGAATAAATAAAAGAAGGAATAGTAAGAAGAAAAAATGAATGTATGAAAGAAGAAAAGAAGGAATAGAATAATCAGTAATGAATGAATAAGGGATGGAAGAAATGGTAAAGGAGTAGGCAGGAATAAATGAAGGAATGAAGGAAGGAAACGAGGAAGGAAGCAAGCAAGGACGGGCGGAATGAACAAGTAATAAGGATAGGTGTGAATGAATGAATGAATGAAAGAAAGATGGAACGAAGGAAAGAAGGAATAGTAAAAAGCATAGGAAGGAAAGAAAGAAGGAAGGAAGGAAAGAAGGAATGAATAGTAAAAAGCGTAGGTAGCAATGAATAAAGGAAGGAAAGAACTAAGGAAAGAGGGAATAGTAAGAAGAATAGGTAGGAATAAATGAAGGGAGGGAGGAAAGAGGAGGAAAAATAAGGAATACTAAGAAGAATAGGTAGGAATGAATGAAGGAATGAATTAAGAACAGAATTGAAAGAAGAATATGTAAGAATGAATGTATGAATGAAAGGCAGGGAAATAGGAAGGAATAAGAATAAGAATAAGCAGGAATTAATGAATGAAGAACAGAAGAAAGGAATGAAGGAATTGTAAGAAGAATAGTTAGTAATGAATGAATGAAAGGAAGAAAGGAATAGTAATAAGAATAGGCAGGAATGAATGAAGGAATGAAGGAATGTAAAAAGAGAGAAAGGAATAGTAAGAAGAATAGGAAGGAAGGAATGAAGGAATGAAGGAATGTAAAAAGAGAGAAAGGAATAGTAAGAAGAATAGGAAGGAAGGAATGAAGGAATGAAATAAGAGTAGAAGGAATAGTAAGAAGAATAGGCAGGAAGAAATGAAGTAAGGAATGACATGAAAGGGAAGGAACAAAAAAGAAAGGAAGGAGCGAAGTGGAAAAGGAAGGAAGGAAAAATTTAGATGGAAAAACACTAAGGAAGAATCGTACTAATAGAAAGAAAAGAAAAAAGAGAAAAGGAAGGAAGGAAGGAAGGGTGTAACAGGAAGAAGAATAAACATGAAGGAAGGAAGGAAGGAAGGAAGGAAGGAAGGAAGGAAAAATGAAAAAATTTAGAAGGAACGGTGGGAAGAATCGTAAGAACAGAAAAAGATGGTAGGAAATGGGGTCCACTATTTGTAAATTGTTTCTCAAAGTCTGCGTTATTCGTAAATTTAAAGGCGCCAATCAGCTACTGCTATATATACCCTCTACAGCCAACATCTGTGTATCCTGCTCCCATTGCTTAACCCTAGAACACTAACCATGGGTATATAGTACCCAGCGCAAATTTTCCTATTCTTAATTACAATTTTCAGTACCTGATTTTCTTATCTAAATAATGTTTTTCAGTTCCTATTAATGTTAACTCATAGTACAGAGTTTGAAGTGCCTGCATGTAAAATATTTCAAATAAAGATTTATATTTAATATATATATATATATATATATATTTGATATTTTCAAAATCGGGTATGACATAACCATGGTTATTAGTGGTGTAACTTTAATTGATGGTTAGTGTTGTAGGGTTAATAAATTCACTACAAAATCATGACAATTCACAAATAATAAAGAAAATGACCCAACGGAGAATGGCGATCGCCTATGTCTCGAAGGTAGATGGCATTAAGAAAAAAATACAACACAGCACAATCGAAGTTTTCATTAAATCACCTCGGGAGTTATTTTAACCCGTAAGACGAACGGGCAACGCTAGCTGGCCTTACTAATTTAGATTATATACGGTTTTGTGAATTTTCTCCTACGTTGTTTGTCTCGGCACAGCTACAGGAAAAAGAATCAATAATCTTCTAAATTCCTTTTCAATAAAAAATTACCCAAGCATTAACTAATTCGTGGCTATTACCGAGTTGGTCAATAATTGAATCCGACGACAGCGAGGAAAGGCTATTTTTAAAATAGTTGACAGCATCTCTTCTAACTGACGTTATAAATTAGTTTTGACTCAGCTGTTGAAGTTAGTCTAGTTCAAGGTAACGATCAGAGTACTCGGAAATAGAAATCGGCAACCCGAGTTCGAATTCCGGTCGAGTTCATCACGTTCACTTTCGTACAAATACGGGAAATGTATAAATCTATCTCTTTTCTCCCGTAACCCATATATGGATTAAAAAGTAGGGATCACTGTCCTTTCTTGCTTCGATGTGGTAAACAGTCTAGGAGAAGGAAAACCAGGTTGAAGAGTAATGGATTTTGTCAGGTTATCATGCCCTAAACGGCTTTGGCCATCGTAAGCCTACTATTTGGGGGTGGGGGGTAAAATTCATATGAGTTATTGAAAGCAAGAGAAACAGAGGGAAAGTGACTGACCAACATAACTAGATTTTTTTTTTGTAAATAGATGGCAGAGCAGTGGCCCTGGTAAGTCATATTAGTTTATGGATTTTATTTTATTTGTTTGTTTAACGGCATATCAACAGCTTATGGGTCATTTAATACCGAAATTTTATTTTCTTGGGATATCTGAAGTAATAAAAATACGATATATGTTATTCTACCTTCACAATTGAATGCATGGTAGATAATACTCATATTTTGAGCATATACATTTTTGTGTGGACATAATTACTAGAGATATATGTGTGGTTGAAAGATTTTTAACATTGATTGATTCATTCATTTTCTACGGTTTATCAACCCTTTACATGTTATTTAAAGTCAGATTTTATATTGTAAGAATTTTCTGGGGAGATAATAATGATTTAGTAATACAAGTCATACTAATTAACCCATAGCTGGAGGAGAGGAGGTGGATGCATACATTTCTCAAGGGCATTTGCACGTAAGTGAATATTTCGTCGCCTCCCTCTGTTTTTTTAATAAATACTTTCACGGTAACTGCTCCGATGAACTGCTTTCGCTGATTCCCAGACTTCATGAATTTAAGCGTTCTACTAGGCTGGCATCTCGCTCACACCCTTTCACTGTCGAAACTGTTAAATATAGCCGTCTCTTCTACTCCAATAGCTTCATGCTTCGCACTTCTCGCCTGTGGAACTCCCTCCCCTTTTCCTGTTTCCCTAATAGCTATAATCTCCAACTATTCAAATGTAATGTCAATCGACGTCTCCAGATGCCTTGATCTATCCCCTATCCTTCTCTTCATCCTTTCCTCTATCACTCCTATTTGCTCTCGCTCCAACTCTCTGTAACCCCTTGCGCTGTAGTGGCTTCCCACCTTGCTTGGGGTAAAACGCTTTAAAAATAATGGAATTGGAACTTGTAGCCTGCTTCGTCGTGCAGTGTGGAAAAGGAATGTCCGGTTGCTGTTTGGCCTGTATTTATATTGTTTTACATTCACCGGGTTTTCAACCGGTGAACTACTTTCATTGGTCCCGTCTCTTTGGTCCTCCTTTCTACAGAACTCAGCACTCCAGTTAACAATTGCGAGACATTATCAATTACATTCAAGCTTACGGCATCTTGTACGACTTCATGAAAAATGGTTAATCACTTGAGGTATTAAGAGAATTCTGATCGAAGGAATAAAGATATTAGGATTTAAAAAAACACTGGAGTGTGGTTAATTGGATTAGAGCTTGGGAGAAATTCCAGTTTAAAATAATAATTTAAACCTATAAAATACTTATGAGGAGAACCTGGGAAAACTTTGATCTTAAAGTAAAATTAAGTAAGACTTAGCATAACTCACACCCCACCCCAACCCAATACCTTAAGCCCAAGGAGGTTTTCATGTCATGACAAATGAGTTTGCCAAAAGTCCATAGGATTTTCGATACCTTCAGGTTTTCTTCTTTTAACAATAAACCCATAAAATATTCATAAGAAGAGCCTCGGAAAAGTTTGAAATCAAATTAAACTAAGATTTATTAAGATTTAGTATAATTGACACTCTCGTCCGACAAAGACATAACTCTAAGGAAGTTTCTGACCACATTATGGAGAGTGAAGGGAGATCACCGCCCTCTGTTGGAGCAGACAAAGAACACCATTGGAAAATTCGTAAACTTAAGGAATCAGCACATATGCTAGACCACAAAAATCTCCTGAACCGACCAGGCATAGAAATGAATACAATATGGGAACCAGTAATAAGGAGTACCAGAGAAAAGCTATAATAACAACAAAAATTGCAATATGAGCTCTGGTAAAAACATGAAATGATGACAGCAAGAATTGCAATATGAGCACTGGTAAAAAATATTAATTAAATAGTGAGTTCGATTCTCACTGGGTACTCCACACTTTCGGCCTTGTGCAACATCTAAGCTACGCTTAGAAAATCGTTTAGGCACCTCGAGGCGGTGTAATGGTTAGCAAGCCTGTCTCACTATAGCAATTACAACTGGGTAGTGAGTTCGATTCTTACTGGGTGCCCTTAACTTTCGACCTTGTGCCTCATCTAAGCTACGCTTGGAAAATCACTATATGCTTTGTTACTGTTTTAACGTTAATTAACTTAGTCAATACCCGGACTGAAGTCAATATACGCGGAGTACGCATGCGCAGAAAATAGTCTTTAAAGTAGCGTCTGAGAGAGTTAACCAGAGATCTTCAGTGCGCATGCCTAGCAGAGAAAATCGGCAGCCCGACCATTTATCATGTATTATTATAGAAAAATCGTACGTGGAAATTATTTCCTGCTAACACGTTAGAACAACCAACATTACTTAACAAACAGATGTCTCTCAGTACCTCAACCATCGAAATGGTGTGATTGGGACAGAACCGCCCCAAAGCTGTTGTACGATTTTTATATTTCACATTTCACCTTTAATTAAATTATCGTTTCTTCTGTTGGCAAGTTTACACCTTTTTCAGCGGGATCTCCTGGCTTGGAAGAGACAGTACGATCGAAGTTTCGCTCAGATCAACATGGCAACAGCCTGTCAAAGTAGATCAAAAGCTGTGTTAGAAATTCCTTTTTGGCATCTACACAACGAACAAGATCCAGTAGATTACACAAATTCCGGTGAGGCCTCTTTCATCGAACAGGAAATGCTGAAGACAAGAGGGACGGGTGGAAGCAAGGCATGACTTACCTAATGAGCTTGGGCAAATGGTTGGCAGAACAGGCATTAAGAGAGAGTAAAAAAAAAAAAACTTCTTTTCTTTCTATGTGCCGTGTTCTTTCAGGGTGTAGGCGATCATGCCTCTCCACCTCCCTGTATCCCTTGCAGCTCTCAACAAGTTCCTTCTTTCTACTACCACCCCCTGACCACTTTCTGTCATCCACTACCACTAGGTATATCATGCGTTGTTTTCCCTTGTCTCTCTTTCCCTCTATTCGACCCGTGAGTATCAGATTCTCCTAGCCCTCCTTCCTCATTATGTGTCCAAGAAACTTCAGCTGCCTCTTCCTGGTGTTAAGTATAAGCCTCCTCTTTGTTTGTATCTAAGCTCTCATCTTTGCTCATACGCTCGGTCCATGATATCCTTAGTATCTTTCTGTGGAACCACATCTCCGTCCCCTCCATTCTCTTCTTCATCTTTGAGGAAATCGTCGAACATTCGCTGCCCTAGGGGTAGACTCTTCTAGTTCCACGTGCCATGTCTAATGGATGTCGGTTATCAGTTAACTCCTGTTAATTCCCCTCTTCAAGTTCTCCACCGCCTTAACCAAGTACTGAACTCACACTCTTTGGGTCCTGTCACATGATCTAACTAACACCTTTATCCACTGTCCTTGAGGACATCTGCGTTTGAATTTCGGGTTATTATATAAACCTAATGTCTTCAGCCTCATTTTTTACCAGTGCTCATATTTGCAATTTTTTGTTCTTATCGCTTTTCTCTGGCACTCCTAATTACTGGTTATTTAGACAGATACCAAGATTTTTAGGATAGGTTCATATGAATAGAATATGTAATCTTTGTAAGAAATCACTTTGTTCAGGTTTCATGGACGTATTTTTGTAAAGAGAGTATTTGTACAGAGTCTGGTTTTGTTTGGTTTATTTTGTTTTACAGCATATCAACTTCAATGTGTAATTTAATGCCGTCAAGATTTTTAGGATAGGTTTTTATGAATAGAATATGTATTCTTTGTAAGAAATCAGTTAGTTCAAGTTTCGTTGACGTATTTATTGTAAATAGTTTGTTTTTTTTTTCAATTCAATTTCGTATAAATGCATTGTTGGTAATATTTATTTCTTTTTCTAAAATGTATTGTTACTATTTTTTTTTTTTCGAAGATAAATTGCTGGTAATTTTTTGTCAAAAATGTATTACTGGTAATTTTCACTATAAAAATCCATTTTTATACTTTCATAGTGGTTTCACCCTAGTTATGGGGGTTAACTATTTGCCCATAGCTGGGAACCTAACAAGGGTGACCACCCCGGGTCAGGGAGGACCTGGGAATAAAAGCGATTGAGAGGTGGTTCTGCGTTCCTCAAAACCACCATATCAGAGGCCTTGTTGCCGGATGTAGTCTATCGTCATACCAAGGACTCATATATTTTTTTTAATTTTATTTATAACGAAATAATAACACACACACAGACACAAACACACAAAACAAACAAACACGGGATAAACCACTACTCCTGTTCAAATCACCGGGGAAACGGAACGATAGGCAAACGTAGACAGATTTTGACAATGATGCGTACTAAACATGCACCACACACAAACGTATATACATTATCATCCGGTTCCCGCATAGAGTAACTATAATTATTATACATTTACACACATAAATTATACACACGAATTATTTATTCATATTTACTTTTCTAAATTTTTGGTCGCCAATCGTAAATCCAAATATATCCGTATGTTAAACACATGGTGACGCATAAATTTTGAAATGTTACACGCAAATCACCTGATTCAAATTTATTCTATGCTAAGCTTGCGCCAACGTTCATTAATATTTATCGAATATTATAGCTGCAGTTATCATTGAACGCTCTTTGGCTGAAGTTCGTTGAGCCTGAAAAAAGACGCACAGAAAACTCTCGCAATTTTCACGTATTTTCTAAGTCGTTTTATTATCATCATCATCATTCTATTTCCTTTGATTTCTGGTGTATACTCATTTCTTTCCGGGTTTCAACCAGGGACCTAAAGTCAGAAATGGCATCATGACATTTTCCACTGAGCATTATCTGAGGAAAAATAACACCAAAAAAAAACCTAACCCTAAGATCACACGTGCTATAAAAAAGAAGAAAAAAAAACACATATCCGTTCGGTATTTAATGTCATTCGAAATAGTCTTCTTCTCAAGCCACACACTTTATCCAGCGTCGTTAATGGAAACATTCCTGGAACTCCTTTATTTAGAACAGCGCGCATTCTGTTGCATTTCCGCGACGTCTTGAAATGTTTCTTCCAAATGGGGTTATATTTTTTTTTTGAAAGAGGAAAGTGGGGAGCGAGATCTGGGGATAATGGTGCTTGTCGGATTTAGGGAATGTTGCCCTTGGCTAAAAACTGCTTCAATCATGGAAACTCCCTGGTGTGGTGAGATGACCACACTCGACACACTTTCCTCCCAAGCACTGCAATAAACGACGCGAGCAAGCGAGAACTTTGCTTAGTGTGCATTCGACAATAATGAACACTACAGTATTTGTCATGCAATAAACAATTGCGCTATGTGGAAAGTACTCGGAATAAAAGAAATATGTATCAGCACGGCAATTTTCTCTCGTCCTTCAATAACAGCAACAAAAAGCTTATCTGTGAATATGAAACGATCCAATTGAAAATAAGTAGACAGAACATGTCTAAATTATTCAACGAAACATGTCGAAATATACATATATGTGTGTTTGTGTGTGTGTGTGTGTTTGTGTGTGTGTGTGTGTGTTAAGAAATTTTCTGTTTATGCAGTATTTTTAAAGATACAAATATTTAAGTAAATGCTCTATTTATATTAAACAGTATTAACAACATTTACCGGCATGAATGTCCGAGAAATTTTCATATAATATATGTGTCCTCCGACAGGAATCGAACCTGTATCCTACACGGATAATACTGTTTAAAAATTGGAGAACAGTGTTCGAATTCCAGTTACTTTCACTTATGCGCAAATTGTCTTAAGAAAGGAATTAATCAATTGTTTCCCCCACTATGGATTAAATAGCAGTACTAATATCTGGAAAAATCATTGTTATTCTAAAAAAATATTAATACAATATTCACTTGCAAATAGAATAAAAAGATTTATTATTACTGCCATAAATATGCTTAGGCTTTGAATAACACACGAAGGAAGGATAAGCCGTAAAAAACAAGTCAATCAAGCAAGCAAGCAAACTGCCCAAAGGTATATTAATAATGACATTTTCAAAGTTGCACCTGCTGCTTTTATATATTTTAGTAGAAAATATCAACCATTGGTGAAAATTTAAAAAAACCCACAAAAACATGGTATCTTGTCAAATGTAAACTTTGACTTGAAAATACCAAAAGGAATAAAATTTAACCTTAAGGTTATTTTAGATGTCTAAATGTAAATCAGGCTGGTGAACAGATCTGGCACAGGGCTCGTCCCTGGGCTGGTGGTATCACGGCTAGGACTATCTTGGACCGGCTCCGGCCTGGACCAGCTAGGACAAGCCAAGACCAGCTATGACTAGCTTAGACCAGCTCTGACCAGCTTGAACAAGTTATGACCAGCTAAGACCAGCTTGGACCAGCGGCCCGAGTGAAAACATTCGGGTCCCCACGTTAAAAACTGACCTTGTGTCACAACCTGACTCGGTGGGGGGGTCAAGTAAATATCTACTTTTGGTGCAAGGATGGAAACACGGGTATTAGTTACCGTATTTCTCCGTCCAATATGTAGCATTTTTATGACGTCTACTCTGGCCGCTCCGTATTCAAGCTCGATTACCTCGGCTGATCGTAGAGATAATCGATTCGGACCAAATCTTGTCTCGTCCCACGTTGTGATTAATGGATCGTAAGCCTGGTTTGGTCTGAATGGTCGACTGGAATCGATGATTGGTTTGATTACTGTCACACGAAAGACAAAAAAAAAATAAGTTGGATAAAAGAAAAAGAAATATTTATGTGCAATTCTTCGATACAAAGTCGATGGCACAATCATTGATAGCTTAAGTAGGCTATAGATTCCAAGCAGTACCTATCGATACTTTACGATTATCGTGACACTAGTTCTTAGAATTTTGGATCGAGACTTCTGGAACAAGGCTTTAAGACGGAGGCTTTTTTCTTCAGGGCGGCAAATCACATGAGATCAGGTGAAGCGGTGGTTGTCGTCTCTCTGCCGTATCTCTGCTGTAGTGTCCATCGTCTCTCTTCATCTATTCGGCGTTCTGTTTTTATGGACCCAAGCGCAAGTGGTAGGGGTGGGGCATAATGGGTATGCCAGCGTTCCTCAAACAACCAATCAGAATTCTTACTGCAAATGTCCAAATATGGGAGAGCCCCTCCTCCCTCCTTGGAATTCTACCTGGGCTTTCTCCTTCTTTTGACCACCTGATCAAACCCGTCTCATTCCTGTTTTGTATCAGTGCCTCTCACGATCACTGCCCGAGGGCCTTGGAAAGTCCTTCGCCTTACCTGAAATTCTACCCGGGTCCTCTCTTTCGTGATAACCTGACCAAACCCGCCTCCCAAGGGCTAAACGTGGTCTAGCCCGACGGCCAAGTTTTAATTATCGTTTAAAATTCTTTCTCATCGTGCTTTTTTGCGTGGTCGTTTTCACGTTTAGAATTTATCATTTTTATCCCCTCGGCAGTTCTTTGGTCAACAAGTGGTAAGAAGAGGACAATCCTTTGATTTGGGAAAATTTATCGCGTTTCGGCAGACGAAAAATTTAATTGTCATTCTGCAGATATGTTCTTCCGGGAACCCGTCGGCTTTTAAAAGTTAATCCTTCTCAAATGACCGAAATCGCGGCCAGAGGTCCGTCTTCCTCTCCGTCACTCAATGGTCATGAAAATATTATATATTTCTTTCCGTGAGGTTCAGAATAGCCCGTCACTTAATCTCAGTTCTAATTGAAATCAGATGGTCTCTTTGATCTACCTACTTCTAGTTCTTTCCCAATAAGAACAATTCTCAAATAAAAACAAATATCATTTTCTTTCATTTTCCCTTGTCTTGTTATCGGTATATCTTCAGTCTATCGGAATTTAGTGTTTTTGTTTTCTAGTTTTTTTCTCAAATAAAAACAAATATCATTTTCTTTCATTTTCCCTTGTCTTGTTATCGGTATATCTTCAGTCTATCGGAATTTAGTGTTTTTATGTTTTCTAGTTTTTTCTCAAATAAAAACAAATATCATTTTCTTTCATTTTCCCTTGTCTTGTTATCGGTATATCTTCAATCTATCGGAATTTAGTGTTTTTATGTTTTCTAGTTTTTTCTCAAATAAAAACAAATATCATTTTCTTTCCTTTTCCCTTGTCTTGTTATCGGTATATCTTCAGTCTATCGGAATTTAGTGTTTTTATGTTTTCTAGTTTTTTTCTCAAATAAAAACAAATATCATTTTCTTTCATTTTCCCTTGTCTTGTTATCGGTATATCTTCAGTTTATCGGAAATTAGTGTTTTTATGCTTTCTAGTTTGTCTGTCTTTTATTTTATTTTTTTTCTATTAAAAACAAATATCCTTTTCTTTCATTTTTCTCTCGTCTTGTCATCGGTATATCTTCAGTCTATCGGAATTTAGTGTTTTTCTATCCCCTAAATTTTTTTTTTTTTTCAATTTACTAGCGACTTTCTAATACTGTCACATTTCGGCAAAGATTTAATTTTTTACCTCGTTTTTTGTAAAGAGTGAATCCACGGTTTTCAGATTAGAAAACGAAAATCTAAAACCATAATCAGCTTAAGTCAATCTTTATTTATGAAAAGTAATCTGATATCTCAATGATGAATAAAAAATAGAATCTATAAAAAATGGAACCCATTCGTTGGATTTTACCATAATCTGACCATTTTAATAAGTAACTAACAATGTGGATAGATATCTCAGCGTACATCGTTATTCAAACTATTAAAGGCTATTCATAATCAAACTGTTCATAGTCCTGTCAGTGGTATATACACATAGGTGTATTTGTTTACACATACCGCATAATTATAAATATGTAAAAAGATAGGTTTGGTGTTTTATAATATTTACCTACACATTTTAACTATTAAAGAGCAAAGCGTGGGGATAAAAGGCCTCAAACTTGATTAAAGTAAAGTTTCATCGTCAAAATGTTTACGTTATTATTAAAAGGAAAGAACAAAGTGTTTTTTTATTATTATTTTATCCGGAAAAATAACGCATTGATTTGAAAATTCTTGAAAATTTAAATAATTGAAACTTTCAGAACTTATTTCGAATGAATTTTTTTTTTTTAAATTATTATTTTTAGAAAATTTTGTATTTTTTTTTTTACATCTATTCCAGCCCTTACTTAATTTCATGAAATTTCGAGAAATCAAATTTTGATCGCAGAATTTTTATTATTACTTAAAACAGGTCTCCTTGGAGAATGTAAATCATCTTTTTTTTCAAACTGATTTCCGGAAAATCTACTCCGAATAATAAAATAAAAATTCAATAGAACTATGACACTATTTAATTAGATATGCTTTTAATTGCTTTTTGAATAATACATACACACACACACACATATTTATATATATATATTGAGGACATTATAGTTTTTTTTAAATTTCGATGAATAATGAATTTTTACAAGAATTTTCTTTACTTTAATTATAATAATTTTCTTTACTTTAATTATATATTTATTTAATTATAATAATTATAAAGTTTCAAATATTTTAAAAATTCCGTGATATTGTTATTAAGTGAAAACTATATTTACTAATCAAAAATTGAAACGCTAAAAGAAATCATCAGGCACTAAGATTTTTAAAATAATTTTTAATTTTTCATGTGTATAAACGTGCACATTTTGAAAGTCTCCGCAGAACAACAATAAACTTCTCAAAACCTTATCAGCATTTGTCATCGCTCGTCAATTACGTAAACATGGCCGCTCTCGGTCAAAAATCACCGCTACTGTTTGTTTTAAAATGCATTTCTGTGTTATTTTAGACTTAAAGTAAATAATATTTGTTTCAAATCAGATTAATTATACTTTAAATCAGCTAATCAAATAAAGTTTCACAAAAGTATATTTTATTTTTGGAAGACTTTTGAATACACAGAATTGGATTGCAATAAAAGGCGACAAAATAAGCTATTTTGTAAAAAATCGATTCCAAACACCACATAGTACTTTGCTGATAGGAAATAGTAAATTTAATCCTTCAGCTTTCAATTAAAGTAAAATGAACGTTTAAAGATAGGTTTTTTATTTAAAAAAAAAATCATTTTAAACCTTAGGTATTGCGAATTTGTTGAGTTGCAATCGATAACAAATCGACATAAAAAAATAGGAGAGCTGAGTTCGAATTATAGTCGGGTTCGTTACATTCTTTTACGCGCAAATACATTTGGGAAAGTTATGAATCCAATCCACCCCAGCTATGGGTTAAATAGTAGGACAGACTGGATTCAGTAGCATTGATTGGCAAGTAGTCTACCGCAAAAAGAAACTGCAGACTACTGTGGGAAAATCATGAGCCTAGTCAAACATGATCGCCCAAGCGTATATCGCGTTTGGGTTGAATAGCGACAGACTGGTTCTTATAACCTTGGTTAGAAATCAAGTCTACTGCTAAAAGAATCTGTAGACTACTACGAAATAATCATCTGCCTAGTTAGTCATGAATAGTAAGAGACATGTTTATCAAAGCTTATATCGCTTATGGGTTGAAGAGCAACAGACTGGGCCATATAGCCTTAGCTGTCAACCAGTCTACCGCAAGAAGAAACTGCAGACTACTGTGGGAAAATCTTTTGCCTAGTTAGTCATGAATCGTAAGAGATATGTTCGTCCAAGCGTATATCGTGTATGGCACTAAACAAAATGAATAGTTGAGGGGATAAGCCTTTTCTCTAGAGTGAGCGATTTTTTTTACATTTTTTTCTTTATCAAACTTGCTTAATCACGTGCACCTTTTATCATATATTATTTTTGTGCATTTCTTTCTTTAGCCGGCCAATGGAATCTGCTGCTTGCATCGAGGTTCAATGAATAACGATTAATTATACATTATTCACGATTCCCGGTCGATTTTTTTCCCCTTTGTACAGCCATTACTCTCTCCCACTGACTACTTTGCACTGCGCAGGCGCAGTTAACATATTATCGACTGAATTATGTATGTATTTATAAATCCGATGACATAAGCATTTTACAGCGTTAGAACGTCGCCAGTTTTATATAGTTCAAGTCACTTAAACCATTTAGGAGAATATTGTATCTTGAACCCTTGTCGAGTGCAGTGCCAGATCTCATTAAAAATTAAACAAGGGGTTCTTGAGCTAGGGATGTTTTCCTGTTTTTCCGGCGTTATTAATAAGAACTGTTTTCGATATGCATTCTTATATCAATCCGCGCATATGAATAAACTCTTTATATTATATTTCAACTAATATGGGCTTGAAAAATAATAAATATTCATAATACAATATAAAAACATTACACTGGTCAACGATAAAAAAATTGAAATGCTATCGAGACACCAAACATCTTTTTTTAGCTAATTTGAGGGCGCTGAATCTGAAAATGACCTTACTTTTTCTTCGTTAGCTACTGTTTTCGCTGTACAGAAATGCCTCATTTTTGGGGGAAAAGGGCATTTTTTTTCATTTGTTTTCTGTATATATGATATTGACCGAAAGCAATATTTCTGAAAATAAAATCGTACAAAACTCTCAATTTAAATTTAAACCAACAAATATTGGTCTGCCTATTGAGAAATACTATTTTTGCAATAACAATCACACTCTAAGTCTTTAAGAATGACACGATTGAATATACCAAAACGAAAAAGTATTTTCATTAAATGATTTAATAAACTAACACCAGAAATAAAATCTTCATGAACATAAGAACTATGGTAAAATTTTTCTTTCTGTATTGTCTGTTATGTTCAATGTTATTTAAGTCCCTTTTGATACTCCAGCAGTATCATGTACAATCGAATAGGTGCATTCAATTGGGATGTCTTTAGTTGGAGTTGTTTTCCAACTGTGAAAACAAAATGCTCTCAATTTGCTTGGTTTCCTTCCGTAGTGAAGGGATAAAAGTGATGGGATAAATTTATGAACATCAAACAGAAGATTTTAGGGTTTCATTTTTTTTTTTTTTGATGTCACCTTAATTATCAGATTTACTAAAGTATATTACTGATAAAGTTTATCAATTAATTTGAATTTTGGCGATAAATTGGAAAATTCGGTACTTTTATTTTTCTTATAAAAATAGCTTATTTCAGCTGGCTGACATAAATTGCTCAGTCTACCTGAAAATTGATTTATTTCTACGACCATTATTAACTAAATTTTGCGATCAGCCAAGATCGTAAATTGAGGGTTTTTTTTTTTTTTTCAAAAATGTGTAATTTCAGTACAGCAAAATCAAAACAAGATCTGTCGGGGGCGGGGGCGCTTGGTGTAGAGTTAACGGCCATCTAACAGAATCGGGTAAGCTGGACAACATAGCTACTTACCTATGATGACACGTGCGATGATGACACGGGTGAAGGGTTTCCTAGATAGAATGAGTTCAACAGCCAAGGGGGAAGATTCGCCCAGTGGGATCAAGGGCCATGTGTCCACGACCAAGGCGAGCCTTTGAGGTTAAAAAATAGGTTTTGTTTCTTGGCGCCAAAAATCGTCTTGACCAATGTTATTAAATAAATTTAAATATGCATAACAACATATATTTATACAATTCACTCCACTACATTAGAACGTTTTTATATAAACAAAAAAGATTTGGCGATTGAAAGGTGAAAATATTGAAATACATACAAAATGAATATACCTTCATACTAAAAGCTTGAGATAAATTAATAATAATAAATTAAGACAAAAACTGAGTTGAAATAAGTCAAAATCAAATTTATCATAGTGTAATTTTTATTCTTCCTATATGACAATAAATGTTGGATAATCTTCCCACAGATGAATAAGAAACTCGAGGCAATAGAATTATTACTCTACAGAAGGATACTGAGAATACCTAAACATGTAACGAGGCAGTTATACTGAAAATGGAAATAACAAGGACGCTTATAGTGAGACTCAAGATGGGACAGTTTATCTAAATAGATGGCACAACAGAAGGGATAGAAAAAGACAAATATAAGATAGGGAAGGAAGTTGTGGAGGGCTATTTTCGCCCAAGTCATGAAAGGAGAGGGCGCAGCAGAAAAAAGAAGAGACCAATTAGGCGTTTTTCGTGCTTTTCTTTTGTTTTAGGGCAGTAAAAAATTATTTATTTTTAACTTATAATTAATTAAAAAAAAAGAGGGGAACAATAAATCTTCTTTAGATTATTTATATTGTCCGGACTGTTGCCCTCATCTTTATGTTATCGATTGTTCTAGTTCTACGTGCCATGCCTCTTCCGGATGTCTCATTTATCTCTTTAACTCAACGTCGTGAACATGTCAGTAAAGATGAGGACAAAAGTTCGAACAATGTAAAATATTACAATACTTGTTGTACACTCCGACCTTCTTCATATGAATGGAGTTTCGAACCGAACCCTTTATTTCGTCCACCGGGGTAGATTGTTCTAGTTCTACGTGTCATGCCTCTTCCGGATGTCTCACTTATCTCTCTTTAACTCAACGTCATGAACATGGCATTAAAGATGAGGACAACAGTCGGGACAATGTAAAAACTTACAATACTTGTTGTACACTCCGACCTTCTTCATATGAATGGAGCTTCGAACCGAACCCTTTTTTTCGTCCGCCGAGGTAGGTTATTCCAGAGCTTATATCACAATTTTACTGTTATTATTGCGGGTAAAAAAAAAAGAAGTTTACTGTAACACTAAGTTTCTAAGTCCCAAAAATTCATAGACATGACCCAGTGGATGAAAGCCTTCGTGGGGTTCAATACCTGGCCATGACTGCGGTGAATAAAAAAAATAGAGGAATTGATTTAAAGGGAGATAACTGTGATATTTGGAAGAGACAATAGCAAGTGGAACCCGGTAGAAGAAATAATGGGTTCAGTTCGAAATTCCAATCACCTGAAGAAGGCCGGGTCGAAACGTCGTGAATATGGCAACAAAGATGAGGACAACAGTCCGAACAATGTAAATAATGTAAATAATTACAATACCTCCTCTCAGAAATATAGACAGATAATAAATCTTCTTTTTCCGTCTGTATTATTAATTATTAATATTCCATTCAAACTACATTTTATGAAAGAAATTTGTCTTTTAATATAAAGAAGTAAAACATATATCTATTGATATCGTAAAATAATTTAGTTTCATACTTTAAATCAGGATATATTTGCATTTAGGCGTTTTAAGTGCTTTTCTTTTTCGGGTCGGAAATATTTTTACTTATTAACTAACAATTAATAAAAATATACTTATTATTTTGAAAAAGACTACACCTGTTTTAAGCTATTACTCCATAATTGTCACGCTGTATGTTAACTAAAATGCTCAGTGGAACAATAAATCTTCTTTTACGGTCTTTAAATACAATTTAAGATGCCTAATTAATATTCAAATTGGTAATATTTTTACTTCATCATCTCGTATCTTGAACTGCGCTTAAAAGAAACTAAACGAGTTTATGGCTGGTTTAGTACACCATTAAAATAGTCATTAGTGCTGTATCCACTTCGTCATTTCTTATCCAAACAATGTCTGAATTCAAAACGTAAAATTATTCTTTAGAATTCCTTGGTATTTTTATTTAGCTCTTATGTCAGATCATTCTACTGGGGTACCTCGAGGCGGTGTAATGATTAGCAAGCTTACTCGCTAGAACAATTACGACTGATTAGTGAGTTCGATCCTCACCGGGTGCCCCTTACTTTCGGCCTTGTGCCAAATAAGCTACGCTTAGAAAATCAATCTACTTTGTAACATATAAATATATCTACCTGATGATCGTCTCATCAGTTCTCCCACAAGAATTTTCTAGAGAGTAGGATGGTTTGATATCAAGTAGGTAAAAAAAAAAATCTGACAAGTGGTGGGACCGTGGGGTAGTGTTAACGGCCATCTCGCAGAATCGGGTAAGCTGGTCTCCGTACCTATGATGACACGTGCGATGATGACACGGGTGGAGGGCTTCCTAGACTGAGTTCAACGGCCACGGGAGAGGGTTCTCCCATTGGGATCAACGGCCTAGTGTCCATGACCAAGGCGAGCCTTCGAGTTAAAGGAAATGGGTCGTGCTTTGACTTGGTGAGGGATAGGCTTCCGCCAGGTCTACTCGCCGTAGACACGCTACGCATGAATGAATGCCTCCCCGGCTTTCAACCCAGATATTAGGAGGGAAAAGATCAGGCTCTCAGCTGCGATTAGAGAGGATTGGTGATCATTCTCATTATGACGACGCCAAACGTTGCAATTTTTACGGAATCAATGATTCATTTTCTACGAATCATCAAGATCTCGCAAGTTATTAATGCCAGAATTGTTCTTTTGAGATTGCAAGAAGTTTTTATTTTTCAATAATAATGTTTTAGTGATACAAAGCTTATTAATTAACCAATAGCTGGAGGGAGAAGAGGTGGATCCATTCTGAGCCCAAGGATATTTGCGCGTAATTAAATATAATGAGCCCAACAAGAATTGGAACTCGGCTCTTATATAGAATAATTCTCCACCTGTTCTACAACTCTGATTTTCATGCATGATGCAATCGTCGGGTGCTGATTTCAAAACTAACGGTTTTAAACCAGCACCTGACGATTGCCTCGTGCATGAAACTCATGCATCTTTATTAAAGTATAGGATATATACAGTCATCCACAGATAAACTGTTTCGCTCTATCACAGCTCTTCAGTGTGGCTAGACGTCTATTTGTTTCAAGCTAGGATCGAAACTCGACAGATTTGGTATCAATCAGAGATTCTACCCCTAAGCTATCGTCGCACGGCAGAGAGGAAAGGAATTTTTAAAATGTTATCCGGATAGCTCAATTCAATTCAGTTGAAGAGCAATGCGTTAATAGCGGTATGCGCCATTGCTTTTAAATTTACCCTTTCCTCAAGAGAGCTCAACCGGATTTTCCGGGAGCATATATATTGTCATACACAGACAAACTGTTTCGCTGTATCACAGCTCTTAAGTGTGGCCAGACGTCCGATTACTTCAAACCAGATATTTCATTGACTACGACCGAAGAAGATTTAATTAATTCGGCCGTATTCAATGAAAGATGTTTGAAAGAAAGATTGCTGCCAATATATACGTTAATATACAACCACCGAAGTTAAAGAAACGTCGATTCCTAGTCATTACCCAGATGGGTGACCGCTTTGGAATATCATTTACTGTAAGCTTGAGGGTGTAGATGGAGTAACGGGTAACGGCTTGGAATTGTTAATGGAATACTGCTGCCATATATGGTCTGGTGCCTCCGCTGTTCGCTTTAAGATTCTCGACGAATTCCAGAGAGAGATAAGCAATGTGATTGGCCATGATCTGACATCTCGTATACAGTCGCTCTCTCAGAGACGTGCAGACGCCTCCCTCTGTCTTTTCTAAAAAATACTTTCACGGTAACAGCATCGATGAGCTACTTTCGCTAGTTCCCAGACTGCATGAATTTAAGAGTGCTACTAGGCTGGCATTACAGTCCCACCCTTTCACTGTCGAAACGGGTAAATGTAGCCGTCACTTCTACTTCAATAGCTTCATGTCTCACGCCTCCCGTCTGTGGAATTTCCTTCCTATTACTTGTTTCCCGGATAGTTATAATCTCCAAATATCCAAATGGAATGTCAATCATCTCCAGATGCCTTGATCTATTGTCTGGCCTTCTTTTCATCCTTTCCTCTATTACGCCTCTTTACTCAAGCTCCCACTCACTGTGTTTGGGATGAAATGCTTATATATATATATATATATATATATATATATATATATATATATATACACCACCACTATTTTATTAGTATGAGTACTCAATGTCTCTTATTTCATATCTATCTATCCATCTATCAATATATATATATATATATATTTAGACACAATATAAACAAAAAACAAAACAGGTACCGCAATGCGCCCCATAATATCTGGGTTAAACAGGGCATACAACAATGAGCAACAACAACAGCAAAAACAATGTCTCTGAACTCTGAGGAGAATAGAGGCTATAAATTACATGACTTTATCAGATCCGACGACAAGAAACCAGAAAGTGTCTATCTGCTTGTTATAAATAACGGACGTAACAGTAAAATTATCCTAATCCTGTAACAGCATGCGATAATTGTCTATCCCACAAAATCTTTAATATCTAAAAAAAAACAAACACTAAACTAATTATGATGTTTTGTGTACCTCAGGATTTAACACAGGTCAATTTATGCGACCGCATTTCTACCTTTGATTCTCCGCTCGAATACAACGAAAACTACCCATTTGTGAAAAGGAACGATCACAGATGATGAAAAATGTATTGTTTACAACAATGTGATGAGAAAGACGTTATGTGGAAAACGAAATGAACCACTGTCAACCAAGCCAAAAGCGCATTTACACTGGAAGAAGATGAATTTAGACGACTTCATCTTAAGAAGAGGAACTTAGACCAGATCTAAAATCATAATGAAAATTTGTTTGGACCTAATATAATTATGCCAGGTGTAACATCAAAACTGCCCAAATCTAAAAACAACATAGGATAATTGTCCATCCCACAAAATGTTTAATATCTAAAAAAAAAAAAAAATCAGTTTCCTTTTTCCAGGTTTCAAGATTAGGCGTTTAGCCATCTTGACATCATTTGTCGTAAGAGTCACTGAAAACCCCTTTGAGTTATTAAGCTAAAAGGAGAAGAGGTTAAAATCGTTTTGTGTCAGCCCCACTATATCTTCCCAAATGAGCAATAGTGAGAGGAAAAAGATCATCCATGTCTTCAGTAATGGTACCAACATTCATACTCTGGTTTCCATTCAAGAACCATCAAGAGAACAGAGAATACCTTTTAAAAAGAGGGAAAAGTAAAGAGGAAAACTGGATCAGGAGGTCACAACAGGAATAGAGATCATCATTTCAACTTAGAGCTAAATACATTCTTATTGCTCAAAGTAGATACCAATAGTGTTATAAAAAACCTCGGAGAGTTCCAGTAAAATATCTTTAATCATTTCTAAGGTACAACGGTTCAAAACTTAATATAATTCGACAATTTTGCTGTTACAAGATTTGGACAATTTTGCTGTTGCACCCGGTATATACTAACAAATGAAGCTAAAAACTAGCATGCAGACATATCATTCAACGATTGTATAAATCATGGCAACTACAAATGTATAATGGATATAGCCAAGTATGATGTTCTGATTTGTTTAAGTCGACATAAATTTATCAGAAAAAAACTTTTCTATTTCTAACACTGGGATGTGCAGTAATAGCATTTCCATGATGCATATATTTTTTTTTAATCCGGTTTATCTTACCGGCTTTTGGAACAAAAGAATTCAAGTTAGTGTACAAACCTGAGGACGTAGATTTGCGATAAACGCAGGTAACACAGAAGCCATCCCTACGTTCAACAAGAACGCCCAAGAAAGGTAGAGTAGAATCATTTACCATTTCCATGGTAAAATGAAAGAATGGATGAAGTCGTGCTTTTTCAAATCAGTGTTCATATTCCGTGGTGTCAAGTCATTGTTTTTATATATATATATATATATATATATATATATATATATATTTATATTTCATTTCAACTTTTGGAAGTAAAGTCTTATGATCCAGAGCCCTTTAAAAGGGTTGTGGTGAAATAACTTATTACATGGAACCTTAAAGTGGTCTGTTTTTATTCAAACATATTTGCTCTAAATTTACATTGAGCTCTCTGGATATCATCCTCCTTGGGTCTACCCATACGGATTACATAATTTTGCATAAAATAACTAAGATGCCATCCACATAGAGAGTGTTATCGCTGTATCACAGCTAACCGGTGCGGATAAACATCCGATTGCTATAATCCGGGATCGAAACCCTACCGATTTTACATCCTCCAGAGTTTCTACCACTGAGCTTTCATCGTACAGAATATGAAAGGGAAATTCTAGCATATTATTTTTACGAATGTAAACAAACGCCAGACAGCCATAGTGCTCAATCAATTCATATATATATGTATATATATATACATATATATATAGAGAGAGATATGTAATCACACTGATGATATATATATATATATATATATATATATATATATATATATATATATATATATATATAGAGAGAGAGAGAGAGAGAGAGAGAGAGAGAATAGATAATAGATAAACCTAGTGAGCCAGCTTTCCCTGACGATCCGCTTAGGTGAAACCTGGGTAGGTTTGTCTGGCTCACTAGGTTTATCTAGGTCTGCTCTACGGTTGTATTGAGCTCTTTTAGTTAGTTGTTTACTCGTTTCGGGTTTTTTTTTCTTTGGGCTTTGAACCTGTATCTGTGCGATTTTTTTCGACAGACTTTCATGTTCCTGGCTCTTTCTTTTTTAAAACCTTTTTTCCTTCGAGATTGATTTGAGTATAGTTACCTATACACACACACACACACATATATATATATATATATATATATATATATATATATATCCGGTTATGAGTTAAAACGAATGAAGTATAATTCCACTGACTGTAGAGTTTAATTTTAAAAAATGCTCAATACTGAGTAGAGCTTAATATTTTTCTTATTAAAAGAAAAACGTATTGAAAATCGCTACTCAATAGCTTTCATTGCTGCTTTATTAACATCTTATATGAATGTCACACACCATTCATTTTAAATACTTAAAATATATTCACTTGTTTCTTAAAGAAGCCTTTTAATTATCAACTACAAAATCTATGTTACAATTAGTTGTACGTTTAACATTTGTTTATCATTTAGCTGTACGTTTACAATTGTGATATGTCGTTGCAACATTTCCATTGTCTTTGTTTTCTCTGTTTACCAATAGAATGTGTCGTAAAGGCATTTTGACATGATATGAGAAAGCTTAAAGAGAATTGATACGTTCCGGGGAAGCAAAAGTGATTGGAAAAGCGTGAAATGTGTATTGAGTATGATTCTCTACATCAGGTTCCTCAAATGCTAACCACAATGCCATCACCTGCATCCTAGTGAACGGAATAACTAAAGATAGCGCCCGATTCAGAAGAAATCAACTTAAAGATGTTCAAATTCAAGTCACTGAAAACCACCCTATGTACATTGTGTGGACAGTGACGTTGATAATAAAATTATATCAACATGAACGGGAATGGGTCCGATGATGCAGGCTTGTCCGTCCTGACACGATTGTAGAAATATATCGGTCAGCTCCGGACTGGTCTCCGTTGGCAATTTGGCAGTAGAAATTAGATCAGATGACTGCAATTGAATGTCGAATAATCTCGCTGCAGAAACGGTCGATGAATTGACTGAAGGCAAATGTTCGGCCCAAGAATTTCTTCCCACTTGTTGTGAAATGATCAAAGATTGGGTTACAATTGATTAGTCACTGGCTACCATAATGACAAATGTATCTGCAGGCTTGGATCAGTTGCAAACGCAATGAAGTCGTGTCGCTGAGATAAATCGCTGAGATACGATCATTGCAGAAACTAGAACTAGAACAAGACATATGAAGGCTTGGCTCGATTGTCAAATCAACGAGAATGGCAGTGGTGAGGTTAACTATTTCCATACAGACAACATTCGACATTTATTGACCGTACAATCAGTTAACATTTTTAAAAAATCTTTTCCTTGGAAAAAAAGGTTTTTCAGGAAATTACGCTTCTCAAGTGTACTCAGATAGATAGATAGATAGATAGATAGATAGATATGAAGAGATTAGGATAGTGTTATGGTCCAAGTTCCTTGTACCACGGTGATGGTCCAAAGTTAGAACCAATGAAAGAATAACACGAACACAGGTATGGAATACAAAGATATATTACAACAGAAATATAATACAAAGAAGTAGAAGTATTAGTAATGACTATCAGATTTGGTTAGAGTGAACTATGTTGTCTCGACAAGTATCACTATTCCAATATCCCTACAATATGCTCTCAATTATCACTCCTCGTATTACAAATTGCTGATACCTCTTGAGAGGCGCAGTATTTATAATGTCAGGAATAGTTCATTATTATTATGGTAAGTTCCCATAACAGATAGATAGATAGATAGATAGATAGATAGATAGATAGATAGGAGCAAGCTGAGATAGATAGATAGATGCTTGGTCTGATCGTCTGCTGGTGTTTCAAACGATTTAGGCTCAGGTCCAGTGGCTTTCAATGTTGTTGGTCCTTGTATCTTCGAACAAGAACAATCCCGTGGTTTTTTTCCCTGAAATGAATTCACTGAATAAGACTTGATACTGAATCCTTGATTTTTCCATTCTTGCTACATGTCGTAACCATTTTTGTTTTTAAGACTTAAACCCTCAAGCTTAAATAAATTTGCCAACTCGTGAAAATTGTCCAACTACGACTATGAAAAGATGAAATACATGAATAAAAAAAGGGATTTTTTAGCAACCCAACTCCTTCGGCTGATGAAAATATTCCATCTACCAAATCCAAGCTAGTATTTTTAGGTGAACACGGAATAAAGAAGATTTTCCGTCGTCCGTTACCAGAGAGTTGAATTTCTGACCTACAGTCTGTTGTTAAATGGGGCAAGGAACGGCTTGATCGTTTTAAGGCGTCCAAAACGAAGTTGCTCTCTATTAATCAGCTGAGAAATTTCTTTCTCCCTTCTATCAGCGTGACTGATGCTAACCTCCATGCGAGAGACACGTAGTATCATCTCAGGTTAACCTTCTCACCCTGACCTGGAGTGGAAAGATTATATTGAATCAGTTGCTAGGACTGCTTGTAGGAAAGTTGGTTCACTGTGTCGTGCTAGACAATCTTTCTCTCCAGAATCTATCTTATATCTTTATAACGTTATTAATCCTGACTAAGCATCTTGGCTTCAGTCACTTTCCCACTACCATATCGTAGCTTCTCGTTTACCTTTTCTATAAATAATTTCAGGATAGATAGATAGATAGAGAGTGAGAGAGATAGATAGATAGATAGATAGATAGATAGATAGATAGATATCATGTCATCCCATAAGTTCTGTCCGAATTTTGAATAAAGAAAACAAGTGACCAAATGTTACATTTAATTACAGATTTAATCAACAATGTATTTTCCCTGATTATCTATGACATCTTTCCATCTATTAACAAGCTTACTAATTCCATTACTGTAAAATTCTTTTGGCTTTGATTCGAAGAACTCACAAATGTCAGTTTTAACCTCTTCCTGTGTTACAAAAGCTGTTTCTTCCAAATGATTCTGTAAGCTACGAAACAAATGGTAGTCTAAAGGAGCAAGATCGGGAGAATAAGGTGGATGACGAATTTTCTCCCAACCAAGTTCTTCGATGACGTGATTCTTGCTGTGTGGGGTCGCGCATTGTCCTGATGAAACATCACTCAAACGCTCTAATTGCTGACAGTATATTTGAGCATTAATTGTTGCATTAGGTGGTAAGAATTCAAAGTGGATTATTCTTTGGCGATCCTACCAGATTGAAAGAAGAACATTTTGCACATGAAGTACCCTTCTCGGCTGTGGCTGGGGTCCTTTCCCTTTACCAAGCCACTGTCTACGACGCTTAACATTTCGATAAAAGATCCATTTTTCGTCGCCAGTCACAAGTCTATCCAAAAAAGGTGAAACAAGTTGGCGAGAATGGAGAGAAGAGCAGATGTCAACTCGGAATTTGAGGTTGTTTTCAGACAATTCATGAGGCACCCATTTTCCTAGTTTAGGAACTTTTCCAAGTTGTTGAAGATGACGATAAACAGTTGTATGGTTTGAAATGAGAACCACTGCCGATTCCTCAACTAATAAAGCACGATTTTCTTAATTAGACATTATAAAATACTCTTTAAATTTCGTTTATTTTAACAAAAAGTTACAATTCGGACAAAACTTATGGGATGACCTGATAGTTACAAAGCATTTGATTTTTGCTAACCAGCCCTCAATATTTTCCCAGCTTTTTTTGTATAGAATTAAAGGTAAATCCTCATCTCATTTACAGAATGGCTCGAAAGCAAGAAATGCATTCATTTTTTCTGAAATGGATCACTGGCAAATCCTCATAATATTCTTCATAACGGTTTGAAAGTAAAACATTTATATGTTTTTATATATTTTAGGTCTATCCATGTATTTTCCGTGTCAACAATATGCGTTCAAAATAGGATATAGAATCCCGACAAAGTTTTTGCCTTTAACTGAGAATTTACCTTTAATAACTTTCGACATGAACCAACGTTGTTTAGATCCAGTGACTAGACCCAAAGAGATGTGAGTTCAATACCAGGCTACAGCAGTGGTGAGCTAAAGACTTGGTCAGTTGAGTTAAACGGAAATAACTGAGTTATCCGGAAGAGGCATGGTACGTGGAACTAGAACAATCTACCCCGGTGGACGAAATAAACGGTTCGGTTCGAAATTACAATTACTTGAAGAAGGCCGGAGCGTACAATGGCCGAAACGTTGGGAATATTGCAATGAAGACGAGGATAACAGTCTGAATAATGTAAATAATGCAAGTAATCATCATACTTCATCTCAGAGATATAGACAGTTAGTGAAGAATAATTCCAATCACTTGAAGAAGGTCGCGGCGTACAACGGCTGAAACTTTATGACAATGAAGACGAGGATAACAGTCCGAATCATGTAAATAATGCAAATAAACTAAGAAATATAAAGAAAAGATACAGAATAAATATTGAGGATTTTTTTACTCGTTTTCTTTCTTTAATCACGAGAAAACCTTGGGAAAAAGTACTATGATTCATTATTTAAGTACTATGATTCATTATTTAAGTACTATGATTCATTATTTAAGTACTATGATTCATTATTTAAGTACTATGATTCATTATTTAAGTACTATGATTCATTATTTAAGCGTACACACAAATACACATACATTTGTTTCTTGCATTTTGGGATCTGATGAAGCTTAGTAAGGTGAAACGCGTATTCCAATCTAGTTTCAATGAAATGTTTTCCATTTGTCAAATATATACATGTATATAAATTAAATCAATTTATAGAAAGCAAGATGATAACGCCATTAAAATGCAAGAGTTTCCTGGGAGTGAAAGAGAAGGAAAATAATTTAGAGTGAACCGGAAACCCAATCCTAAACACGAAACAAGGGATAAACCACTACTCCTGTTGAAAACCTCGGAAAGGAGTATGAACCTAACGATATACGGACTATATAGATATACATAGATTCTAACAATGATACCTACTACTACTAGTAGTAGTAGTAGTAGTACTACTGCTACTACACACACACACACACACAAACACACGCGCGTGCGCATACGAGACTACATTTTCATCAGAATCCTGCATAAACAAACTAGTATCATCATACAGATACACAATTTAATTAAACATTACGAACGCTATTAAACAAGACAGATTCATGCGGGGTCTGCTTAACCAATGAAAAACACACCACAAAAAATTAAAAATAGTCGAAATTTCTTTAAAAATGCCTATTAGACACGCACACACACACACACACACACACACACACACAAAGCAAGTGAATACATTAACGTCTGCATAGACAAACTCGAATTATGATACACTTACACATATAAATTATACGCACGAACTCTGCTTGACAAGTCAAATGCACGTGATGTCTGCTAAGCCAATGCGAATGAAGAATTTCTTTTTATACATACCCGATGAATCTTTAATAAAAGCGAAACATGTTAGATTGATAAACGTTTCCGATTTGTTCTTTATCCTATCATTCTGTTGGATTCCGATCCATGTTTAATCTGTATTTGGTCCCAATACATAGACTAAGTAGACAGAATATATAACTAGATCTAGGTATTATACCAAGAATACAGCCATTCATTTTTTTTAACAAACAAACTATATTTTTTATATAGACTTTTGAACTTGAAAAATACTAGTGGGTGAAAAACTGGAAAAAAAAACAAAGAATTTCTTTTTATTGCCCCGGCTATTATTTTATTGTTCGAATTGTGCCATCGATTCCTGAATAGATTCCGCCCACGGAAATGTCTGGAAATATTGGTAAGCGGATAAAATAAAAGAGACCCATTTTGATGTTCTATTTTTTTCTTTAAACAATGCATATATGTTAACAGTGGAAATAAAAGTAAGAAAGACATATTTCAGGAACTCTTTAGTGTTCATTTTAATAAAGCGCTTCCTTGAATGGCGCCAGTCATCGAGCAAAAGACCTTGTATCTCTGTATTTACTTCTGGGCTTAACTATTTTATTTTAATCCTTTCACTCCATGCAAGGCAATAAAGCCACTAAGAATATAAGAAAAAAAATCAAATATTCATGAGAGAAAACAATAAAAGAACACGAATTACGAAAACAGAAGATAACGATTGACATTGCATTTAAATTTTTGAAGATCAAAGTTGAAAATAACCAGAAGAGTGTTCCACAAAGGAGAAGTGCGAGAGAAGAAAGTATTACTGCAGAACTTACGGTTTCATCTAGCCAACTCAACTGTAAAATGAGACCTTACTGCCAACCTAGTACTGCGCTTACATTCATAACGTCTAGGTAATATCGAGGAAAGTTCACTAGAACAAAGAACTATGATTCATTATTTAAGTTCTATGATGCATTATTTAAGTACTATGATTCATTATTTAAGTTCTATGATGCATTATTTAAGTACTATGATTCATTATTTAAGTTCTATGATGCATTATTTAAGTACTATGATTCATTATTTAAGTTCTATGATTCATTATTTAAGTACTATGATTCATTATTTAAGTATACACACAAATACACATACATTTATTTCTTGCATTTTTTGATATGATGAAGCTTAATAAGGTGAAACGTGAAATCAAATCTAGTTTCATTGAAATGTTTTCCATTCGTGAAATATATCTATATCTATAAAAGGCAGGGTGTGTGTATGTGTGCAACGAACGCACGGTCGCAATTTTCGACGGATTTGCACCAAAATTTACATGCACATGCTCCAAGTTAGTGGGAAGGCCAAGACCGACTTTGCATTTCCCAACTCTCATCGATAGTGGAAGTAATCGATTTTTTCATGCTTCTACGTCAGTTTTCATGTAGTTTACGGCCATTTTCTATTGGCCAGAGTGAGAGCTTATAGCTGGCTGTCACAAATAGGCAGGAAGATTCTATTGGCCAGCGTGAGAGTCAACAGCTGACTGACACGAATGTTAACCAGCATGCTAGCATGCAAAAAAAAATCGATAGCTGCATTCGTCACAAGTGGGAAAAATTTAAATCTGCATGGCACTTTACTCCAATTGGCTCATTCGTTTGCTTAAACTCAACGTTGATTCTGATTCCGCAGAACTGGGTTGGGTGTGAAAAAGTATTTGTTGTTAACATTCTTTTTTCATTCGGTTTTTCCAGTTACGAGTCCTTTTTTAAAGCTGATCGTTTTGTGTTGATTTTGTTTAGTTCTTTTTTCGTAACAGATTTAATGTTTAGTATAGAGCTTAGAAAAGTGTAAGACAAGAAGTAAGGTGTGTAGCAACATCAGCACGGCAAAGGGCACTCCTTTAAAGGCAAGGAAGGGCAAAAACATTTTAAGTCAAGTGATAGTGAGTGCAGTATAGGCCGTACGATTTTTGAATCAAGCACGGGCAACGCCGTCTCATGCTGCTAGTACATATATATGTATTAAATCAATTCATCCCAAGCAAGGTGATAACGCCACTAAATCACAAGAGCGTCCTGGGAGTGAAAGAAAAGGATGGGCTTTAGAGTGAACCAAATCCTAAACAAGAAACAAGGGATAAACCACTACTCCTGTTCAAAACATCGGAAAGGAGTATCAACCGAACGATAGGCAAACATTGACGGCCGATATAGAAATACAAAGATTCTAACAATGATGTCTACTACTACTACTACTACTACTACTACTACTACACACACACACACGCGCGCAATCTATCTATCAGGTCATCCTATAAGTTCTGTCCGAATTTTACCTTTTTTTTAAAATGAACGAAATTTAAAGAGTATTTTATAATGTCTAATGGAGCTGAACATTATTTTTATGTTTAGATGCATTTAAACTGATCAAATTTTATTTCAGAGAACAATAAAATAAAATTTTGTTTGATTAAAACCCTGCTAACATGGAAGTACCCAAGAATCATTTGAGGCACATAATGCTTTATGAGTTCAAGAAAGGAAACTCAGCAGCCGAAGCGGCTAGAAACATTCACTCAGTTTATGGAGAGGAATGTGTGAATGAAAGAACTTGCAGAATATGGTTTGCAAAATTCAGAGGTGGAGATTTCACCCTTGAAGATGAAGATCGAACTGGACGTCCAGTTGAGTTTGATGAAAAGCTTCTTGAAGTAGCCCTTGAAAAAAATCCTGCTTTATCAGTTGAGGAATTGGCAGTAGTTCTCATTTCAAACCATACAACTTGGAAAAGTTCCTAAACTTGGAAAATGGGTGCCTCATGAATTGTCTGAAAACAACCTCAAATCCCGAGTTGACATTTGCTCTTCTCTTCATTCTTGCCAACTTGTTTCACCTTTTTTTGGATAGACTTGTGACTGGCAATGAAAAATGGATCTTTTATTGAAATGTTAAGCATTATAGACAGTGGCTTCATAAAGGGGAAGGACCCCAGCCACAGCCGAGAAGGGAACTTCATGGGCAAAATGTTCTTCTTTCAATCTGGTGGGATCGCCAAGGAATAATCCACTTTGAATTCTTACCACCTAATGCAACAATTAATGCTCAAATATACTGTCAGCAATTAGAGCGTTTGAACCAAGCTTTGAGGAAAAAACCTGCTCAAGTGAATCGAAAAGAGGTGATGTTTCATCAGGACAATGCGCAACCCCACACAGCAAGAATCACGTTACGAAAGATCGAAGAACTTGGTTGGGAGAAAATTCATCAATCACCTTATTCTCCCGATCTTGCTCCTTCAGACTACCATTTGTTTCGTAGCTTACAGAATCATTTGGAAGAAACAGCTTTTGTAACACAGGATGAGGTTAAAAGTGTTATTTGTGAGTTCTTCGAATCAAAGCCAAAAGAATTTTGCAGTAATGGAATTAGTAAACTTGTTAATAGATGGAAGGAAGTCATAGATAATCAGGAAAAATATATTGTTGATTGAATCCGTAATTCAATGTAACATTTGGTCACTTGTTTTCTTTATTCAAAATTCGGACAGAATCTATGGGATGACCTGATATAAGCAAGATGAAACATTATAAAGAAATACACAACTGTAGTCAACAAAAACAAGAAAATTCAATTAATAATCTATTACTAAAAATTTACAACCGCTAACTTCACCGTCAAAAATAATAATTCAGTTATAAGATCTAAATTACAGAAAACCAATAATATTTACGAATTTGCATCTCCTTAAGGAGCTGTATTCCTGATCAATCTAATTTTGTAAATAATTATATTGGATAAACTACAACATGCTTAACACGAAGGCTCACGTTACATTTCTCTGACCATAGCTCAATTAGGTCTCATTTAAATACACATGCAGACCTACCAAACTCTATCCGTCACATACTAGTTGATGATACAAATATGATAACCACATCCACATGTACAAAAAAAAAATAATGGAAGCATTTAAAAAAAAAAAAAAAAAAGCCAACACTCAATAATATCAGCAATGAACACGGTCACAATGTGCTGACTGTGTTTGGAAAATAAAAGATTCCTATGACTCTAGATCTATACATAAAACAATGCATATATTCAGTTAAAATCAAAATAAAATCCATACCTGATAATGGCTAAAAGTATAGCCGAAAGCGTTTGGCAAATATTCAGACAATTTTTAAATAATTTATGTCCTGAAAAGAAAAAATAATACGAGTAAATAATAAATTATATAAGAAAAACTCAAACATTACACCTTGTCAATCTTTTTCACGAAACTTGCATAAAAGAGGGATTGCTGCCCAATTTATATATATATATATATATATATATATATATATATATATATATATGAATTCCACACAAAATCCTGGTGTTATTGAAAGACTGCTTGATGTTATATAACAACGCTATAAAGTATTTATATCAATAAATATACATATATCAATAAATATACATATTCCACATCGTTTGTACTACTCAGGGTTTCATGTCAAACGCAATCTTCTGATGCTGTATGTATACTGACCGTTATTTGTATGTTATTTGAAGATATATCAACTTATCGTAATGCTGGCCTAGTTAAGCACTATTTATATAACTTTTTTCAAAAAACATGTTTAAAAGTTTTTTTTATAAGCTACTAGCATTAGAGCCCAGCGTTGCCCGGGGATGTAACAGTAAGAGATAGATCAAGTATCCACCATCATAAAGACTGAAAAATAAAATTGACAAAGATTATTGTTTAAGGTTGACGGACACGCATGTCTTAATTAGTTTTTTTTTTTTATGAATTGGTCAAACCCAAAATCAAACAAAAACATTGTTTTCAATCGTTATGAGTCTACCGATTGAATAGAATTTTATTATAAACAATTGTCTTGTAAATGGAATTTTTAAAGCATTCTGTATGTAAAAATAAAGAAAAATTGTGCAAGACAATAAGAAACACTACCTGCCAAGTTTTGTTGAAATCGATTGAAAAATGTAGGAAATCCGATCCCATATATAAACGAACACACACACACACATCATCATTTTGCGGCTTCAGCCGAGATTGAACTCACTACACCTTTCCAGTATTCCTTATCTGTCATAGCTAATACTTTGATTGGTGTAGTTCATAATCTTGTCAAATAGCTGAATTCTTGATGCTTCGCTAGGGCTATCAAGGGTGATTTTATCGTGACACCATCACTAAATGGATTGCCAACCAAGGCTCAGAGAGACTCCATTCACCCTCCTCTAAGAGCAGGTTTGAATTCAGAGTTTTCCTTCTCCTAGACCAGTTGCCATCCAAGGCTATAGAACCCAGTCTGTCCTGCTATTTTATCCATAGCTGGAGGGAGAAGAAAGCGGATTCACACCTTTCCGAAAGGTATTAGCACGTAAGTGCATGTAATGGATTCGACTGGAATTCGAACTCGGCTCTCCGATTCCTCGATCCAAGGCGCTATCCATTACTCCACCATGCCTCCACACACACACACACACACACACAACCTGGGTTTTATAATAACTATGATTATATCTATTATACTTATATTTATTTATTTATATTTTTCTTTAATAATATTACTAATTTTATATTGAAATGGAGTTAGCTCCCTTGCATTATATAAATAATTTATAGTTGGTAAAATTAAATAAAATTAATAGGTGATAATAATTACATATCTTTTATGTCCATGTAGTAATAAGACTGGTTATTTTAGTTGCTATGAGAAATATAATTAGTTTTTGTAAAAGTGTTGAAGCTTGAATAAGCATGGAATAATAATAATACAACACAAAATGTACGTAACAAAATGTATTGAAACAATGAAAAAAGGTACACAATATTTACAGGTAGTTTTGGTATATTCTTGGGAAGACTGTTCCTGCAGAATGGGTTGACTAAGTCGCAGTCGGGCAGAGTCTCTGGATTCGATCTCTTAATCTTCCGTCGTCTTCCGGTACCAACCCATATTTATATGGTCGGTACTCCACTTATGTAAATTAGGTGTATCATACACAACAAAAAGTAATATCACAATATAAAGCATTATGATAAACTGATTTATTATCAACATTATATACAAGTAACGGTCAGTATACATTCAGAACCAGAAGATTGCGTTTGGAATGAAACTCCGAGTAGAGCAAACGTTGTAATGTATATATATATATATATATATATATATATATATATATATATATATATATATATATAGGACTCTACCACATTACCTACCAAAGGTCCCCAATTCATTTCACGCTGGCTAACAAGGGCTCTGGTGAAAATCCAAGGAGCGTCTGCATCGGTAACCGGCTGCTTCTGGTCGTTCCTGTCTCTGCGTCTGTGGGAACCCCGCGGCAAGCAAGAACGTTATCCGAGTAGGTCTGGGTACCCTACTTCTGTAATTTATCCCAAGAATCTTCTTCTCATAACAGGAAGGAGCCGGCTCAATCCGCCCAGGGTGAATGCCGCATCAGACAGACAGACAATTCATTTATTGATATACATTTATATATATATATATATATATATATATATATATATATATATTATAAATTCATTGATTTAAAATATTTTTTTCGCTACTCAGTTCTAACCATGTTTCAAAAATGGAAGCTAAAAGCTCCGAATTTAATTTGGTAATTAAATTAAAAGTCATTAGTTCCATTTCATCCTTAAGCGAACACCGGATTATATATCTTACTGTTTCTTTTATATTTATATATATATATATATATATATATATATATATATATATATATATATATATATATATATATATATATAGTTCGAATTCGACAGGAGAATCGAATATATATATATATATATATATATATATATATATATTCTCGACTCTCCCGTCGAATTCGACGTATGAGGGTCAAACAGATCAGTTCTCAAGAAACCGACAGCCCGACAACAGCACATGAGATTTGATTATAGTGGTGAAGGTTTCGTGCAGGACCATCCACACTTCTTGAAGGACCGAATTCAGAGACCTGGTGCACTACGTACCGCAAGATCCCCAAACAACCCTTCGCAGGTTTTGAATTTAGAGTTGTCCTTCTCCTAGACCAGTTGCCATCCAA
>CAHIKZ030004081.1:3657500-3732500 GCA_903632075.3 Acanthosepion pharaonis | reverse complement strand
AGAAAGGTGAAATGAACGAAATAACGATAAAGAAAGAAAGAAAGAAAGAAAGAAAGGTGAAATGAACGAAATAACGATAAAGAAAGAAAGAAAGAAAGAAAGAAAGGTGAAATGAACGAAATAACGATAAAGAAAGAAAGAAAGAAAGAAAGAAAGAAAGAAAGAAAGAAAGAAAAGATCAAAAACGATTTCGAAGATTGTGTTAACGCAGCAAAAAGAACAAGTGTAAAAAGAAAAAAAGCGTCCCATAGAAAGTTGAGATTTAATGAAAATAAACCAAGCGAATAGTAAATGAAAAACGAGAATGATCGATGGGAAAAGTCAAAGAGAAATAGTCGCGTGGAAATGAACTCGGCGAAGTGAACAAAATCATTTCGTATTCAAGTGTTTCATAAAATCCCAAATATTGCATGGAAATTATCCATAGAATTAACTAAGACTATGTAATTAAAATATTATAATTAAATCGATTAATCATGAAAAAACAAAATTAGAAAAAGACAGACAAGTGTACTTAATTAAACACGTTTTTTTTCTTATGAAATTAAAGAAAAACAAGCATTTCGCTAAACAAATGGACACTGGTTGCAAAAGAATTACGATTTCAGTCCATGCTATCGTTTCTATCTCAGAAGTTAATATATATGCAAAAAAATAAATCTGGCCAGATAATTCCTCCTAGAAAATTTATTTATTTTTTTTACTTTTACTGTTGATTGATTCATTCATTTTATACGGCTTATCAACCAGGTTTATTTAAATCCAGATAATATTTTTAGAATGTTAGAATTTTTTTGGTTTGGCGAGATAATAATTTGATAATACGAGGACTATTAATTAATCCATCGCTAAAGAGATAGGTTCCTACCTTTCTCGAGGATATTTGCGTCTATGTGAAAATGACGAATTCATCAGGACTTAGAACACGGCTTTCCGATTAACAATTCTTTTATACCACCCTCACACAAAAGCTAACAGCACCTACTATTTTCATGTGGTCACCCATCTAGGTACTGACCAGGGTCGACGTTGCTTAACTGCGATAATCGTATGGGAACCGATGTTACAACGTAGTATTTTGTTTTATTTTGTTATTTTTTTTTTTTTTAATTTTGGATAATTCAGTTTCAAGATTTGGTTATAAATGCGCTTTGAAAATTCTTCACAGAATTGTTTATTTATTTATTTATTTATTTGCTATTTATTTAATTATATTTGTAAATTCCGTCTGGATAATTTCCAAGATTTGTTTATCATTCTTGAAACCAGATTATCTATCATTCCTATGTTATTCATATGGTATACAATGGAGGATGATTTTTGTTCCTCTATTGAATAACATATGAATCTACTTCAGCCGGAGTTAAAGTTACGGGCAGAGAATACTATAAAAGAAACATGAGGAACGACAGAGTTTTAAGAAAAATCGAAACAAAAACGAGACTTGTATTGAGAATAAAAAAAAGTGTACTGAACTGGTATATTATATCAATCATCCTGTATAGCAGTGAATGCTGGACAAGTTCCTCACAGATGAAGAAGAGACTTGAAAAAAGAGAAAGAAAGAAAAGAGTGCTGAACTGCTATGTAATATCAATCCTCCAATATGGCAGTGAATACTCGACACCCACCACTAGACGAAGCAATAGAAACAAAGAAAAGGGTGCTGAAAACAATATATTATCAATCTTGATATATGCTGGACCATCTCCTCACGGATGAAAAAGGGTCTTAAAGCGACAGAGATGTGGTTCTACTGACGAGTGTCCTTAGAAACAAAGAAAAGAGTGTTGGACGGCTATGTAATATCTAATCTCCTATATGGCAGTGAATGCTGGACAATCTCCTCACAGATGAAGAAGAGACTTGAAGCGACAGAGATGTGGTTCTACTGACAAGTGTCATTAGAAAAAAAGAAAGGAGTGTTGAACGGCTATGTAATATCTAATCTCATATATGACAGTGTATGCTGGACAATCTCCCCTAGTTGAAGAGGAGACTTGAAGCAACAGAAACAAAGAAAAGTGTGCTGAAAGTTATCTAATATTAATCCTGCTATATGATAATGAATGCTGGACAATTTCCTTACAGATGAAGAGCAGACTTTTTTTTTTGTTTCTTTTTTTTAGCAAGGCGAGAGTGCCACTAGCACGCAAGGGGTTACAGAGGATTGAGAACAAAAGTAAAGAGTCGTGTTTGAGGAAAGGATACAAAAAAGGTCGGGAAACAAGCTCAGGGTGTCAGATGTCGATTGACATTACACTTCAATATTTGAAGATTATAGTCATCGAGGAAGCAAGTAAGGGGTGAAGAGTTCCACAGATGGGAAGTGCGAGAGAAGAAGCTGCTTGAATATAAGAGACGGTTACATTTAACCGTTTTGACAGTGAAAGGGTGGGACCGAGATAACAGCCTGGTAGCTCGCTTAAATTCATGCAATCTGAGAATCAGCGAAAGTAGCCCGTCGGAACAGATGCCGTGAAAATACTTGTAGAAGAGACAGAGGGAAGCCACGGCATGTCTGTGGGAAAGTGATTGTGTACTAGATGCCAGATCAGGACCTATCACATTGCATATTCGTCTCTGGATTTTGTCGTGAAGACATATAAGCAAAGAAAATGTGCTGAACTGCTATGTAATATCAACCATCCTGCATATAGAGTGATGGGTAATATCCTCAGACATTAAATGGAAACTGGCGGCAACAGAAACGTGGTTCTACCGAAGGATGCTGAGAATTTAGGAAAAGACATATGATCAATGAAGTACAAAACCCCGCATGAATAGATGTCTCTTACTTTTTGTGTCGGTACTGAAGGAAGATATGAGAAACGATGACGTTTGATGGAAAATAGCTACAGGGACGTACAAGAAGGAAAAATGGGCTCAGAGAATTTGACACTCACATGGCATATCGAAAGTAAGAGGAGACAGGGTGTAATAACGAGTAATCTACAAAATGAGTTTGTGTAAATGTATAGTTTGATATGGATGATTTTGTTTACTGGCATATCAATATCTCTGGGTTATTTAATGTTGATATCTAAATATTTTGTACGCAAATGTATGGCCTCAACTACAGATATTTTGAAGAGATTTCTATACCTTCAGCGCAAACGCATGTTTTATTTAGACATAAAGCTAGCAGATCATAAAAAGTGAAGTTGCTAATTTTTTTTATAGCAATGTAAAGATATTTTTTACACTTGAGTGTGGTATTGATTGACATTTTGGTATAAAAATGTATTGCTGGGCATTTTGCGATAAATAAGCATTGCTTTTCATGCTGATATGAAAATGTATTGGTCAGTTTACTGTAAAAATGTATTGCTTGTCATTTTTCTATAAATATGTAATGCTGTTCATTTTGCTATAACATTCTATTGCTTGTCATTTTGCTATAAAAATATCTTATTTTCCATAAAATGTATTTTATACTTTTATAGTGTTTTGTTTTGTTTTTTTGATGGTTCACTATTGCCCATAGTTGGGACCCTAACAGGTGCTACCACCCCGGGTCAGGGTGGACCTGGGAACAACATCAATGAAGAGGTGCTTCCACGCTCCTCAAAACCTCCAATGTCATGATCAGAATCCTTGCTGGCGGGTTTTGTTGTTAATCGTCAGAACTAGTAAATGGATGAGTGATCGTTAGGAGACTAAATCTTTATACAAAAGGAAGTCGTGGATAGCCATGAGCTCCCACGTTCTGAATGGATACGGCACATAAAAGAAGAACTGGCCACAGAAACAAGATCAATTATTATTTTTTTATTCGGTCCCAGAATCAGAAGGAAAGAATTCAAATTTCTAAAGTACATAATTAGGAATGAACAGGAAGTAGTGGAGAGCCATGATAGAAATCGTCTTGAACGGACACAGCACATAGAAGAAGATTGAACTTCTATAAATGGTTGACAGAACAGGGATTAGAAGGGATATAAAAAGATAAACCTTACTAAGGGGTAAAAGGGCAGGAAGTAGTGGAGAGCCATGATAAAACTCGTCCTGAATAAACACGGCACATAGAAAAAGAATGAGCTTCTGGTTGGCAGAACAAAGATTTAGGAAAGATAGCAAAAAGGCAAATGTTATTAAGAGCGACAAAATATAGGAAGTAGTGGAGAGCCATGATGGTCTGCGTCCTGAAATGAAACAGCACATAGTAGATATCTCGGGTTTCATCTCAGTCGGTGAGACACTGGGCTATCCATCGCCATAACTGTTAACTGTGACCGACTTTTAACTCAGCGCTGTCCAGACGGCTACTGATCTAAATCCGGATTTTGTGAGCTCATTCGAAGCCTCGATATAAGTCTATGTTATTTTTAGATTTCTTTCAGCGGTATGTATGGCTATGTTTAATTTATTTAATTTTTATGTCTGCTTGTTTGTTTCTTCATCTTCTTTTCTCGCTTTATGCATATATCATTAATGTTATCGATTTTATATCTGCATTGAATTTGCGCATGGTTACAATAAATTTCAAAGTAGCTCTGTATCTGGACTGAATATCAAATCGTTACGATTCGTCGGCCATGTTCATTGCTTACTTTATTTTACGTATTTATTTTTCTTGCTCCGGGAAAGCTAAGATTATCTTATTTATTTATTTATTTATTCTTTGTCGAGTTCACCCTCAAGCAGGGAAGTAAAGCCACAAAGACGGAAGGGTTTACTGGGTGTGGAAGAACTAGAAAACAGAAATATTACTAAGGGACGAGAATAATAGAAGAGTAACAAGGAGGACAGTAGATAGCGATTGCATTAAATTTTTTGAAGATTAAAATTGGCTGGAAAGCATTGGGCCGGAAAGGAGTTCCAGAAGCAAGAAGTGCGAGAAAAGAAATTGTTTACATAGAACTTACGGTTACATCTCGTCAAACGCAAGTGTAAATTGATGAGACCTGTCTGCCAAGCCAGTACTGCGCTTAAATTGATAAAGTCTAAGTACCATAGAGAATAGTTCATCCGACCAATTACCATAAAATTATTTATAGAAAAGGTACAGGAGGGAAAACTTTACGGCGGTTGGAAATTGCCTGAATCCAAGGCACCAGATTAGGGCCATTAATATTGCTGATTTTTCTTTGGATTTTATCAAGAGTCTTTTAATATATAGCAAGAGCACCGGACCATATGTGGCCGCAATATTCAAAGCAAGGATGAATAGAAGACTTATATATATACAAGATAGATTACGGAAATAAAAATTGTCTAGCATGGTACAGTGAACCATCTTTCTTCGCAGCTGACTTGAATTCAATATAATCTTTTTCACGTCATGCCAGCCAAGAACGTTAGCTCGAAAAGCCGCTCCGAGTCACTTATCGTTTTTTTTGTGTATTGTATTATTAGTATAGTTTATAAGCCAGCCATAATTTACCGTCTTCTAGGAAGAATAATGGTTTCCTGTACATCAAGTATTAATATTGGCATTAGTTTAGCCATTGATACACTAACACTGAATGCGAATATGAAAAGACGAGATACGTACCCATAATAAACAAAACATTTAATAAAGCAAATACAGCTTAACACATATTAAAAAAGATTTACACATGTTCCGAAACAACTGATTATTCACATAGTTTAAAAGACGAGAATGTTTGACAAAAGAAACGAACAAACAAACACGTAGAGCCTTATGTTCTTTGACCGTCTTTAGCAAGATGAATTAAAATGACTTTTTTCTATGTTAGACTGTGCATGTGTTGTCTATTTCCCACATGTGTTGACGCCCTGGTGGTTAGGAAGGTATTAACCTTTCCCCAAACGGAAGCACAAAAAGGGAAGAAGAATTTTTGCCCTCTTAAGAGTCTAAACTCCCATGCGATCAACTCAAGGGAAAACAACTGAAACTCCTCTCTCAGGTGCTAAAAGTCTTATTTATTGAGTTGAATCTTTTCTAATTGATCTCTTTAGCTCTAAGTTGAAATGATGATCCCTCTTCTTGTTGTGACCTCCTGATCCAGTTTTCCTCTCTACTGTTCTCTCTTTTTTAAAAACTTATTCATTGATGGTTCTTGAATGATCTTTGAAGATGAAAGCAAGAGTAGGAATATTGGTACTATTGCTGATAGCCTGAATGATCTTTTTCCTTTCACCATTGTTTAGTTGAGAAGACAATGGGTCTGAAATAAAACAATATTAACTTGCTCTCTTTCTAGCTGAATATCTCAAAGCGATTTTAAAGTGATTCTTAGGAAAAATGATATCAAGATGACTAAACGTGTTGTCCAGTTTCCACGTGAGTGGACGCCATGTTTAAAAAGGTTTTAACCGTTCTACAAACGGAAGCAAAAAAGGGAATAAGAATTCTAGGCTCTAAAGAAGCTGAACTCCCATGCGTTCAACCAAAGGGAAAACAACTGTTGTCTCCCTACACGTTCATATTTACACTAGTGCCATTGGGACGACTCAAACAAATAATTCTAAATTCGTCTTCAGAACATTGATTACATCAGTCAGCAAAGTTGTCCCCTAATTTTTTTTCATTGTATCCATTTTTGAGACATTAATCTGAATCAATTTACATACTTCAGAGAGTAATCAGTAATAACCAAATAACAATAATAATAGTCAAACATCTCTTTTTTAACATGATACACTAATGTGGAATGTGAGTATGGAAAGACGAGATAACACGCCCGTAATAAACAAAACATTTAATAAGGCAAATACAGCTTAACACAGATTAAAAAATTTACACATGTCCCGAAAAATCAACTGATTATTCACAGAGTTCAAATGACGAGAATGTTTGAAGAAACGAACAAAGAAAGAAACATATCAGTCTTATGTTCTTTGACCGTCCTTAGCAAGGTGAACTCAAATGACTTTTTTTCATTCTATGTTAGGCTGTGCACGTGTTGTCCATTTTCCACATGTACTGACACCCCGGTGGTTAAGAAGGTATTAACCTTTCTTCAAACGGAAGCACAAAAAGGGAAGAAGAATTCTCCCCTCTTAAGGGTCTGAAATCTCATGCGACCAACTCAAGGGAAAACAACTGTTGTCTACCTACACGTTCATTTACACTAGTGCCATTGGAACGACTCAAGCAAATGATGGTTGGGTTTGGTTTGTTTTGTTTTACGATATATCAACCTCAATGGGTCATTTAATGCCGACAACTTTTTTTTCTGGTAATATTTTTGTTTTGTCAAAAATCTATTTCGGTTAATATTTCTTTTTCCTCAAAAACGTATAGCTCGTAATATTATTTTTCAAAATATTATTTTTCAAAAAAACTGTTACCAGCAGTGCGTTACTGCTGGTAACAGTTTTTTTTTTCAAAATCATACTGCTGGTAACACTTTTTTTTCTTCAAAAATCGATTTCTGGTAATAATTTTTTACAAAGTACTTCTGGTATTAAAACCTACTCTTACACTTTTATAATGCCTTTTACCTCAGTTTCTGGGTTAAGTATTTGCCCATAGTTGGGACCCTAACAGGTGCTACCACGCCGGGTCAGGTTGGCCTTGGGAACACCAGCAATTAAAAAGAAGTTCCACTCTCCTCAAAGCCTCCTGATCAGAGGCTTTGCTGTTGGACGCAGTTTATCACCTTACCCTGAACGCGGATGTAGATATCGTTATACACAGCAGGCCCCATTGGCGGTGGTGGGGGGTCTTACCCCTCTGCAGAGGTGCAGTCGGCGTATTCTACTGTCCCAGCCGAAGGGCTCTCAAGCAAATGGTTAGTACCTTTATAGTCCAGCCATAATTTACCGGCTAGTTAGTGCTAGGAAGAAAATTGATTTCCTCTACACCAAGTACTAATAGTAAGACTAGTGTAACGATTGATACTGAATGTGGGTATGGAAAGACGAGATACACGGCCGTAGTAATTTTCCCCGTATGTGAACACCCTGGGGGTTAAGAATGTATTAACCGCTCCCCAAACAGAAGCAAAAAAGGGAAGAATAATTCTCCTCTCTAAAGGGGCTGAACTCCCATGCGTTCAACCCTAGGGAAAAGAAACTGTTGCCACCCTACAATATTATAATTTTATTATATCTTATTCATTAATTATCCTCATTCATAAAAATGTGTATTTTTTAAAGATGACATCGTATACACCAATTGTTTCTTTTTAATTACGTGTAACTGAGTGAGTTACTTTTATTACAAACTAGCAGCATGACCCGGCGTTGCCCGTGCTTGATTCAAAAATCGTACGACTCATACAATCGCTATCACTTGACTTAAAATATTTTTGCCTTTCCTTGCCTTTAAAGGAGTGCCCTTTGCCGTGCTGATGTTGCTACATGCCTTACTTCTTGCCTATCTCATACTGCGAATTTTTTCTATGCTCTATACTAAACATTAAATCTATTACAAAAAAAGAACTAAACAAAATGAACACAAAACGATCAGCTTTAAAAAAAGGACTCGTAACTGGAAAAACCGAATGAAAAAAGAATGTTAACAACAAATACTTTTTCACACCCAAACCCAGTTCTGCGGAATCAGAATCAACGTTGAGATTAAGCAAGCGAATGAGCCAATTGGAGTAGTGTCATGCAGATTTAAATTTTTCCCACTTGTGACAAATGCAGCTATCGATTTTTTTGCATGCTAGCATGCTAGTTAACATTCGTGTCAGTCAGCTGTTGGCTCTCACGCTGGCCAATAGAATCTCCCTGCCTATTCGTGGCAGCCAGCTATAGGCTCTGATTTGGGCCAGTAGAAAATGGCCGCAAACTACATGAAAACTGCCGTAGAAGCATGAAAAATCGATTACTTCCACTATCGATGTGATTTGGGAAATGCAAAGTCAGTCTTATCCTTCCCACTTGGAACATGTGCATGTAAATTTTGGTGCAAATCCGTCGAAAATTGCGGTCGTGCATTCGTGACACACACACACACACACACACACATCCTGCCTTTTATAGATATAGATATCTATTATCACTTAGAATCATTATATTATAATAAAAAATTAGTACATTGTATTAACTAAACTACTTATTAATTGTCATGAGTAATTTTTAACGTATTTATATCTTACCGTAATATTTTATGGCTGTAATTGTAGGTGTATCATCAGTGTTAGTACCTTTGCAGCAAAGCAGTTAACCCTTTTTCCCTCAGGTGAATGTCGATACGGAACTGTACCGATGCATAGAGTACATCCAACTCTCACACATTGCACTAAGAAGATGCATAGACACTGCGAAGATTACACCCCCCGTCAACGGCATCGGCCCCTGCAGGCAAGTCTGTGTGATGGTAGTCGGAAGATTTTTCCGACCCGACTCGTAAAGGAGAATGCCTCTCCTAAATCCACCTGTGCCAAGCCACCATCGCTCAGTCGCAAACCTGAGCGTAGGCGCGACGTCTCATAATCCAACGTCTTTAAACGTGGGCGGAGAAATTTCTGAGAGGAAGGATGTTGTAACCTCAACATCCCCCGTGCAAAAAGAACCTGTAAGCGATTGCAGTATTTTACCTTAAATGTCACCATGAACCACAATTACAACGGTGGGGAATAGGGAACAAAGATTGATTTCTATTCTTCATTTAAACATTAATTATGATAAGAATAAGAATAAGTTGCTCATTTGACAATGAAGCCTTTATTCCGATGTCCAGTGTAAAATATACAGGTATGCGTGCGCGTGCACATGCGCATGTATGTTTGTGTTTGTATGTTTATTCAAACTTTAAATTTGTATTCATTTTTATAAGATTAAGTGATCTAATATCATGTTAATATTTTAATATCAACTCTTGGAATAAATTTAAGAGTGGTTTTAAAAATTTAATAATACCCTCTTGGCCTGGCAAGAGTATATAGCCTTATTCGGCAGCCTTTTTCCGAGATGCTGTCTCGATAAACCCTCCAAGCCTCCTGTGCTGTAAACAAGTTAATAGAAGTTGATAGGTTCAAGTGTCTTACGGCTAGTACTTCTTAGGTGTATATTGAACAGGAGTAAAAGTTTATCCCTTGTTTCCTGTTTAGGATTTGGTTTACAGAAGCGTTTCTCAAACTATCTGATATGGCGGACCGACATTTTTTTTTCTCAATGTGTCACGTATCTGTAATATTTGGCGGTAATATTAATTTATACCGGAAACTATATATATAATGAATATAATAAAAGTTGACTATTTTTTTATCTTCCATTTATTTTGTAAAAAAATAATTCAATATCAAAGCATATAAAAAAGTAATAAAAATATATACGCAGTATATTAACACAATAACAAAAATTGTATAACCTTAATCTTTACAAATGATTCCTTAGTACGGCCTTGCCGCTGGCCGCGTACAAGTAGCCGCTGGCCGCGTACAAGTAGCCGATGGTTTGCGTGCCGACACCTGTCCATGGACCACCATTTTGAGAAACACTGGTGGATAGTGATTAACGAAAACAATGCATATCTGTGATGGTTGATTAATAGTGTTAAAGTATGGCAAATATATAAAACTTGTGCTTGCAAAGGCGATATACACACATATACTCACCTTCCGAATTCAAGTTTTGGCCCTGCTCTGGCATCTCGTCTACAGTCACTTTCTCACAGACGCGCCGTCGCTTCTCTCTGTCTGTTCTACAAATACTTTCATGGCAATTGCTCCGAGGAGCTGCATTCGCTGGTTCCCAGACTTCATGAGTTCAAGCGCCCTACGAGGCTGGTATCCCGCTCTCACCCCTTCACTGTCGAAACTCCTAAATGTAGCCGTCTCTTCTACTCCAATAGCTTCATGTCTCGTACTTCTCACCTGTGGAACTCCCTTCCCTATTCCAGTTTCCCTGAGAGCTATAATCTCCAGCTATTCAAGTGTAATGTCAATCGACATCTCCAGTTGTCTTGATCTATCCACTCTCCTTCTCCTCATCCTTTCTTCTATCACTCCTATCTGTTCTTGCTCCAAATTTCTCTGTAACCCCTTGCGTCCTAGTGGCTTCCCGCCTTGCTTGGGGTGAAACGCTTAAAAAAAATACACTGCCTGTGAACGGCCGCAGTAAATATAAGATAAACACTAAGCCACGAACCGACGCTGAAACAAACGTGTTTTAAACAGGAATAAAACACGTTTGATCCCATACTCGTTTTTAGGGTTGATAATTAATAAAAACTTATCAACATTCACCTAAATCCTAATTATTATAATTATATTGTAGCTCAATAATATTTAGAAAAATACCAAATGAAATAATTTACTTCAAATAGCACCAAATATTTTAATTTTCAATAAAAGATCGAACCAAAACCTTCATTTGAAAGCAACAATTACCAAGTTTGGTACTAAAGTACAAATTCTGACGGCTCTGGCGGTGCAACGTTTGGCTTGCATCTACCAATTCTTCAAATGATTCCTTAGCCTGGCCGGAGGACACTGGCCGCGTACCTGTAACTGATGGTCCGCGTATCGGCACCGGTCCGTGGTCCACCACATTGAGAATCTCTGGTTTACAGGTTCTTTCAACCAAGGCCATAACATTTTGTTCCTTTGGCTGATCAGCGGCTGCAACTTTTTATTATAAGGAAAACAGGTTGGAAATTTTCTGACTGCTTTTCAATCGCATAATATCGGCGTATTTTTATCCCCATATCGCGCATGGATAGGTGCGCTGAATGTATTTCCGGTGGACAAACCTAAGGCGACACTATACTTTAGAAGACTAAAGGCACCTTCTGATCAGTTTTATTGTCATAAACGATAGATAGTCAGAATTATACTGGCGTTTCTCTTCTTAAAACAAATCTTATGATAGGGACAATGAAGAAAATACGTGTAAACCCGTAAACAAAGTATCACCTACCACACTTCTACCATTCTTTCTCCCATATTCAATAAGGATTCTCTAAGAAGATAATCACAGCAATCATCCTGGCTTGTCATTCCTCTAAAGACCGAAGTTTAGTTGAATAAACATTACTTTTCACATGTCTCCCATGTAAAAAAAAATGAAGTCAAACATCAATTCTAAAAAAAAAAAAAAAAAAATGTAATTTTGAAGTTTCAAGAAATTAAAAAAACTAATAGGCAAGACAAATCTTATATAAAAACTAGAGTGTATGCGTGTTTGTGCGTGTGTCTGTGCAAGCAACTCTTCCGCGTCCGATTCCAATGATTCATAGCTCATTCAAAATCCCTAGAAATGTTAGGCGGAGGGAACGATTTTCGTTGAGCTCCGATTCAGGGTTGCTAGATTATGCAAGGTTAAATAAAAATATATATATATATATATATTATACTAGCCATTATCGTTGTGTTCATGGTTTAAGTGGAGTAACTTTTATTTTCCTATCAGGCGGCATTTAAGCTAGCTCATGTAGAGGATTCTTGGTTTGGCCATCATCACAATAGCTAGGGAGGAGTAGATGCGATAGGCATTAGTAAACTACAAAAGAACTCAAAATTGATCGCTGCATTTAAGTATTGAATTAATGTTTAAGCTTAACTTTTAGAAGTTCAACGATAATTCTTCTGCTGCCACTTAATTTAAAGACGAATTGATGTACATAGATCCTTATTTTCCGTACAAACAAATATTTTTACTTCACGGGTGACATAACAGGGGACAATTTATAAAATAAAATTAATATCGTGTAAAGATGAGAAAATAGAAATTAGAATTAGTTATACATTCATCAATTAGAGAAACATAATAGCTAATTAAGTAAAACCTATATTATGGAATATGGAATATTTTTCCACTCCCCTTGGACGGATCTCAGCGAGTTTTTGATTGGGTACTTAATAAGAAGGATGCCATGGTGGACGATAAAAATCGAGAAATGGCGACCAGTGTATATGGACTGAGGTAAGTACGGTTGAGCGCCAAAGGGTTCACTATTGCATGTACGAAGCGAATGCATTTTATCGAACGAAATGGAACAACTGGTTGAGTGGGTCGCGCTCATTAATGCATGAGTGCAGAGAATGCACTTCCAGGAGCAAAGCTAATGCACTTGCGGGCTTGCAAGAGACCGGCTAGTAATAAGTTTTCCGAAGTGAAGAAAATAATAGATGAAGTAGATTGCTCAGTAGGATTGTGCCTATTTTCATGCGTTTTGTAGAAGAGATATAAAGTACACAGTAAAGTAAGCGACAGGCAAAAAGTTGACAACCGATTACGTGTCGTAGAACAACACAATACAACAATATGGCGTCGCCAGTACGATGTTTAAGTCGCTTGGATGAACCAGAATTCATTGAGACTTGAATCCGGTGTTTTGCAGCCCAAGCTAGGATACAAAAGAAATTGAAAGACAACCAGGGAAGAGGGGGAGAAAAAGAAGTAACTGACAGATTTGCATCGCAGCATATCAACACCTCTATGGGTTATTTATTGGCAAAATCTAAATATTTTATGGCTTCAACTACGGATAAAATACATTGTTGGTAATTTGTGAAGCTATAATGAAAATTTCTGTTATGAAATACACATAGCAATTGGGGAGTTTAACTTTCTTCGAAATTTCAGAAATTATAAGACGAAACTTGTTATTGCGGAAAGATATAAATTTCTGTCCATTAAAAAAAAAAAATCATTTTGAAGTTTCAAAAATTGAAAAAAAATAACGGTTAATGCAAATAATAAATACATTTTATGGACACCTTGTATATGAATTTAAACTGCGTTTTATATAAATGGATAGTATTTCTCAAGATTTTCGACTGGAAACCATCCTGAGTATGACGATAAGTTGGTCCGGCAGCACACCCTCTGATCGAGAGATTGGAGGTTTTGAGGAGCGTGGAACCACCATTTAATTGCATTTGTTCCCAGGTCAAACCTGACACTGAGGAGTAGTACATGTTAGGGTCACAGTAAGGGCAAAGAGGAAACCCCTCCATGCAAAAATCAACAGTACATTTTTATAACAAAATGACCAATAATACTTTTTCACAGCAAAATGAGAATAAGTAAAAAATATAAAAATATATTATTTTAGTAAAATCAGCAACAATGCATTTTACAATTGATAAAGTATATATCTAAAAAAAACATACCGTTACTCTGAAAGTGTAGAATTATGTACAATATATGCAGTTGAAACCATCAAATTACTTAGAAATATTTAGATTTCGTCATTAAATAATCCGCAGAGGTTGATATGCCAATAAACAAAATCAACCAATCAACAATACATATTTATAGTAAAGTGACCACCAATAGATTTCATTTGTAGCTGAAGGTATACAATTGCATTCAAATTATATTTAGTTGAAGCCATAAAATTGTGTTCAAAATATTTAGATTTCGTCATTAAATAACCCATACAGGTTGATATACCCCTAAACAAAGTCAACCAACCAATAATACATATTTATTGTAAAATTACAAACAATATATTTTCTGTAGTTGAAGCCATAAAATATTTAGATTTCGGCAATAAATAACCCATAGAGGTGTTGATATGCCGCGATGCAAGATGAATAAACCAATCAACTCTCTTTCTTTTATTCTCGATCGCTTTTTCTTCCTTTTTTGTCTCTTTCTTTCTTTCTTTCATTCTTTCTTTTTTCTTTCTTTCTCCCTCTCTTTCTTTTTTCATTCGCCATCTTTCTTTAATTCTTCCTATCTTTCTTTCATTTTCCCTCTCTTTCTTTATTCATTCTCCCTCTAGTTCTTTTTTCATTCTCCCTCTCTTTCGTTCTTTCTTCCCCTCTCTCTTTCTTTCTCCGTCTATGTCTGTAGTAAAGTAACCAACAATAGATTTCATCTGTAGTTGAAGGCATACAATTGCATTCGAGATATATTTAGTTGAAGCCATAAAATTGTGTTTAAAATATTTAGATTTCGTCATTAAATAACCCATAGAGGTGTTGATATGCCAATAAACAAAATCAACCAACCAACAATACATATTTATAGTAAAATGACCAACAATAGATTTCATCTGTTGTTGAAGGCATACAATTGCATTCAAAATATATTTAGTTGAAGCCATAAAATTGTGTTTAAAATATTTAGATTTCGTCATTAAATAACCCATAGAGGTGTTGATATGCCAATAAACAAAATCAACCAACCAACAATACATATTTATAGTAAAATGACCAACAATAGATTTCATCTGTAGTTGAAGGCATACAATTGCATTCGAGATATATTTAGTTGAAGCCATAAAATTGTGTTCAAAATATTTAGATTTCGTCATCAAATATCCCATAGGGCCTGATATATATATATCTATAAAAAAACATACCTTTACTCTGAAAGGGTATAATTATGTACAATATATATGTAGTTGGAACCATAAAATAATATAGAAATGTTGAACAATCTTCTCAGAGGAGAAGAGGTGAAGAAGATGTGGTTCTACAGAAGGATGCTGAGAATAATTTGGACGGAATATATGAGCAACGAACAGATTTTTTTTCTTTTGAACATAAAGGACACTTTTGCTTCGGTTTAAAAAAATAGGTGCTGATGAAAGAGGGTTTGGAGAATTTGACCCTTAGAGGACCGATTGAGGACATGAGCGGGGAAAGGAAACAGCAAGTAATAACAAGTTCATGTAAATTGATGGCAGAACAGATATTAGACGGGATAAAAAGAGGACAAACATTGCTTAAAGCTACAAAGAATAGAAAGTTCCGGAAAATCATGATAACCTTCGTTCTGGGAAGATACGACACATAAAAGAAAATAGCCACACCCAATGCACATAGACCTCACACTCAACTACCTGTTCCATCGGGTTCGAAATCGTTCACATACGTACGACAGGGATTCATCCTCTAGGTTACTGTACATATTCGTGTATAATACGCAACTTTATTTTGGACTAAGAAAAATTCCATAAAAATATCTTGTGTATGACACGCACAGTTTTTGCAGCATTTGAAACAGTTAAATAGAGGTGTTGATATGTCGCGATACAAAATGGAAATGGAGAATTTATCTTCCTGACACAGCCGGCAACAGTTACCATGAATTAACACTAACTTAAGTCTCCATGTTTTGGTACTGTCCTTGAGGACACATGGCCCAGTGGATAAAGACGTTGGTTAGGTGCATTTGTTCACATTTTATCGGGTTCGTATCGATCAAAACTAAGAATTTATACGTTTTGTATTTATATACATGACTGGAATCTATGCAAAAATGATTTTGACATCATTAACAGTGTAAAATATTCAGTTACTCTGAAAATTTGTCAAAGCGAAAAGCTAAATACTTTTGTCTTCATTTTGGTATTATTCTTTGAGAAGCTGGACATTTGAAATGGTTTCGTATGACGTCATGTGCAACGGCGATTGAGAACGAGGCTGCACAAAATGAATGCAATTGTTTTATTCATTAATTTAATTTAAATTTTTATTTTTATTTTATTTTTTGTTTATTGTTATAATAAAATATGTGCGCTCATTCAAACTATATATATATATATATATATATATAGACATAGATAGATAGATAGATAGATAGATAGATAGATAGATAGATAGATAGATAGATAGATAGATAGTTTGAACAGGCACGGACGAGTAATGTATAGCGGCTTGGATTGAGGAATCGGAGAGCCGAGTTAGAATTCCAGTCGAATACATTATATTCACTTACGTGCTAATATCCTTGAGAAAGGTGTGAATCCTCTTCTTCTCCCTCCAGCTATGGGTAAATGGGTTCTATAGCCGTGGATGGCAACTGATCTAGGAGAAGGACAACTCTAAATTCAAAACTTGCGGAGGGTCGATTGGGGACCTTGTGGCACGTAGTGCACCAGGTCTCTGTATTCGGCCCTTCAAAAAGTGTGGATGGTCCCGCACGAAACCTTCACCACTATAATCAAATCACATGTACTGTTGTCGGGCTCTCGGTTTCCTAGGAACCGATCTGCTTGACCCTCATACGTCGAATTCGACGGGAGAGTCGAGTATATATTGAACAATAAAAAATATTAAAAAATTATAAGTTTCAGATACACTAGGTTGTATATGAATATTCTTTCGTTTTTATTATTTTTTCATTTAGATTCCTCGACTAGTTTCGGCCAACATGACCATCATCAGGAAAAAAAGAAACCTGCTTGCTGGTAGCAGTAAGCTACAGAAATGAATGACTCGATGGAGAAAATGTACTTTATCTGTAGTTTTCATTGTTTTTATTTATTTTGTTAAATATTATATTATATTACACACACACACACACACACACACATATATATATATATATATATATATGTATGTATATTTAATATTATATATAAATATTAAATGTTATACATATATATACATATATACATATATATTTATATATATATATATATATATATATATATATGTATATTTAATATCTATATATAATATTTAACATATATTTAATATTTAACATAATATTTAATATATATATATATATATATGTGTGTGTGTGTGTGTGTGTGTGTGTGTGTGTGTGTGTGTGTGTTTTATAGGATATTACATTGGAACATGTAATTTTCCTATAATAAAGAATATTGCTAAAGAAAAGGCTAAAATACCATCCAACCTCGCAACCCGGATTTCGGCCGTAAGCTCTCCTCAGGCAAGTGGAAGGATGTATAAGCCAAAGAAAGCTACTCCAATATACCGGAAATGCGACGGTAAATGTATGAGGATGAGGGGAGGGGAGAGAGAGAAAGAGAGAGAAAGAAAATGTAGATAAGAGCCGGGGATTATAAAAAAAAATACCTTTATCAAGAAATGTCGGATATGTCGAAAAGGAGAATTTATCTTCCTGACACAACCAGCAACAGTTACCATGAATTAGCACTAACTTAATCTCCATGGTACTTGAGAACACATGGCCCAGTGGATAAAGACGTTGGTTAGGTCCAGTGACTAGACCCAAAGTGTTGTGAGTTCAATACCAGACTACCAGTATTGAACCAAAACTTGGAGAGTTAAGTTAAAGGGAAATAACTGAGGCATACGGAAGAAGCATGGCATGTGGAACTAGAAAAGTATAGGCCCAGTGTACGAAATAAAGGGTTCGGTTCGAAATTCCAATCACCTGAAGAAAGCCGGAGCGTACAATGGCCGACATATTGTGAATATGGCAATGAAGACGAGAATAATAGTCCGAATAATGTAAATAGAGCAATTAATCATAATACCTTAGATCATAGATATAGACAGATACTGAAGACATGGTACGTGGAACTAGAACAATCTACCTCGTTGGACGAAATAAAGGGTTCGATTAGAAATTCCAATCACCCGAAGAAGGCCGGAGCGTACAATGGCCGAGACGTTGTGAATATGGCAATGAAGATGAGGATAACAGTCCGAAATAATCATAATACCTCATCTCAGAGATATAGACAGATATTAAAAAAAATACAACAAAAAAGAAAAGAAAGAAAAAGGGTCAACAAGTGAGCCTCGAATAAAAAAAAGAAGTAAGCAGTTCGTGAAAGAAAGAAGAAAGAAATATAGAGAAAATACGCGCATGCGTAGACAAGTAGAAATTCCTATATATTCGTAAATTTCTGCTTCTTCCGAAAAATGAATAATGGATATTTATAACATCAGAATTATTTTTTTTTTTTTTTTTTTTATCTCGAAACAACTCCTTTTATTTTACATCCAAATCAAAGATTTTCTTCTCTTTGCAAGTTTTGTCCTCGGGGTGTGCAGTTCTTTACAGCAACCATTTGATGTTTCAGCGGTCTACAAAGGATTTTCCGTCACTGAAATATTACTTGAACGATGAGTTTGTATCTCCAGGCAAGAAGAAAACATTATAACATGGTGAAGTATTACACACAACATATACTGGGTTTGCACTGCATTTTACCATAATATAAGTGGCCAAAAGCAGGTATAATTTATTTCATTTCACATATTCAGATAATCTAACGGTCTATTCTATTATATAACTCATAAATTTACTAATCTCTTCTGTTTAGTAATGGGATAATCCATTATGATAACACGTTAGTCTCTTTCAAGGCGTTCTTTTCTTTTCTTTTTCTTTTTTTAATATGCTAATATTCGGGAATTATTTTTGTTTATGTTAATATTCAGAAATTATTGAAAATAGACTAAAGATTATTTTTTACGAAGAAAGGAAAAAGAACAATTATGGAAAATAGACGTAAAGAACGAATTATTGAACAGAAGCAAGAAAAATAGCGAATTATTGAACAGATGCAAGAAAAATAGCGAATTATTGAACAGAAGCAAGAAAAATAGCGAATTATTGAATAGAAGCAAGTAAAAGAACGAATTACAGAATAGATGCAATGAAAATAACCAATTATAGGACAAAGGCAAGGTAAAGAACAAATTATTGAACAGATTCAAGAAAATAGCGAATTATTGAACAGAGGAAAGTAAAAGTACGAATTACTGAACAGATGCAAGAAAAATAGTGAATTATCGAACAAAGGCAAGAAAAAGAACGTATTATTAAACAGATGCAAGAAAAATAGCGAACTAATGAACAGAAAGAGCGAATTATAGAGTAGAGGTAAAAACATTTTCTGTAACTAATGGGAAAAAAAGTTAAATTGGTAAGCTAACTTGTAGATCATCAATATTTGATTAAAAAATATAGATATTAAGGAAAGTAACAAGATTGTTTTGCTACCCAGTCACTAGCAGATACTCCATTTCTTGCCATTGTAAATTATATGCAATTCTCTATTATTTTTAGTCATTACTTTTAATTTAGAAAAGTGTTTTTTTTTAATTTAATAAACGCTATACATTGCTATCATCATCATCATTATCATCATTTATTTAGTTAGCGACTTTGGCGCCGCTGTGGTCACCACTCCCCTCTGATGTAATTGTGGTTCATGGTGACATTCAAAGCAAAATAGTACAACGGCTTGCTGATTCCTTTTGCACCTGGAATGTTGAAGTTCTTCTGTCCACTGGTGAAGACGTTGATGTCTGAGGCGCAATTTCTACGCCCAGGCTGGCGACTAACCGATGGCCGCTTGTCACAGGTGGATTGGGGAGAGGCGTTCCCATTCACCGTTTGGTTCAGGACACCCTTCCGATTACCCTCCCAGTTTAGTTGGCAGGTCAGTGTCGTTGACCGGAGAGTGGCCGTCACAGTTCCCATGCGACTTATTGGAGACATGTGCGAGATTTCGCTGTAAGCTCCGCATCCCAATTAACCTGCGTAATGGAGGCTCGACCGCTTCACTGTAAAGTTACCACCATTGACGATAAAAAACCCCAAATTGCTATCATTGTTTAAACGCTCAGTTTTGTTTATTTAAATGCCAAGTAATACTTTTATCCCTACCGACCTGTCTATTCCATAGAAAATTATTTTATCTGTAATCTCTTAGTAAATGTAAGATTTCTTAGTCTAAGACACAGATCATGTTATTTATTGATAAATATTTTAGATCAAGTACGACACAAGGCCGAATTTAGGAGATTGGTGGAGGATGACTTTCATCTGTTCTATGTTAATTTATCTAGTTTTAATCTTTGGATTTCAGTGTTAACCATGTTCACTATAGTCTATGAATATAGAATACAGTGCAGTACATAATCTGTTCAATGAAACAACGTTAAAGATTAATACCCACGAGTCAGACATTCTACTGAATCTGACTATATCGCCAATACCACCAGCAGCTGTTCCGTAATTCTTCAGTCTTCGATATCAAAGGCTGGCTGTCAGTGAATATCCGGTAAAAAAAAACATGGCTGTCTTTATACCCGTCGCATTGAATATTTTGAGCCTTCTGATTAGTTAAACCTTCTATTGGTGAACTATAAAATGAGTCAGCTTATTTTGGCTGGCTCACTAGTACCACGGTACCCAAAAATTCCAGCATTCAGTGTCACACAATCTGTTCTCTGTTAAAACACTTTCTAGATATGTAACTTTAATTGTTTGATTTTGTTATCACCGATTTGCAATTCGCATTTTCGGTTTATTTTTTCGCTAACAACCAAGCAACTGGTGTCTTTCTTTTCTGTCTTCTGTGGGAGTTTTATTCCTTTCCGTGTCTATTAACAACATTATATCATCTGCATATTTTATATTGTTAAGATTGTGGCCGCCAATAGTGAATCCTGGTAGAAATTCTAATTCTCTCAGAATTGTCCGATGAGTAGACAAATACTTGTCTTATACCCGTTTCTATTCTTGTATATCTACTGAACTTGTTTACGATCAGAAGGCAGATTAAATAATGGCTTGATTCGTTTTTTGTTGTTTTTTTTTTCTTTGTTGTTTTTTAGTAGCGCCGTTCTTTCAATTATAACGCAATATTAAGGCTTTGGCTAACTCCAGGTATCTGTCAAGTTATGATCGTTTGATAAAAGTGTCAACTATACCGATAGAATGTGGATAACACCTAACGAGACAAGATTGCTAACTATTATAGCACGTCGAAATGCCCAGAAAACAGAACATCTGAATTTTGAATTCCATTCTTCTTTGAATTTTATCAAGAATACGTAGTAGATAAAAAAAAAAAAACAAGGCTTATCCTTATGAAGGTTTGATTTTAATTCCATTTTTTTTCACTAGCTTTTCATCGTATTCCTAAAAGGGTAGCAAAAGAAAACGTGAAAAGGGGACTAACTGCAAGAAGACAGAAAGTATATTCATCAGCAAGAGAAAAAGCACATAGGTGGAGATGTCAACATCAACAGAGAATGGAAAATGCAACATCGAAATCCGAATTCGCACTGGGACAGGGAAAAGTGTCTTCCAAAAGCTAAGCAAAATGATAAAAATTTCGTTAGAAACAGAGAAAAAAATGGTGAATTTTTTTCTTACATTCATTTCTGTTTATCATCAATGAATTTTCCTTTTATTCTTTTTTTTTTCTTTTGAGCTGTGTTCTATCGTCTTTCTTTTCGTTCTTTCTTTCTTTCTTTCTTTCTGTGCCATCCATTTTAACTATCATTTCTTTCTTTCTTTTCCTTTCAATATATTCTTTCTTTTCTTTATTAAATTCAAAATTATCCTTTTGAATTTTTCTTTCAACCATTAAACTCTTTTCGTTTTTAATTCGTTGTCTTTTTTTTATTCTCGTTTCTCTTTCTTTCCTTATCTTTCTTTGCTTTTTTCTATCATTTCTTTTTAACCGTCAATGCATTCATCTTGGTTTTCTTTTTAAAATTAAGTTTTTTTGTTTTGCTTTTGAGTTGTTTTCTTTCTTCTTTTTTTTTTTTTTGTTTCTTTGTTTGTTTTTCTTTCTTTCTATCTTTTTTTCATTCTTTTTTCTTCAATCTGCGTTCTTTAGTTTTTACTTTCTGTTTTTCTTTCTTTCTTTCATTCGTTATTTCTTTCCTAGGAAATATTCTCTGTTCATTTTCTTCTATAGTCGTTTTTTCTTTATACTTTTCTTTCTATTCTTTTGCATTCTTTTTTTCTCTCGTCTGAAATATAATCTCTCTTTCTTCCTTTTCTTTTTTCCTTCGTCTTTTTTTTTTTCTTAATAGATTTCTTATCACTTCTTTCTTTCTTCATCCATTATTCTTTTCTCCATCTTTTTTATCGATACATTTACTCCTAAGCCTGGTAGGTTCGATAAAATCAGATTGGCAGCTGAAAATGACCTTCGAAATATCTTGAACTTGGCAAAACGTGGATTATTAATTTCTACGCCTCTAAAACGAAACTTCACTCTTTTAATCATCGAAAAGAACATTTTTGACTCCCATCAATATGGTTGATGCTAACCTTTAATAATAATAATAATAATAATAATAATAATAATAATAAGAAGAAGAAGAAGAAGAAGAAGAACAACAACAACAACAACAACAAGGAGCAGATTTCGACATTAAATAAGTCAATCATGTCCTTAAATCCACTTTTTCACTTACTGCACTTAATTTGTTTCATATTCTCCTCTGACATAAAGTGAAATGATTATATTGAATCGTTCTTTAAAATCATTTCACTAATGCAAGACAATAAAGCCACTAAGACGCAATGAGTTACTGAGTGTGAAAGAATAAGAAAAAAGAGTAACATTATTAAGGAGCGAAAACAATAGAAGAGCAATCAAGAGAAAATGACAGTTCGATTCCGGTCAGAAGCACAGTTTTTTTGTTTTTTTTTCTGAATATAGACATTATAAAAACCATATGCTGGTCAGTGGTGCATTATGGGTAGCGAAGTCTATGGTATTATTGTTACGGTTTTGGAGTGAATGGTGACGTTTATGCTTCAATTATTCTAGACGTTATAGAGTGGAAATAATTGTGGATCCCTATGCAGTTATTTGTAGCAATTTTATTACATTGTTTGTTAATATTTTTATTCATTATTTATTATAGATAATAAAATATTATATATTTATATATATTATAGAAAAAATAATATATCATATATATATTTATATTTTATAGAAAAATGAAATATTATATATTTATCTATATTATAGAATTTAAAATATTATATATTTAAATATATTATAGTATATTAAATATTATATATTAATATATTATAAGAAATAAAATATTATATGTTTACATATTATAGAAAATAAAAAATATATTTATATATATATATTATAGAATATAAAATATTATATATTTATATATATTACGGAATATAAAATATTATATATTTATATATATTACGGAATATAAAATATTATATATTTTTATATATTATGGGAAAATGAAATAAAAATAGTTTATATTTACATACGTTCTATGTGTGATATTGAGTTCTTTAACCCATAAATATAGCATGCCTTAAAACTATATTTTTTTTCAAATATATACATATATATATATATATGTATATATATATATATATATATATATTAAATTTTTTTATGTTTAACGTTGTTATTTATAGATACAAGTATTTAAGCAAATGCTCTGTTTATGATAAACAGTATTAAATAACATTTACCGGTAGACAAGGTCGAATTTACTGCTTATAATTTGTGGCCCAGAGGTTAGGCACGTCAGCGTAAATGACGGTTCCGTATAGGGTGCAGGTTCGAATCCTGTCAAAGAACGAATATTTTCTATGAAAATTTCTCGGACATTCAGGCCGGTAAATGTTATTTAATACTGTTTATCATAAACAGAGCATTTGCTTAAATACTTGTATCTATAAAATAACAACGTTAAACATAAAAAATGTCTTTAATAAATAAATTGTCGGACCTTGTCCATTTCTTAATATATATATAAATCATTCACAAGATTTCGATTCTGAATTATAATCTTTGTTAATTTGTCTTTTATATCGTAACCTGCATAGATTAATATAAGAAATATTTTTCTTCAAAGTCAGTTTCTGCTTCAAACGACAGATGACTATGTTCCAGTCTATGCCTTCCAACTGCTGGTTTTTTTTTCAATCTTCCAATCTTCAACGCTCCAAAATAATATTCTCCTTTCCATGAGAATATATGCACATTTCTAGGTAAACATTTTCTCGCCTCGAACATCTGTTATCCTAAAAATCCCTAGCAATTAAACTGTTTCATAATTAATTTCGATTCTTAAACAATGATAATCTTTGTTAATTTTAAGTAACCTGACTCCATTAAAATCCAAAATAATATTCTTCACAGATAGATTCTGCTTAGGTCTAAAGAAGAATCAGCAATATTATTGGTCCTGATCTGGCAGTCCGGCTTCATACACTCGCCCACCGCCATAAGGTTGTCCCTTTGTGCCTTTTTTATAAATACTTTCATGGTAATTATTCGGATAAGCTCTTCGTTGTGGTACCTAGACTGTACGAATTTTTCTGTCCGGATTCTAGCTTGAATATCTGTAAGTCTACCAATCGTCCATGCTTAGAATATTGGTGCCATATGTGGTCCGGTGTCCCTGCTATTTACCTGAAACTCTTTGATAAGTTCCAAAGAAGAAGCAGCAATATTATAACTTTATATTATAACTATTATAGTAACATTATTAATGTATAGCTCTTTGATAATATCCAAAAAAGAATCAGCTATATTATTGATCCTGATCTGGCGATTCGGCTTAAGTTACTTGCTCACCTTCATAAGGTTGCGTCTCTGTGCCTTTTTTTTTTATAAATATTTTGTTCGGATGAACTTTTTGCTATGGTGTGTGTGTGTGTGTGTGTGTGTGTGTGTGTGTGTGTGTGTGTGTGTGTGTGTGTGTGTGTGTGTGTTCGTGTTCGTGCGTGTGTGTGTGTGTGTGTGTGTGGCGGGGGTTAGCGCTAACCTTATTTTGTTTGGTTTCTTGTAAATAGTTTTTTTAGTGACACGTTGCCTTCTCTGGTTGACATTCTCAGCTGACATGAAATGGAAAGACTATATTGAATCCATTGCTCGATCAGCCGTTAAAAAAGTCGGTTCATTGTGAAGTGCGAGGCCATTTACAGATGAGCTAGTTAGATGTAGCCAGAACTTCTATGGTAACACTTTCCTGTCTCGTACTTCTCGCTTGTGGAAATCCCTCCCGGTTCCATCCTTTCCAACCAACTTTAATTTTCAAAAATTTAAATGCAATGTCAATCGCTATCTAATGCCCCCCCCCCCCGGATGCTCTTTTCTCTTTCTACTCATTACTAATGTTTCTGTTCCTAATTCCACGACATCTTGTAACCTCTTGCGTGCTAGTGGCTGGACTACGCGGCTGGGAATGATACCGTTTAAAAAAATATTGTATTCCCTTCAACCTCCGTTTTTTTTCAGTCTTCTTATCTAAAATAATATTCTCCTACCATCTCTTATTTTTCTTGTGCTTCAATTTCACAAAATGTATCTAAGGATATCATAGACCGAGCGTGTAGGCAACGATGAGGTTTTCGAGAGGATAAAAACAAGGAGGAGGCTTATACTTAACATCAGTAAGAGACAGTTGAAATTTCTGGACACGTAATGAGAAAGGAGGGCTTGGAGAATCTGATACTCACGAGTCGAATAGAGGGAAAGAGAGACAAGGGAAAGCAATGCAAGACATACCTAGTGGTAGTGGATGACAGAACGTGGTCTGGGGGTAGTAGTAGAAGGAAGGAACTTGTTGAGAGCTGCAAGGGATACAGGGAGGTGGAGAGCCATGATCGCCTACACCCCGAAAGGGCACGGCACATAGAAAGAAAAGAAGTTTTTTTTTTACTCCCTCTTAATGCCTGTTCTGCCAACTCATTAGGCAATAGAAAGAAAACGCATGGCATACCTAGCCGGTTTGAGCACGTGGATAACAAGACATGGCCTGGGGGAAGTATCAAAGGGACAGAACATATTGAGAGCTACAAGGGACAGGGAAAAGTGGAGAGCCATGATCACTTACGTCCTGAAGGGACACGACACATAAAAAGAAGTGATTACAGTTTTACTATTTTAAGGATGTTGAGGATATCATGGACCGAGTAACGATGAGGTTTTTAAGAGGATGAAAACAAAGAGGAAGCTTAAATTTCTGGGACACGTAATGAGAAAATAGGGCCTGGAGAATCTGATACTCACAGGTCGAATAGAGGGAAAGAGAGACAAAGGAAGGCAACGCATGATCTAGCGGGCTTAAGCAAGTAGATGACAGAACATGACCTGGGGGAAGTAACAAAGGGACAAAACTTATTGAGAGCTACAAGGGACACGGGGAAGTGGAGAGCCATGATTACCTACGTCCTGAAGGGACACGGCACATAAAAAAAGTGATTACAGTTTTATGCGCTATTTTAGGGATACTGAGGATATCATGGAACGAGCGTGTGAGCAACGATGAGGTTTTGAAGAGGCTGCAAGAAGAAGGAAGCTCACACTTAACATTAGGAAGAGACAGATTAAATTTCTGAGACACGTAATGAGAAAAGAAGGCCTGGAGAATCTGATACTCGCAGGTCGAATAGCGGGAAAGAGGGACAAAGGAAAGCAATGCATGGCATACCTAGCGGACTTAACCCATTGAGCCCAGCGCTCCTGAACAATTTTAACCTTACTGCCTGAGCTCCTGAGTCAAAATTCGTAAATAATTGGTATGTAATGTTTCTCAGTAGATGTAAAAAATAGTTACAAGTGTTTACTCACTGGTGGATCGGCATTAAGTCATTTTAAAAATCTAGGAAGTGTTCTGACAGAGGATGGTAAGTGTAATGCTGAGATCCGAAGACGTATTGGGATGGCCAAAGACGCATTCCAAAAGCTAGGGAGAGTATTACGAGACAGGAGGATTTCTTTGGTAACAAAGAAAAGATTACTAAGCTGCTAAGTGATATCTGTCTTCCTTTACGGCAGCGAATATTGGACGGTCTCCTCAAAGATGAAGAAGAGACTCGAGGCAACGGAGGTATGGTTCTACAGAAGGATGCTAAGGATATCATGGACCGAGAGTGTAAGCAACGATGAAGTTTTGGAGAAGAAGCAAACAAGGTGGAAGTGTATACTTAACATCAGGATGAGGCAGCTGAAATGAGAAAGGAAGGCCTGGAGAATCTGATACTCACAGGTCGAATAGAGGGAAAGAGAGACAAGTGAAATCAATGAATGAGATACCTGGCGAGCTTAAGCAAGTGGATAACAGAACATGGTCTGGGGTAATGGCAGAGGGAAGAAACTTATTGAGAGCTACAAGGGATAGGGAGAAAGTGGAGGGCCATGATCGCCTAAGTCCTGAAGGGACATCGCACATAAAAATAAAAGAAAGGAGTAAAATAAATTGTCAGCATTTGCTTTTAGACTCAAAGAACTTATTTTGTCAGTTCTTGTCATAGAATCGCATTTAGTTAATGCTCGCAGAATATATTTTGTTTAAGCGCTTTCTACTTGCGAATTGCATAAATTGAAGGAGACGTAAGTTAATTTCTGCAATAAACACTGCCATGGTAATGTTAATGCTGAGAATAACCGTTTCCATACAGGAAACATTTGTCATTCAGTGACCAAACAGCGTTACTGTCAGTTGATATTCATATATTAGGTTGGTGCAAAAATAATGACGTAATAATGTCGTTTTTTTTTTATTTTTTAACGTCAAAAACGACATTATTACGTGTCGATTTTTGCACCAACCTAATAAAAGAGTGAAAACATAGAACAGAGAACATAGGCTTTTCAATCCACTGTTATTGTTCCTTATATTACACTGGTCAACAACAAAAAAAAAAAAAAGTTGAAATGGTTTCGAGTCACCAAACATCTTTTTTCTAGAAGCAGACCTAGCAACTGATTCGATATAATTGTTCCATTTCATGTTATATGGGTGGGGAGAGAGAGAAAGAGTGAGAGTTAATGTAAAAGAGAGCGTGTGTGTGTGTGTTGTAATGTGACAGGCTTGCTACTAATAGCTCTGCGACTGTCGACCACACACTGTATTACATTAGGTTACAAAAAAAAATTGAAATAGTGTCGAGACACCAAACATCTTTTTTAGCTAATTTGATTGCGCTGAATCTGAAAATGACCTTATTTTTTTTGCTTAACTACCGTTTTGCTGTACAGAAAAAAAGCCTTTTTTTCTACCGTTTTGCTGTTTAGAAAAAAGGCCTTTTTTCATTTTTCTGTTTGTATATTAACCGATGGCAACTTTTAAAAAAATAAAATCGTAGGACTATGGTAAAAATATTCTCTTTCTTGATTGTCCGTCATGTTCAATGTTATTTAAGTCCCTTTTGATACTCCAGCAGTATCATGTACAATGGAATAGATGCATTCAATTGGGATGTCTTTAGTTGGAGTTTCTTTCCAACTGTGAAAGCAAAATGCTCTCAATTTGCTTGGTTTCCTTCCGTAGTGATGGGATAAATTTATGAATATCAAACAGAAGATTTTAGGGTTTTATTTTTTTTGTTGTCACCTTAATTATCAGGTTTGCTAAAGTGTATTACTGATAAAGTTCATCAGTTAATTTGAATTTTGGTGATAAATTAGAAAACTTAGGTAGATCTATTTCAAAATTTTTTATTTAAAAATACTTTTTTTCTTATAAAAATAGTTTATCTCATGTAACTGACATAAATTGCTCGGCCTACCTGAAAATTGATGTGTTCTACAACCGTTATTATCTAAATTTTGTGAACAGCCAAGATCGTAAATTCATCTTTTTTTTTTTAAAAAAAAAATGCAATTTCAGTACAGAAAAAATGGTAGCTAACCATGAAAAACTAAGGTCATTTTCGGAATCAGCACCATCAAATTAGGTTAAAAAATGTGTTTTGTTTCTTGGAACCAAAACTTATGTTGACCGCAGTTATTGATGGTAGTTTTTTTTCCACACGATTTGTCTAAATTAATGTGGACGATCAAAATTGTTCTGACGAGCATTGTTCTATAAAAATATATGGATATTTGTAAGTAAAAAATATTTCTTCTCTAACCATCGTTACGCTAAAACTCGCTAGCAGACGTGTCTAAGGTTTAATTTCGATTCTGAAATAATTCCAGTCGTTCTTAATTTTCTTTTATTTGGTAACCTGTATGCATTAATATAAGAAATGATCATCTTTAAAGATAGATTTTTCTTCAATAGATAGTCAGTTTTCAAGTCTATGCCCTCCAACCACCGTTTTCCACACTTCCTAGCCCAGAAATATGATTCTCCCATCTATGATACAATATGGACATTTGAAGGGAAACATTCTTTCTTCTCTAACATTCGTTGCCTTAAAAATCCCGAGCAAACGAAAATGTCTCATATCTAATTTCGATTAACAATCATTGTTAATTTTCCTTTTTTGAATAAACTGCCCTTTTTTTACGAAATTTCAATGTAAAAAAATGACCTCTAAGCAAACTTCTACTTTTTTTGTTATTTCTTGTTTAAATTTTAGTTATGGTATTAATTAATTAACATTGGGTGTTCTCGTAGCAGAGGAAAAATCTATTATAGCAAGACTATATGGGTTTTTTATTTAGTAAAAAACCTGCGAAAAAATAGTTCAAACAAATGTTTGAGGTAACATTTAATTTATATGGGCACACGACAAAGACAGATAACACGAGCCAAGTTTGAAAACAGACGACAAATTTACTAACACACAAAAATGAATGACACAAATTAAATTTTCGTGCGCCAAATGATGGCCAATGACATATTAAGTTATCAATGAAAATGAAATATACCGTTTTACAATAAAAAATATACCATTTTAGAATAAAAAATATACCATTTTACAATAAAAAATATACCTTTTTACAATAAAAAAAATATAAATTTTTACAATAAAAAATATACCTTTTTACAATAAAAAATATACCTTTTTACAATAAAAAAATTATACCTTTCTACAATAAAAAATATACCTTTTTACAACGAAAAATATACCTTTTTACAATAAAAAATATACCTTTTTACAATAAAAAATATATATTTTACAATAAAAAATATACCTTTTTGCAATAAAAAAATGTACCTGTTTACAATAAAAAAAATATACATTTTTACAATAAAAAATATACCTTTTTACAATAAGAAAATATATATTTTACAATAAAAAATATACCTTTTACAATAAAAAGAATATACCTTTTTACAATAAAAGAATATACCTTTTTACAATAAAAAATATACCTTTTACAATAAAAAATATACCTTTTTACAATAAAAAATATACCTTTTTACAATAAAAAAATATATATTTTACAATAAAAAATATACCTTTTTGCAATAAATAAATGTACCTGTTTACAATAAAAAAATATACATTTTTACAATAAAAAATATACCTTTTTACAATAAAAAATATACCTTTTTACAATAAAAAAATATACCTTTTTACAATAAAAAAATTATAATGCTGCATAAGAAGGTCCACAGAAAAGAAAACGATTTAAAAAGTGAAGAAATAAAGACAATATTTCTCTGAATAGTTTTCAAAGAAAAATTTGATGCAATTGTCAAAGCAAAGTTCGTGGTAACAGCGAAGAATTATTCAAACACAACAGCTGTAGACTTTTTCCTGATGTGGGATCGACTTTGATGTTCCTTTCGATTCTCGTCGGGTGGTTGTCAAATTTATTCTGCGTTGTTTTCGTTTTTTAATGTGTGTTTGTGTGCTCTATTAAGAGAAATCGAAATTAGATATGAGACATTTCAATTGCTAGGGATTTTTTAGGTTAATGGATGTTTGAGGCGGGAAAATGTTTACCAGTAAATGTGCATATATTCTCATGGAAAGGAGAATATTATTTTCGGTCGTGGAAAATTGGGAATTGAAAAAACGTTGTTTGGAAGTCATAGACTGGAACACAGTCATCTGTCGATTGAAGCAGAATCTGACTTTGAAAAGACAAGTGTTCGTATAGATATATATATATATATATATATATATCGTCATCCACAGACAGACTGTTTCGCTGTATCACAGCTCATCAGTATGGCTAGACGTCCGGTTGCCTCGAGCTAGGTTCAAAACCCAACTGAATTGACATCAGTCAGGGGATTCTACTACTAAGCCGTTGGCGCACGGCAGGGATATATATATATATATATATATATATATATATATATATATATATATATATATATATATATATATATAGAGAGAGAGAGAGAGAGAGAGAGAGAGAGAGAGAGAGACAGAGAGACAGACAGACAGACAGACAGACAGACAGAGAGAGGAGGCACGGTGGAGTAATGAATAGCAGCACGGACTGAGAGCCGAGTTCGAATTCCAGTCGAATCCATTACATTCACTAATACCCTTGGGAAAGGTATCAATCCTCATCTCTCTTTAGCTATGGGTAAATAAATAGCAGGACTGACTGGGTTTTATAGCCTAGGATGGCAACTGGTCTAGGAGAAAGACAACACTGAATTCAAAACCTGCAGAGGGTCGTTTGGTGCACTTTGTGGCACGTGGTGCACCAAGTCTCAGTATTCGGCCCTTCAAAAAAGTGTGGATAGTTCTACACAAAATTTCGCCACTATAATCAAATTACATGTCCTGGTGTCTGGCTGTCGGTTCCTAGGAACTGAGCTGCTTGACCCTAATACGACAGGAGAGTCGATATATATATATATATATATATATATATATATATATATATATATATATATATATATATATATATATAGTGTGTGTGTGTCTCTGTGTGTGTGCTGCAGTAAGAGGCGACACTACATCCTCCATTTTTCACTTCATTTGATTCAATTCAGCAACACAATTCAAAGTTTTCGTTTCAACTTTATGGACTGTGCAAACAAAAGAATCTAGCATACACACACAAAAAAACACACACAGGCACAAAAATGGCGCTTAACATCTTGGCTACGACCCAATAACAATGTCTGTATGCCCGTAGCTCTGTGTACAAAAAGCCGAAATGTAGTTCACTAAGTTAACCGGTTGGAGGTTTTCGTTTCAACAAAAGAAAGCTGGTTTCTTTTTTCATACAGCTCTCTCCGTGTTTCTTATTTAAATTATAATGCGAAGTTGGATTATTGAATAGTGAACCCCATACCCAGAGGAGTTCACTGGGGCGCCATTTTGGACAGAGCTGTCTACTATTGGCATTTTGAACTTCATTGTATTTGAACGAACAAGTAGAGTTCTTCTACTAAATATCTATACGTATCATTCACGACGTTTTCATTTGACTCCATTTTTAGAAGAAAAAACTCTTATCTGATTGCGAACGAAATATTGGTCACTGAAATAATAATAATAATAATAATAATAATAATAAGTGTAAATCTAAAAGATTTGGCCTATAAGGATATCAGTAGTTCTAGTTGTAGTTGGAACACTCGAATTGATTAGAAAAGGTTCCGATAGACTCATTGAAGGGATTTCCTGTAGCCCATGCCTTAAAATAATAAAAAAAATCTACTCACGAGTACAGTTCATACATTACGAAAGGCTTTATCTATGTAAAATACGTGTGATCTTCATTATTTTTTTTTTTTTACTAAAAAACAGTGAAGAATACCATGAAACCATTTCTGACCTTAGGTCTCTGGTTAGGATCCGAAAGGAAATGTGTATACAACAGAAACCCAAGCCAACAATAATAATAATAATAATAATAAAGAAATTAGTATGAAAACCACCCAGACACGATTACGGAGATAGGGCCTGTAACCATTTTATGGGACTATACATTACACACAAACAGAACAATCAAATCTAATCGCCCAGCCATTATTATTAGAGACCACAAACAAAAAGGTGCCTCCTTATTGACATGGCAGTCCCTGCAGACTGCAATGTATCATTGAAGATCTTGAAAAAGCTGTGAAAATACAAGGAACTTGAAATCGAAATCTCAAAAATGTGGCACATGGGAACATCAACAATCCCTGTTGTAGATGGAGCCCTCGTGATTGGAGTGATTGGAAAAGATTACAATAGATTCATTGAAGTGATTCCTGGAAGCCCATGTCTTAAAGAAATACAAAAAATTGTTCTCATTAGTACAGCCCAAACCCTGGGCTTTATTTATGTAAAATATGTGTGTTGTTTTGCGATTTTTTTTCTCAGTGGAAAATGTCATGATTCCATTTCTGACCTTAGGTCTCTGGGTGGGACCCGGAAAGAAATAAGTACAGAACAGAAATCAAAGGAAATAAAATAACAACAACAATAATAATAATAATTGTCTATGTAACGCTAGTGATGTTATAAAAGTTGGTAAAACAAATCATGAAATGTTGCCATAACAACACATCACCACCGCCTTAGGTTTCCCTGCAGACTTGGGCGGGGTAATATGACCATAGCAAAAATAGAAATAATAATAATAATAATAATCTTGTATCAGGTTGTACGGTGTTGGCACCCACTGAATATAAAACCCGACATGACAGAGTGGGCCAATATCTGCACTGGAAAATCTGCAACTTCTACGGGAAGGAAACTGAAAGAAACTGGTATGAACACCACCCAGACCCGGTTACGGAGATCGGACCTGTTACAATTCTATGGGACTACACAATACACATTGACAGAACAATCAAGGCCAACCGGTCAGATATTATTAAAGACCACAAACAAAAACGGTGCCTCCTTATTGATATGGCAGTCCCTGTTGACTGCAATGTATCTTTGAAGATATTCAAAAAGTTGTCAAAGTACAAGGACCTTGAAATAGAAATCTCGAAAATGTGGTACTTGGGAACATCAACAATCCCTGTTGTAGTTGGAGCCCTAGGACTGGTTGGAAAAGATTGCAGTAGACTAATTGAAGGGATTCCTGGATGTCCATGCCTCAAGGAGATACAAAAAATTGTTCTGACAAGTACAGCCCACACCTTACGAAGGGCTTTATCTATGTAATTTTTTTTTTTTTTTTTTTTGTCAGTGGAAAGTGTCATGACGCCATTTCTAACCTTAGGTCCCTGGGCGGGACCCGGAAAGAAATGTGTAAACGCCAGAAATCAAAGAAAATAAAAATGATAATAATAATAATAATAATAATAGAAAATCTGTAGAATCTTAATCTATTTTATTTTTAGTTTTTTTTTTTTTTTTTTTTTTTGGAGGGGGCGGTTCGAAAATGATCAATGGAAAATGAAGTCGTTTTCTGACATTAGGCCTCTGGTTGGGACCCAGAAGGCAATGTGTATACAACAGAAAACAGAGCCAATAATAATAATAATAATTGTTGTTGTAGCATACCTATGGACGATAATGGGTATGTCCCCATTCACATAAACACAGTAGTAAATACGGTATGTTGGTCTGCAATTAGTGATTCTTCTCCAGCTGTGCTGGTCAAACTCTGTTTTGTACGGGGTCCACAGGGAAATTTTTGACTGAGCCTACGGGGTCGGATACCCCACATTAAATTCGGCCTTGCGCCACATCCGACCACGTGTGGCGGTTGGTAGATATCCTATAGTCGGAGATTCGTCTCCAGCTGTGCTAGTCAATCTCTCTGCTTCCGGGCAGAGAGGATCCCCAGACGAGGCTATATCGAAGAGCAGAGTCTCGTCTCGGGAAATAGCTGCCCGACTCAGTTTTATAGGGGTCTACGGGGATTTTTTGGCCGAGTCTAAGGGCTCGGATAACCCACATTAAATTCGGCCTTGTGCCACATCTGACCGCTTCGGGCAGTTGGTAGATATCCGGCAGTTGGAGATTCATTGTGGAATTTACTTAACTCACTTCCAGCAGTTGATTACTTCTACGCGCCGCTGGCGAATCTTATATGTGTTGTTCTTTTGCTAAGTATTATCGTTCTTTACCAACATTCGTGTGATTATTCTATTCACTAAACTTCCTTAAGTTACAATAATAATAATAATAGTAATAATAATAATAATAATAATAATGTCATTCAATAATAATAATAATCATCCATCAAGTGGATTCAGACAGGTGCAAGCTGTGTAGGACAGAGAGAAAATGTTACACACATCATTAGCGCTTGTGGAATGCTTGTGCCTATAGAATATAAACATCGTCATAGTAAAGTGGATTCCCATCTGCCGATGTAGGAAGGATGGTCTTGAAATCGAACAGAAATGATATCGCAAAGAAATCAGAGAAGGAGATCGAAAATGACCAAGCCAAACTTTTATTGGATTTCAATATTCAAACAAACCCAATCCTTGAAATTACCATCACTAAAAAAAAATAATGCCACGTTATCGATATGGCAATTCCTGGTAACCATAAAATATATCAAATCTAAAGAAATTGAAATTGGAATTTACTTAACTCACTTCTAGCAGTTGACTACTTCTACGCGCCGGTGATGAATCTTACATGTTGTTCTTGTCCTAAGTATTATCGTTCTTTACCAACATTCGTGTGATTATTCTATTCAGTAACCATTCCCTAGGTTAGAATAATGCTACTACTACTACTACTACTAATAATAATAATAATGTAATTCAATAATAATAATAATAATCCAAGACCAAGCCTTGAATACTCCGGAAGAAAACTTAAAAAAAGTACACTGACCTCCAGATTGAGGTTGCCGGAATGTCGGATGTTCAGGCGACTATTGTCCCAGTTAGTACTGGAGGGGTGGAATCTATACCTTCTTTTTTTAAGAGTCGTGTCCTATCACGACGTAGATGATCATGGCTCTCACAATTTCTTATCCTTCATTGCTTTTAATAAATTTTGTATTTTTGTTATTTCTCCTAAACCATTTTCCGCCATCCATTTACTCAAGTTCACTAAGTATGTTTTATGCGTTTTTTCCTCAGTACATCTTGCCTTCAATCTGTCCTCTGAGTATCGGGGAAATTTTGGCCTAGTCTACGGGCTCGGATACCCCACAGTAAATTCGGTCTTGTGCTACATTTGACCGCGTGGGGCGGTTGGTTGATTTCCTGCAAATCGAGATTCATTGTGGAATTCACTTAACTCACTTCTAGCAGTTGACTACTTCTTCTACGTGCCGCTGGCGAATCTTATATGTGTTGTTCTTTAACTAAGTATTATCGTTCTTTACCAACATTCAGGCGACTATTGTCCCAGTTAGGATCGGAGCGTTGGAATCTATAACTTCTTCTTTAAGTGTCGTGTCCTTTCATGACATAGACGATCATGGCTCTCACAATTTCCTATCCTTCATCGCTTTTAATAAATTTTCTTTCTCCTAAACCGTATTTCCGCCATCGAGTTCACTAAGTATGTTTTAAGCGTTGTTTTCCTCTGTACATCTTGCCTTCAATCTGTCCTCTGAGTATCGGATTTTCCAAGCACTCTTTCCTTATTATGCGCCCTAGAAACTTCAACGCTTTCTTCCTGATATCAAGTATACGTTTCTTTTTTTCCTTTCCATTTCCTCTAAAACTTCGTCGTTGCTCACATATTCAATCCATGGCATCCTCAGCATCCTTCTGTAGAATCACATTTCTGTTGCTTCATATCACTTCTTCAGCTTTGCGCAGATTACTCAGCACTCACTGCTATACAGGACGACAGATATCGTGTAACAGTTCAGTACTCTTTTCTTTGTTTCAAACAAAGTTTTCTTTTTTTTTCTGTCTCTTAATACTCTGCTTAGCTTTTGGAAAGCATCTTTGACTATCCAAATGTTACTTTGGATTTTAGTGTCGATCTTTCCGTCCTCTGTTAAAATACTTCCCAGATATTTAAATATTTATACTTGCTTGATTTTGGTATCTCCAGTTAGTGGTGTTAGCTGGAAGTACCCAGATGACATGGAAAAATTTCATATTCCGATACCAACTGAAAATCAGAAAATTATTTCAGAATAGTTCCGGTTTGAGAAAGTTATGGTTGCAGTTGCAGTTGCATTGAGGGCAAAAGGATTGCGCCATCGAAGTAGAAAAGCGTTCTTAGGAAATGGGATGTTGACTCTATCCTAGAATTCTGAAGTCAGATCATCCGAACGGTTAAAGCAGGACGTATCAGACGGTGGATCCTCTTGCTAAGTGGAACGCAGGTTCGAATCCAGCCGGAGGGCAAATATACATATATATATATATATATAAGTTATGAAAAACTTGGTAATCCGTATGGGTATTCCCAAAGAGGATGAAATCCTGAGAACTCAATATAAATCCAGAGCTAATAATTTAAAGAAAAACAGACCACTTTAAGGTTCCATTATAATAATTTATTTCACCAGAGCCCTTTTAAGGGACGCTGGATCATCAGATAACACTTCCAAAAAAAAAAAAAGACTTTTTTTTTCATTTTTTGGAAGTGTTACCTGATGATCCAACGTCCCTTAAAAGGGCTGGTGAAAATAAATTATTATAATGGAACCTTAAATTAGTTCTTTTTTATATATATATATATATATATATATATATATATATATATTTATAATAATTTTATTACTATAGATTATAATAAAAAAAATTTTAAATCCCTACACAAAAGAGTTCATGTTTCAATACTATGATTGTAGGCGATAGTAGCTAACTTGTAGATGGTAGATAACAAGTTATCTGCATAGGGTTCTGTAGAGTACTTTGCTATTCTTCAAAAATATTTGTCTTGTACTGATAGTTCATAATTTAGCTTCTAGGGTTTTGAGTCTTTCCTTGCATAGAGTGCTGTAGAATACTTTGCTAGTCTTGATTATTACTTGTCTCATGCTGGTAGTTTGTATTTTAGCCCTTCTTGTCGATGTGTGCACGGACTGCACTGAGTTTCGACATGTGACATGTCAATCGGCGAGAGTGTGTCGTATATGTTTGCACGATGTAAGTATTTGGAGTTCACATTCACTAACACCTTGCTTCTTATGTAGTTCTATAAAAACAGATCTACTTAGATCTCCCAGTATATCATTGCTGTTATATATTTCATTTATTATGTCTATAAAATTATCAATGTCAATTTTTAATTCCTATGTCCCGTAATGGTTGCTACATTTCGTGCATAAAATATGTGTGAAAATGTAACAACTATTATGGGACAAAGGAAAGAATAAGTATATCATTAGATATAATCCCTCTATACCATCCCGGTTGCAATCTTCAGATTATGAAATGTGTGTGCAAGTGCAATAATTATGCGAGAGCTTTTTAAATAAATTTTGGATTGAAAGCTGAGTAACGGATTATAAAATGTTTTGCCTTTGTTCAATAACATTTGTTCATTTGATGCTGAAATTGTTATACGTTTTGCATTTCATTTTGGTCCCACAGGTCGACATTCAAGCCCAGATAAATATTAAAAAAATAATCATAATTTCTTTTATTATTATATCATGTATTTGCATTTTCCTGTCAACTGTCTGGTTGTTACAAGTTTCACTTCATCAGCACTTTGGGATGCAAAAGACATTGTGTTTACTATCTTCAAAAGGGCCACAACATCAATGGAGAGTACTAAAGGGGCTCTTGTATCATCAGGACAATACTGAAACACACATCTTTGGTTTCAATGTCTGCTGTGTTTGACTGTGGCTTTGAACTGATTGATCACCCTCCCTATTTTCCTAATTTGACTATCATCTGTTCCCAAAAATGAGGAAACTCTTGAATAGGAACCAGTGAGACTTAGACTTGTATCTCTATACCATTATTATCTCCAAAAATAAGTCTTGAAGATGATCCAAGGTCTGGATGTTCTAAAATAGCTATCACTGACAAATCATTGATTATCTTCACTACATAGTGATATATGACAGCCGATTGGCCAAAAATCAAATAGTCAAGTCTATTAAAATATCCCGTAAGAGAGTTGAGAATATTTTGCACTATGAATTTGGCATGACGAAGGTATCTGCTCTGTGGGTGCTCGTCTTCTGACACCTCATCAGAAGCGCAACAGGTTGAGCACATCACGAGATAATTTAACATTGTTTCCTTGAACATTTTCTAATCCACGATGGGTGTTGGCTTCATCATTTTGTGTCAGAGACAAGGAGACCATCTATGTAGCGTAAACAACCCTCCTCACCTGCTTTAAGGAAAGGCAAGGTCGAAAAATTAATAGCCTCATTCTTCTTGGGACGCAAAAGGCATTGGGTTTACTGACTATCTTCAAAAGGTCCACATCATCAATGGAGAGTACTATGCCAACTTGCTGAGGCAGTTACAAAAGACTATCAACAGCAAAGCCCCAGTAAAACTGATGAAAGGGATCTTGTTTCAACAGGACAGCGCTCCAGCACACAAATCCTTGTTTCAATGGCTGCTGTGAATGACTTTGACTTAGAACTGATTGATCATTATCCCTATGCTCCTCATTTGACTATCATCTGTTCCCCAACATTAAAAAACGCTTGGCTGGGAACCAGTAGCGCAGTGATAATTATGTCATATCCGCTGTTGTTGACTTTTTGGGCCAACAGGATGAAAGCTTCTTCAGTAATGTCATTCAAACACTGCAACACCGAAGGAAGGTGTAACTTTGGTCACGTTCCATGAGAGAAAATTTGGTCACATTTCATGAGAGTAACTTTGCACACATTCCATAAGAGCAACTTTGGTAATATTTCATGAGAATAACTTTGTTCACATTCCATGTGAATAACTTTGGTCACATTCCATGAGAGTAACTTTGGTCACATTCCATGAAAGTAAATTTGATCACATTTCATGAGAGTAGATTTGGTCAAATTCCATGAGAGTAAATTTGATCACATTTCATGAGAGTAGCTTTGGTCAAATTCCATGAGAGTAACTTTGGTCACATTCCATGAGAGTAACTTTGTAAGACAATCTTTTGACCGAGCATCGTATATTTCAACTTTCGAGCCCACGTAAAATAACCATGATTTTATTATTATTATTATTATTATTATTATTATTATTATTATTATTATTATTATATCAAGCACTGGTATATTCCCTCCAGCTATCTGTTTGTTGCAACTTTTAATTGTCCGGCACTTTTTTTCTATTTTCTGGAGAGAATTCCGTCCGCTTCAATTAATATAGTTCGATTCCCTTCCTTCCATGTTCCAAAGCGTATACAGTTTTCGCACATGTTTCTGAGATTTTCCATATTTTTTCATTTTTTTTTTCCAAATTGTCAGCGGCTGACAGAGCAATACATTTCCGTGTTTACAAATACCAGATCTCGTCCTATTCCGTGGAAAGTTGCTATGACCGATTTTTTTCCCGAAATTATCCTATTTTCGCATTTGATATAATTGGTTCTGAAGCAATTACAGACTTAAGTGCGATAATAAGAGGTTTTCTTTAATTCTGGAATGCCATTTACCGTAGTTTTCATCGAGTGCATTGTTGCTGACATTTCTCATGCTATTTCCATATTTATTCCGCGCATCTAATGTGTGTGTATATATATATATATATATATATATATATATATATATATACATACACAGATCACACATCCTCCCAAAGAACTAAAAGATAACATACACTTAACACACGCATCCCATTCCCAGCAACCAATAAAATCTGTCAAAATGACCAAAGAAAGTATTTTTAAAGTCAGGAATCTCTCATCCTCTATCTTAAAAAAAAACTTGAAAGAGGCCGTTTGACCAACACAAGGCCTGACCAAAATTAACAATAAAAACAAATGAAAACTACAGAAAAAGTTCACTTTCTTCAGAAACCGTCATTCAATCCTGTAGTCAATTGCTAATAATAAGCAGCGTTTTTTTTTTCTCCTGATGATGGCCATGCTGGCCGAAACTAGTCGAGGAACCTAATTGAAATAATAAAACAAAAAAATATTAATATACAACCCAATGTATCTGGAAATTTTCATTTTATTAATATTAACCAGATGACAAAAATGTAGCACGGAGATTTTTCTAATCATACATTTTGGACCTCACCTTGACATTTTTTTTTATCCCGTAAGCCATTGGTCACGGGATAAAAAGGGTCGTAGTGACACCATGTGTACTGCAGCCACAGTAGAATTGGCAAGATAGCCTGATGCATCCCGACCTTCTCCAGGACGGTTTTGAAATCAGAGTTTTTTTCCTTCTCCTAGACAGGCTGCCATCCAAGATTATAGAACACAGTCTGTCGTGGGGAGGGAGAAGATATTAGAACGTAAGTGAATTTAATGTATCTGACTGTAGATTGAACACGGCTCTCCGATTCCTCAATCCGAGCCGCTATCCATTACTCCACGGTACCTCCCGGATATGCTATATTGTACCCAAAACAAACATTAAAAAAAATCTTTTAATTTAAAATTTCCAGCATCACCCTGAACTGCCTCGTCATTGCGATAACCAGATATATTTAACAAAATTATAATTATGTAACGTTCAATTTTAAAATACCTGAAGATTGCGTTGTGCTACGGGTGAGGATAAAAATATATATTTATTAATATATTGTTTATTGCTCTGTTATATTGCATCGAGAACTATTTTATTAACACAAGCACTATTATATATTCATATATCTCTATCTATTAAAGGCAGGATGTGTGTGTGTGTGTGTGTGTGTGTGTGTGTGTGTGTGTGTGTGTAACGAATGCACGGCCGCAAAATTTACAGGCACATGCTCCAAGTTAGCGGGAAGGCCAAGACCGACTTTGCATTTCCCAACTCCCATCGATAGTGGAAATAATCGATTTTTTCATGCTTCTCCGGCAGTTTTCATGTAGTTTGCGGCCATTTTGTACTGGCCAGAGTGAGAACCTATAGCTGGCTGCCACGAATAGGCAGGAAGATTCTATTGGCCAGTGTAAGAGCCAACAGCTGACTGACACGAATGTTAACTAGCATGATAGCATGCAATAAAAATCGATAGCTGCATTCGTCAGAAGTGGGAAAAATTTAAATCCGCATGGCACTTTACTCCATTTGGCTCATTCGCTTGCTTAAACTCAATGTTGATTCTGATTCCGCAGAACTGGGTTGAGTGTGAAAAAGTATTTGTTGTTAACATTCTTTTTTCATTCAGTTTTTCCAGTTACGAGTCCTTTTTTAAAGCTGATCGTTTCGTGTTCATTTAGTTTAGTTCTTTTTTCGTAACAGATTTAATGTTTAGTATAGAGCTTAGAAAAAATTGGCAGTGTGAGATAGGCAAGAAGTAAGGCATGTAGCAACATCAGCACGGCAAAGAGCACTCCTTTAAAGACAAGGAAGGGCAAAAATTTTAAGTCAAGTGATAACGATTGCTGTATGAGTCGTACGATTTTTGAATCAAGCACTGGCAACGCCGGGCCATGCTGCTAGCATATATATATATATTCAACATCACTGAAGACCGCAGTTAACCAGCTCCTAATGGAAATAAACATCACCTAAATGTACTGGATTACTTTTTGCTTTCTCTCCTATCACGAACAAAACACTTCCTAGATAGATAGATAGATAGATAGATAGATAGATAGATAGATAGATAGATAGATAAAGTTAGACTTGTTATTGCAAACAGACAGCGAAAAAGAAAAGTTTAAATTGTTACGCAAAATGTTTTTTTGGCGCTAGACTAATACTCTGCGCTTCCTTGGCCTCACGTTTTCAATTGACTTGAAGTAGAACGATTATATCGAGTAAATAGCTGCATCTAATGCAAGGAAAGTTGGGTCACTGTGTCGTGCCAGAAGTTTTTTCTCGTCAGAGTCAATCTTGCAAATCTACCATTCGTCCGTACATTGAATACTCTTGCCCTATATGGTCTGGTTCTGCTATTCATCTCGAAGTTCTTGATTAAATCCAAAAAAGGATCTGTAATGTAATCGATCCTGACTTGCCATTTCGACTTCAGTCACTTCTTCACCCATGCGGCGTAGCTTCCCTCTGTCTTTTCTACAAATATTTTCATAGCAGCTGATCTGACGGGCTTTTTTTTCTGGTGTTCCGACTAATATAAATTTAAGCTTTTTACTGGATTGTCCTGTAGGTCCCACCCTTTTATTGTTGAAATAGCTAAATGCAACCGCCACTTTTACTCCAACAGTTTTTTCTTGCACTTCCAGCCTGTGAAGTTTACTCGCTTCCCAGATAACTACAATCTTCAAAAATGTTAATGCAACGTCTATCGCCATCTTCTATCTTCTTGAATGTTGTTCATCTTGTGTCCTTTCCTCAATTCTTACTACAGTGTAACCCGGATATAAGAGAGTTGTCGGAACCGGAGAAGAAGTCTCTTATATCCGGGTTTCTCTTATATCCGGGTTTGGTCTATTTTATATACATTAACACAGGCTCTAATTTGGGACCAGAGAAAATCTCTCTTATATCCGGGTTTCTCTTATATCCGGGTTTCTCTTATATCCGGGTTACACTGTATACTCAGCCATCTCTTTCATTTTCTCTCCGGGTAAACCCCTTCTTACCAGTGGCATTCCCGCCTTTCTTGGGGTGAAATGATTTAAAGAAAAAAGCTATGACCATGAAAGAGAAGCATCTTTAGACGTGTCTTGCTTTATTATAAAAGAAAGGAGAAACACAATTTCAGCGCCATGTTTTTGGTGTTTTTTTTTCGGGTTTTGGGTTTTTTTTTATTCTAGAGTGTCATCGCGTGAAACGCTGTAAATTGAAAGAGAATATAAGAAATAATAGCTTAGATCTTAATTAGATTAGGAAAAGAAAGAGCTAATCCAAGCATAAGAAAATATTCCTAAATTACAAATGAGAAAACTGAAGGCTGTTACAAAGACATCAATAGCGTGATAAAAAGAAAGAAAACAAATGACACCATTTTGATGGGCGGCTTCAGCGCAAATGCCGGCTCAAGGAGACAAAAGAAGCTGTGCGCGGGAAAATTTATAATAGGAAAAAGAACTAAAAGAGGTAAAATGTTAATTTTCTTCCCAGAAAGATACAAAGTGACAATTATGTATACAATTTTCCGAAATCTTGATGAAATTGGCAAGATCCAAATGATAGGAAAAATTGGCTTTCAAAATGGCTGACAAAGCCACTAATTTAAAGATAAGCTTTTTTTTCTAGTGTGTGGTGCTGACCATTGCTCTCCACATCTTACTCTACTTTGTACCTCTAATCAACGTTCATCATGTTACCATTCCTCCTCGGCTTCGTTCTGCCATCAATTCACAAAAACTTAGGTTCTCAAGAAGGTGTCGGTCTACAAGTTTCCATAAAATAAACTGTTATGGGACCTTACCCATAATAACATAATGGACTATTCCATACGTATGGGACCTTACCCATAATAACATAATGGACTATTCCATACGTAATAAATACTGCGCCTCAAGAGGAAGCAGGGAGTTCAGTCCGAAGTCGGGCGATCGGCTGATCGGTTGAACTCTCTGCCTTCGGGCGGGGAGGAACCCGAACGAGGCTACGCCGAAGGGCGGAGTCTCTTTCGGGGAAGTAAACCGACCCTAAACCCGTTTACACGGGTTCAAAGGGCATATTTTTGGCCGAGCTCACGGGCTCGGATATCCCACGTTAAACCGGCCTTGTACCACATGATATCCTCGTGGCGGGGTGACTAAATACTGTTCAGTCTGAAGTCTGGAGTGAGGTCCGTCAGAAGTCCGTCAGGAGTCTGTCAGTCAGTCAGAGCGAGCGAGGAAGTCGAGTCAGAGGCAGTACAAACAGAGTCGTGTTCAGACAATTACTACAAGACATTGGAATAGTGATACTGGTCGAGACTACATTGTTCTCTCTACTAAACCGATTGTTCGTACTAACACTTTCTACTTCTCTGTATATATTCTTGTTTGTAATATATCTGTCTTATTCCATATCCGTGTTCGAGTTCTTCTTTATTGGTTCTACCTTGGACTATAACCGTGGTACAAGGACCTGGACCATAACAGGAACATAGGTTGTCTCAATGAAATGTTCCATGATATAATAAGAATGCTTTCACATAGAAATTCAGAAAACACACACTAACATCGGTCAGCCATCCTGTCAAAACAGAAAAGTCAATATGCAGAGGATTAGAAAATTCTAGGCAGGAAAACATACGAAATGAAATGTAAAATTTTGTTTTAAGGAGGGTGTCAGTCAAACGCTCACGGCACACTTCTTAAATAAAACAAAATTAAAATAAATAAAATTAACACTATTTACATTATTCGCACTATTGCCCTCATCTTTGTCGCCATATTTATTACAACGTTCCGGCTGTTGTACGCTCCGGCCTTCTTCAGGTGGTTGGAATGTCGAACTGAACCCTTTATTTCACTCACTGGGCCCAAGGACACATGGCACAGTGGATAAAGGCGTTAGTTAGATCCACTGACAGGACCCAAAGAGTGTGAGTTCAATACCTGGTTAAGGCGGTGGAGAACTTGGAGAGGGAAATTAACAGGAGATAACTGATAACTGACATCCATTAGACATGGCACGTGGAACTAGATCTGTCTACCCCAGTGAGCGAAATAAAGCGTTAAGTTCGACATTCCAACTACCTGAAGAAGGCCGGAGCGTACAACGGCCGAAACGTTGTAATAAATATGGCGACAAAAATGAGGACAATACTCCGAATAATGTAAATAGTGTACATAATACCTCCTCTCAGAAATATAGACAGATATTGAAATAAAATAAAATAAAATTAATAGATAGATAGATAGATAGATATGACTTGAATGGGATAGATATATCTAGATACTTTCAATAATTTGGTATACCTAAGGTTTAAATTAATTTTCATAAATGAAAAATTTTTTCTTGTAGCTTTCATTTTTGCTTTAATTGAATGACAAAGTATTAAATTTTCTAATTTCAGAAAGCAAAATACTGTGGTGTATTTCAAATAGAAATTAGAATAATTTTTAGTCGATTCATTTTTTTTTTCAGAAAAAATAATCGAAACGGCCATATTGACATAGTTGTAAACAAAAGTTTATTCACAGCTTAAAAAATCTTGCAAAAATAAATATATATTTTGAAACGTTATTTCCGTAAAATTAGCAAATTTAAAGTTCAATTAGAATCAAATATTACTTACTTATAACATAAAATATTGTATACAAGCATTTCTTAACCACAGGTTAGTATTATTCTCACGTTTCCATTGATATATTGACGGCATTAGGTGTTGACAGGTTAACTATGGTGAACCAGAATTGACATAAATTTACGAATTCTAAGTAAAAACGATTTGTTTTTGTTTCTTTTAGCTACCAGTTAATTTTTTTTAAATTATCAAAATATTTCAAGCAATTATCTAATATTTTTAGTTACCTAATCTTACGTTTGAAAATGCTTTCTTAAAATATAATAAAATTTAAAATACTATGAAAAATTTTTAATTTGATAACATTTCATAAATTATTGAGTTATATCTATAACGGTATTTTATTCCTTATATCAGTCATTAAAATAAAAATTAATATGGTAACTGAATTTAATAATTGAGATAATATAATAAATAAATTTATTATTATATTTTCACAGTTATTATATTTTGATTTAATAACTGAAATGATATATTATTTATATTAATTATAATATTAACTCTTTTACTGGCTTTTTAATTAATATCTGAATTAATATAATAAATAAATTTATTATTTTATTTTCACAGTTATTATATTTTTAATTTAATAACTTTATGATATATTAATTATAATATTAACCCAGTTATTGACTTTTTAATTCAATTACTGAGATAATATTATAAAATGCAATAAAATATAAATCAATAAAATGTAACACAATAATTTGAAATTTTATGGTATTTATTATTAATTTATATTTTTTAAGATGTTATTTTTTCATTTTATTCTTTATTATTAATTATTATATTCTGATGGTTATTAAATGCGAAAGTTATTTTATTTATTAAATATTTAAAGTATTTAAATCACATTATTATTTAGGTAGTTGTACATTTATTTTGTTTAAGTATAATCCAATACCTCAATAACCCAATACCTCAATAAATAACCCAATACTTCAATAACCCAATACCTCAAACAATATTATATGAAAAAAAAAATTCGTTACCATGCATATCAGTTACAAGATTTTTCGGAATATTTTGTGACCCTGAAAAGGTCCGTTTTTTTTCTTCAACCGTCCCGGAAGTTAAATGAAATAATTGCTCACAGCTGAAAATGTTTATCCCTGAGGGAGACTACTACCCTTTTACCGATAATGTCACGTATGAAACACCATATTAAAAAAAAAGAACATTTGAACAGACATAAAACGAAAATTTAATTATTTTTTAAATTTTTGGTGTGATTATTTGTATAAAGTATTTCAATTTTCAATTAGTAAATATAGTCTTCAGTTAATAACTTAATCACCTAAACTTTGACGATGTATGGAAGAATTCTTAAAACATTTTTGAAACTTTACAAATTAAAAAGAAAAATGCAAACAATTATTGTAAAAATTCATTATTCACCGATTTTTTTTTCTTCAGACAATGATGTCGCTAATATATATTAATTATAAAAGCAATGAAAAACTTATCTAATCAAATAATTAGATAGTGTTATTGCAGTTTTTATTTTACGATTTGGAGTAGATTTTAGGGAATTTGATAAAAGTCTGAAAAAACATTTCGTTGACGATTTTAAATTCTAGAAAATTTCATGAAATTAAGTAAGTGGGCGTTAACAAGTGTAAAACAAATTAATAGATAGATAGATAGATAGATGTAAATTGCAATAGATAGATAGATAGATAGATAGATAGATAGATAGATAGATAGATAGATAGATGCAAATTGCAATAGATAGATATATAGATATGAACCTAGATAGATAGATAGATAGATGCAAATTGCAATAGATAGATAGATAGATAGATAGATATGAACCGAGATAGATAGATAGATAGATAGATAGATAGATAGATAGATAGATAGATAGATAGATGCAAATTGCAATAGGTAGATAGATAGATAGATAGATATGAACCGAGATAGATAGATAGATAGATAGATAGATAGATAGATAGATAGATAGATAGATGCAAATTGCAATAGATAGATAGATAGATAGATAGATAGATAGATAGATAGATAGATAAAGTTGCACATTTTATTGTAAACAGACACCGAAACAAAAAAGTTTAAATTGTTATGCAAAATGTTTTTTGTTTTGTTTTTTTCCAATTTCTAACTCGAATTTGCGGTCATGTCGTCTTCCCTCTTTCGACAAATGAGATTCCTACATCGCTTGATCGTCCCTCTTCGTCTCAATCTGAATTCACACCCAGCGCCACCGGAGACAATCTTTAAAAAAAAACAAAAAAAAAACGAATATACAAGTAAAACATTAACCGTAAACATTGTACTTTTCTTCTGTTCATGTCAACGAAATCCCCGAGCTACCTCGGGGTCATGACCTTTGCTTACAGTAACATGTTAACAGCTTATTCTAGTAAATATATCAGCAGTGATTTTCGAGGGTCGTATTTCTCTCCTATCACGAACAAATCACTTCCGGTGTCGCCGACAGTTTCCTTTCGTACAATTTACATCGGTGTACGGTTTACAGAGATACGGAATGGAATACAGAAAACTACACAACAAAATAAGGGCCAAATACAGGCATGGTAAAGAAGAATGCTTAAACGAAAAACGTGCAGAAATAGAGAAATTGAGTACTACATCTAAAGCAGACATTCATATCCAAGTCAGGGATCTAACAGGGCAGAATACATGCCCGTCAACGGGCTGCATAAAATCCAAGGACGGAACGCTCATATTAGAACAGGGAAAATACACAGAATTACCAACGGGCCTGAAATTCTAAAAACAGAACTAGAAGCGGCACTGGCCAAATTGAACAGAAACAAAGCGGCAGGGCCAGACGGATTTGTTACAGAGATGCTGAGAGCCTTAGATGATATTGGCACAGAAAAGATTACGGAAATAATAAATGAAATTTACAAAAGCGGAGATATACCGGGAGACCTACGTAGAACTATTTTCATAGCACTGCCTAAGGGACCAGGCACAAATGAATGTGAATTCCACCGAACATTCAGCCTAATGAGCCACATAACAAAACACATCATCCGTATTCTGGATGAAAAGAGCGCACAGCAGAATCAGGTAAGAGATAGGACAAGAACAGTGCGGGTTCGTTACAGACACCGGAACAAGGAATGCAATATTCATGCTTAGAATGTTATCAGAAAGAGCAATAATAATGCAGAAGGACGTGTACCTATGTTTTATAGACTATGCAAAGGTCTTCGACAAAGTACGCCACTAGGATCTGATGGAACTGCTCAGCAACCTTGAAAAATTCTTGAAAGATATCAGAATAATCAAGAACTTATACTTGCAGCAAACCGCCTTCATAAAAATAAAATAAATGAGTTCAGCAGATATAGAAAAATAGAAAGGAGCGTAAGGCAAGGATGTGTCTTCTCACCGGACTTATTCAACCTATCCTGCTAGGCAATTCTGAAAGAACTGGAAATCCGACGATGATGCATCATTAGCGGCCACAATCTTAACAATATAAGATACGCAGATGATACAGTGATGATAGCAGACATGGGAAGGAAACAAAAAAAAACTCCTACAGAACCTACAGAAGGATAACGAGAAGAAAGGACTAAGCATAAATAAAAGAAGACAGAATGTATGGTCATCAGTCAAAAGAGGAGCCCAAAATGCGATTTACAAGCTGGGGGCACTCAAATCAAGCAGGTATGAAAATTTAAATATCTGGGAAGTGTTCTGACAGAGGACGGTATGTGCGACGCTGAGATCCGAAGATGTATAGGGATAGCCAAAGAAGCATTCCAAAAAGCTAGGCAGAGTATTTCGAGACAGCAGGGTTTCGTTGGTAACAAGAATCGTGTACTGAACTGCTACGTGATATCTGTCCTCCTTTACGGCAGCAAATGTTGAACGGTCTCCTCAAAGATGAAGAAGATACTCGAGGCAACGGAGGTATGGTTCTACAGAAGGATGCTAAGAATACCATGGACCAAACATGTGAGCAATGATGAAGTTTGAGAGAGGATGCAAACAAGGAGGAAGCTTATACTTAACATCAGGAAGAGGCAGCTGAAATTTCTGGAAAATGTAATGAGAAAGGAGAGCTTGCAAAACCTGATACGCACAAGGTGAATAGAAAGATGGACAAGAAAAAGCAACGAGGGGCATACTTAACGCGCTTAAGCAAGTGGATGACAGAACAGGGTCTGGGAGAAATAACAAAAAGACAAAACTTATTTAGAGCTACAAGGTACAGGAAAAGTGGAGAGCCATGATCACCTACGTCCTGAAGAGACACGGCACATAGAAAAGTACGGTACTTGTATACATAAATGCGCAAGTGCGAATGGGAGTGCGCGCGCGCACACACACACACAAACAAAAAACGCACACACGAATAAATAATATATATATATAATATTTTAATAAAATTTAAATCACTAACAAACATCAAATTAAATCATTTGTAGACAGTTTAGAGACATTCAAATTTATATCAAATATTATAATCTTTATGAACCGCCTAAATAACACTTTCAAAGTAAAACATAATAACGTCGTCTGTTTCTAGCATTTTTTACAAAGAAAATTAGTGACACCTTCTCTCATAACTTTCTTCTCTCTATGTTTTTTTTCTTCTCTACCCCTTCGATATTAATACATAACTTCCGTTAAGTTAACCGTTTAAATGTGCCAATGTCTGCTAACTCACTCATGTCTTCTCTCCCCCCTCACTTCCTAACTCCGTTAATTTACATATGATTAATACGGCCCGTCAAATATGTATAAATTTTCTTTTCATTTTTTGTTCGAAAGTAAAGTCTGATGATCCGCACTTCTTTTAAAAGGGCTGTGGTGAAATAATTTATTACATGGAACCTTGAAGTGGTCTGTTTTTATTTAAATTATTTGCTCTGGATTTACATTGAGCTCTCTGGATTTTATCTTCCTTAGGTTTACCCATACGGATTACATAGTTTTTCATAAACTAACTATATATATATATATATATATATATATATATATATATGTGTGTGTGTGTGTGTGTGTGTGTGTGTGTGTGTGTGTGTGTGTGTGTGTGTGTATACTAGCAGTAGAGCCCGGCGTTGCCCGGGGATGTAACAGTAAGAGATCGATCAAGTATCGACTGAAAAATAAAATTGACAAAGATTATTGTTTAAGGTTGACGGACACGCATGTCTTAATTAGTTTTTTCTTTTTTGTTTTTTTAACAATTGGTCAAACCCAAACTCAAACAAAAACATTGTTCTCAATCGTTATGAGTCTACCAATTGAATAGAATTTTATTATAAACAATTGTCTTGTAAATGGAATTTTTAAAGCATTCTGAATGCAAAAATAAAGAAAAAAGTGTGCAAGACAATAAGAAACACTACCTGCCAAAAAAAAAGTGAAGTTTTGTTGAAATCGGTTGAAAAATGTAGGAAATCCGATCCCATATATAGATGAACACACAAACAACCTGGGTTTTTTTAATAAGTCTAACTCAATATGAGTAGTCCCCTTCTCATTCTGGTGACAGAATCGTGTTTTATCGTGTTTTCAAATTGATTTCGTGCAAAAATAATTGTTTTTTCCAATTTTTGGCTGTCAGAACCACCACAAGGTAATTTTACGTAGTCCTGTGAAGTTTTGTTGAAATCGGTTGAAAAATGTAGGAAATCCGATCCAATATATAAACGTACACACACACACACACAAACACAATCTGTGTTTTATAATAAGTAAGATGCGCATTTTTCATTAAAAATGAAAGAAAATGTATTGCGATTAGGCATTTTATTTTATTTTTCTTGTGTTCAAACAAGTGACTTCTTTTCTGGACAAAAGAATCATTTTCAAGGATATTAACTGGATATATGGGTTGTGTGTGTGTTTCTAGAGTTATAGGATTGTTTTATTTTCCGAACACAGCGCATTGTGGCCGTGTTCATAGTTAATATTATTGAGTGTTAGCTTTTTCTTTTATTATTAAGGCTTCCATTATTTTTAATCCTTTTTTTACATGTGAATGAGATTATTATACATGACATTTCTAATAGTATGTTTCAGATGAAGTTTGCTAAGATTTTGTGTGTGTTACAATGAATCTGTGGTCGAATAGGTGTAACGTAAGTCGCCTGGATAGGCATGTAGTAGTTTGACCTGGAAGGAAATAAATGTAGCTTATGTTTTTCTGTTAATTTAATGATGCTAAAAGATATGAGGAAACCAATATGTTAAACAAAAGGAAGGGCACAGGAGTAAATGCCCACTCAAGCAGGTTGATTAATAATCAGGAGAACACTGAAAAAAAAGAAAGCTACGCCACAACACTAATAAACAAAGGTTTGGAACTTGCAAAAAAATCCCTTTAGACCAACAAAGAAATCCAAAGAAACGTAACGTCGAAGACACTCTAGCGTATGTCTCAATATACAACGAGAACAATCCAGAACTATTTACATTAGTTACAAAAGATAGAGACGAACTTCGCAAGAATGACAAACTGAAAAATATACTAAAAACGACCGAAATAATTAAAAGCAAATGCCAATATAAAAATCTGAAACACATATTCACCTCAATAAAATTTAAACAACACGCAATACAGGAAGTGACAAAATGCAACAAAAACCATATTTTGTATCTTTGCATCTAATTCATACTGCTAGGCTTGTATAAACATGACGTGTAATAGTCTCGTAAGATTGGAACATATTCTAATTAGGAGATTTGGTTTCGATTAGGAAAGTCTGCCTCTAAAGATACATGACATGAGATAATATGGGAATGTAGTCACACGGGAGAGTATTATACTAGGGACCGCACATTTTGGTTTGCAATTAATTCATAACTCCAATCATTTATGGACATGACATAATTGTCTTGGGAGATTGGAACATATACTCATTAGAAGATTTAGATTTCCATTAGGAATGTTTGACTCTACAGATACGTGACTTGAATTAATATATAAATGTTGTCGCAGGCTAGAAGGGGCCGCACCTTTTATTTTGCATCTGATTCATAATTCTAGGCATTTATGGACAGGATATGTAATTGTCTTGGAAGATTAGAAGATATTTTCCTAACGAAATTTGGTTTCCATTAGGAATGCCTACCTCTACAGATACATGACTTGAGATAATATGGGAATGTAGTCCCAAGCATATAGGAGTATACTGGGGACCGCACCTTTTATATTGCATCTTACTCCTAACATTGCATCTTACTCCTAGGCATTTTTGGACGTATATAAATGTCTTCCAAGATTGGAACATATTCTCATTTTGAGATTTATATTTCTAATAGTAATGTCTTCCTCTCCAGATACATGAAGTGAGTTAATATGGGAATGTACTCGCACGGTAGAGGAGTGTACTAGAAACGCAGCTTTTCTTTTGCATCTGAGTCAGAACTCTAGGCATTTATGGACATGATATAGAATTGTCTTGGAAGATTTGAATATATTCCCATTGTTAGATATATATTTCCATTAGGAATGTCTGCCTCTATAGATACATGACTTGAGTTAATATGTGAATGAAATCTCACGATAGAGGAATATAATAGAGACGCCATCTTTTATTCTTCATCTTACTCCTAACTCTAGGCATTTATAGACATGACATGTAATTGTCTTGGAAGATTGAACATATTCTCATTGTGAGATTTAGATTCCATTAGCAATGTCTGAATATGCAGAATCATGACTTAATATGGGAATAAAATCGAACGGGAGGGGAGAATACTCGGGACCGCACCTTTTATTTTGCAACTCTCTCATAATTCATATTCAGAGATATATAATTCTCTTGAAAGATTGGAAGTGATTTTCCTTAGGAGTTTTGGTATCATTAGGAATAATTTTAATAATGCAGATACATGACTTGAGTTAATATGGGAATTAAGTCGCACGGTAGGGGAATACACTAGCAATCACACCTTTTATTTTGGATCCTACTTATAACTCTAGGCATTTATGGATATGACATATAATTGTCTTGGATGATTGGAACCTAATCTCCTTAGCAGATTTAGGTTTCCATTAGGAATGTCCGCTTCTATAGATACATGACAAGTAGGAGTAGGTAAGAGAGTTTACTTGGGACCGCATCAGCTATAACTCTATGCATATATAGACTTAACATATAATTGTTAATTGGAAAATATTCTCATTGGGAGATTTAGTTTCCTTTAGGAATATCTATCTGCCTCTACAGATCCATGACTTGAGTTAACATGTGAATGTAGTCGTACGGTAGAGGATTATAGTAGGGACCGCACTTTTTATTTTGCATCTTACTCATAACCCCATACATTTATGGACATGATATATAATTGACTAGGAAGATTGGAAAATAGTCTCATTGGGAGATTTGGTTTCGCTTACGAATGTCTACTTGTACAGATACTTGAATTGAGTTTATATGTTGTTGAGATGTTGAGTGTTTCCGCGTGCGTGTATTGAAATAAGGACAAACACATACGTAGGGAAAAATACTGGTATATCTGAAGAGGTATTTACAACAGAGAGATTAGTAGTCAAACGAACTCAGTAACAATCAGAAAGAGTATAAAGTCCAACTGTATCTTCCGGTAGAGAGACGGAAGTGTGATGGTCACCTGATCTCCCAGAACTCTATAGAGAGATCAGTCCATTCTGATGAGAAGGTGGGTGCGCCCCAACATATGTTAATGTAGTCGCAAGATAGAGTTGTATAATAGAGAACGCACTTATAATTGTGCATTTTATTCATAACTCTTTTCATTTATGGACATTACATATAATTGTCTTGGTAGATTAGAACATATTCTCATTGGGACATTTAGATTTCCATTAAGAATGTCTGCATCGACTGATACATAAGTTAATATAGGGAATGAAATCGAATGGTAAGGGAGTATTCTAGGGACCGCACCTTTTCATCTGAGTAATAACTCCATGCACTTATGGACATAACATATAATTGTATTGGAAGATTGGAATATATTCTCATTAGGAAATTTGATTCCATTCGGAATGTCTGACTCTACAGATACATGACTTGAGTTAATATGGGAATGTAGTCGCACGGTAGAGTAGTATAATAGGGACCGCGCCTTTTATTTTGCATCTTACGCCTAATTCTATGCATTTATGGACATGTCATATAATTGTCTTGGAAGATTGGAAAATATTCTCATTGGGATATTCAGATTTCCATTAGGATTGTCTGATTCTATAGATACATGAGTTAAGTTAATATGTGAATGTAGTCGCATGGAGGAATATACAAAGGACCGGACTTTTTATTTTGAGTCTTACTCAGAACCATATGCATTTATAGACATGACATAATTGTCTTGGAAGATTGGAAATATTTTCATTGCGAGATATGGTTTCCATTACAAATGTCTGCCTCAAAAGAAATGAGTTAATATGTGAATGTGGGAGCATAATAGGGACCACACTTTTTATTGGTAACACTCATAACTCATAACATGGCATATAATTGTCTTGGAAGATTGGAAAATATTCTCATTGGGTGATTTCGTTTCCATTAGGAATGTCTGACTCTACAGATTCATGACTTGTGTTAATATGTGAATGTATTCAAACGATAGAGGATTATATTAGGGACCGAAACTTTTTTATTTTACATCTTCCTCATAACACTAGGCATTTATGGATATGACATATAACTGTCTTGGAAATTGGAACATATTCTCATTAGGAGATTTTATTCCATTTAGGAATGTCTGACTCTACAGGTATATGACATAAGTTATTATGTGTAAGCGATCTGGGATTGCAAAAGTAATATTTGTTGCAAGTTGCTTCCACAACGCAGAGAATAAATCACTAAGTTCAGAATGGAACATCGGGGGCAGAAAGAAATGCCGAAAACTCGATTCGCAGGTTCTATTTCACAAATCACAATGCACGTAACCAGTCAGAAAAATAACTCACTCACCGCCGAACGCGGCAGCCAAAATACACCAATTGCATTTTTCTCCCACGACTCGCGAACACTAGCTGCTTTTATCGGCCGAGCATTTTTTTTCCCATTCGTCGACAACTAGGAGAGGACGCCCAATTTTTGCATATCAAAATACATTTATAGAGACTCCTGCGACGGACTTGTTTTTAATTTAAATATTCCGTCTTCACAATGACATGCGGAATACGTGCCCTTTTTGGTAAATAATTTTCTTTTTCACCACATTTTCTATCGTAGGATACACGCGACGCGCTGTCGCTTGGTTTGACGATGTAAGTCGCCGTTATCTTCGCTATACTCCCCCCTGATCTCACTATCACAAATCGAACAGCTTGGAGCAGCTCCCTTTATCTTGGTGCTTCATCGTAATGGAACTATCACCCTTACACGTGTCGGAGAGTCGTCTCCTGAGGATTCATCAGACGTATCCCGAGTTTCCGGAATCTGTGTCTGTGGAAGCATCGGATTTACAAATCTCAATTATCCGATCACTGTCAGACGATGAACCCTATCCAGATTCGCTCAGCGATGTATCAGAATCAACAAAAAGGCGAAGATCTTTTACATGCCATGGTATCCCGTCAACTATTATTGTTTGTGGACTTACAATGACCGTCATGCGACCCACTTGATACCTGGAGGTACACCGGCCATGTGGAGTTTTAACCCATACTCTGTTCCCAACTTTGTATATACCGTGATACCTACAACGATAAGGTGGTAATGTTGTAGTAATTCCCTTTACTTTCAGTTGAAAATCATGAATGGCAAATCATTGAAGGTGAATCATATTGGCAGGCAATATATCGAAGATATATCATCCTTCGGCGTGATATTATGCTAGTATACTGCCTCCATTATTGTACACGGTTTTCTTGCTGCAATTCTCTTTATGCTCCGATGAAATCTTTCCTCTATACCGTTTCCTGCAGGAACATAGGCGCAGCGATAACGAAGTCATCCAAGAAATCTTTAAAGGACTAACTCCTAAATGCAGTGTCATTGTCGGTCAGGATTTCTTATGGTGGGCATCGTTAAAAAAATACTGTCGAATGATGCTTCTTCAATCTGGCTGAAGCAGGCGTCGCCATATCGCAAATTGACTGGGACCGCAATCAATTAACGTAGTGTTGCCCACCGTAATGCGTAATATACATTCCCAAGCGGGTCCAGATATCAATCACATTTAGGTTCCCACGAGGCCAACGACCTGAGGTAGGGTCAGTTCTGGCATTATTTATATTTTCTAACCACTGCCTTGACGACCGCCTTGGATGTTGTAGGGTAAAGTCGTCTCACAAAATACAGCGTTCGCCTGACTCTGGTAGTGTACGGCATGTATCTGATCAGGAGAGGTTTCGTTCACCATGGAATCGCATATCGGGCGTGTTGGTTCGGTTTCCTTCTTTATCATCTCATACCATCTTTGCGGTACTCTGATGAGTTTATCCGCTCGATTCTCACTCGACATTACTAAACTTATTCTGATCAATAAGTTATACTCTTGAATCAGCTTTTCAAGAGTAATCAAATGCCTCCGGATCAGCATCTCACTGACCACCTTAGTTCGTATTCTGGCTTTGCACCGGGGCACTCACGCAGAGTCCGTGAAGAGGTGTAGCTCCGTTGCGCCCCACTGTAGTGCTAAATTAACACCCTTCAGAATAGCACTCAATTCTGATAAATTGATATGTTGGGCATCCTTTGAAGGCCGCAGCCAACATGCGTCTTCTACAACGCTTCCGTCAACCTCCAACGAAACTCCTGTGGCGAGAGAACTTGCATCTACCCATACCTCATAAGCGTGTCCGCTTGTGCACCACTTACCGTGTGCAGGATCATTCTGGCGTATTCTTTCCGCTATGTCCTCAGTCATGTTTTTAAGAGGAGCATCTGTCACTTCGTCGTCTCAGACAGACGTGATCGATACTGTCCTGCGTTTTACAAATGATTTAGCAACACGAAGCCACCCACACACAGGAACGTCACCCATCAGTTTTCCACACCTGGAGAAGACGTTACGTCGCATCAGCACCCCAGGAGCTGCTCGAATGCCATTTTCACGTTTCAGGCGTGTTGTTATCTTGCTCGACATGCAAACCCAGCACACGTGTGCCGTTCCGTACCGCTCCGGATCCTTACAGGTCAAGCCAAACGCAGCCAAGTGCTCCTTCACGCGAGCTGCTGAAATCAGGCTCTCGTCAACATAAATATCATCAATATATATGATGAAGTTGCCCGTCGAACTGACTCGTCTTTCGACAACGCGGTGGACACAATAGCCTTTATTATGGCTGGTGCACTTTCAACCCGAAACCCATCCGGGTCAAGCAATATCTTCGCCCCTTGAAGATTACAGTTTGAAAGGGCCAAAGTGATTTATATTTTTACGCCACTCCCTCAGTCACGGTCACGGTCGTATTCCTCCTTTGACTCCCGTTAATATTGGTTACTCGGGCATTCGATTTCGTAAACTCTCCGGTGATCAACCATCGCCTTCCATCATGTGTTTTGGGTCGAATTCGGCACAGAAATCAAGTTCTTCTATCTCAATAGTGGCGCAACAGACTATCCCACGCTTGGGAAACCGTACAACGCCACACTCTGCTATTTTGAGTTCGCCCAACTTTTTAATGGCGTCAAACACAAGCAACAAGTCAAAAAGCAATAGCTCTTCATCCTCTACCAATACTTCGATTTTGTGTGTGTGTGGGAGGGTTGCATTGTCCATGCCAAGCTTAATACTTCTAACTCCGCAACATTTGAGAGTATATGTGTTTACGATGAGTACGTTCATCTGCGTCATCCGCCAGGATTAACAGGCTGACTTACTCACGAGTGTCTGTGAGCAGCCAGTGTCCACCAGTGCCACTCTCTTAATTCCGTTCACGGAAATACCCAAGACAGGTAGCGCTTCATTCATAACTCGCTTAGGGAAGAGACCGGCGCTGACGTCTTGTCCCCTTCCTCTTTTCCCCGGACACAATGAAGAAATGTGGCCTACTTCTTGACACCGGAAGCAACGCATTGTTATGCGTGACCGTCGTGGCTGATGGGCATCCTCTCATCGAACCGGGCTTTAGGAATGTCTCCTCTACAGATACATGGATTGAGATAAATTGTGAACGTAGACACACGGTAGGAAAGCAAAGGAAGGAACGAAGGGAGGAACGAACGACCGAAAGCATAAAAAGAAAGAAAATAAAGAAGGAAAGAATGCATGAAAAATGGAAGAAAAATGAATGACCTGAAGAAAAACAAAAGACTGAAATGAAAAAATAATGAAAGAAAGAAATAATAACGAAAGGAAGAATTAAAGACTGAAAGAAAGAAAGACTGAATGAAAGAAAGAAAGACTGAAAGAAAGAAAAATGGAAGTAAGAATGAAAGAAAGAACGAAAGAAAGAAAGAAAGAATGTAAGATATAAAAACGAAAGAAAGAAGGAAAGAATGAAAGAAAGAAAGAAAGAAAGAAAGAAAGAAAGAAAGAAAGAAGGAAAGAAAGAACAAAGAGAGAACAAAAAACTGAAAGATATAAGAAAGAATCAAAGATTAAATGAAATAAAGAAATAAAGAAAGAAAGAAAGAAAAAAGAAAGAAAGAAAGAAAGAAAGAAAGAAAGAAAGAAAGAAAGAAAGAAAGAAAAAAAAAATGAGAGAAAATAGAAAAAAAATGGATGAAAATAATGGGTTTAAAAAAATGAAGGTATATTAAATACAATTCTGTGTTTCTGTTTTAATAAAACAAAATCCGGAAATAAAATATTTCATGGAAAAATAGGAAAAATGGAACATCATGAAAGAAAGAACTAAAGAAATGAAGTTTGAAAGACGAAGAACAGAACCAAAAATCATAGAAAACAATTAAATGCAATCAAATTTTTAAAATTAAAACGAACTAAATGTTAGTAAAACTAGTTTAAAGGATATAAAACTTAAAATAAAATACAAGCAGCAAAATAATATAAAATCAACGAACATGAAAGAAAGAAAGAAAGAAAGAAAGGAAAGAAGGAAGAAGGAAATCATAAAAAGAAAGAAAGAAAGAAAGGAAGAAAAGCATAAAAGAAAAAAAGGAAGGAAGGAAGGAAAGCAAAGGAATGAAAGAACGAACGAACGAATAAACGAACGAAAGCATAGAAAGAAAGAAAGAAAGAAACAAACAAACAAACAAACAAACAAACAAACAAAAGAAAAGAAAAGTATAAAAAGAAAGATAAGGAAAGAATAGAAAGAAAGAAATGGAAAGTGTAGAAAGAAAAAGAAAGAAAGAAAGAAAGAAAGAAAGAATAAAAAAGAAAGAAAGAAAGAAAGAAAGAAAGGAAGGAAGGAAGGAAGGAAAGCATAAAAAGAAAGAAAGAAAGAAAGAAAGAAAGAAAGAAAGAAAGAAAGAAAGAAAGGATTAAAAGCATAAAAGGAAAAAAAGGAAGGAAGGAAAGAAGGAAAGAAGGAAGGAAAGCAAAGGAAGGAAGGAACGAACGAACGACCGAATAAACGAACGAAAGCATAAAAAGAAAGAAAGAAAGAAAGAAAGGTGGTTAAAAGCAGGAAGAAATAAGAAAGGATGGAAGAAAAAAAATTTTAAAAATATAAAAAATATCGTTTTAGATGATTTAGAACAAACTACAAATACAAAAACGCGATCAAAGAAGAAAAAATGTAAGATGTAAGAATTCAAAAAAATGTAAGAAATGAAAAATTTTAAAAGAAATCACGTGACATTATCAGCTACAGTTAAATATAAGAACAATATATATTTATCCAGGGGCTCGTTTCGCAAAACACTTTTCCAACGCACACCTGGTATCAATTTTTCATGTGTGAAACAGCGCCAATCATTGCGAAAGTTGGCCCTGATATTTCAGCTAAAGGTAAAAACCAAATGAAACGAATCTACCATTGATATGCATCAATTTGGTATAAAAAATTCTTTCTGTGTATTGTTTACTAGTATTTTTTTACCCTCAGAATCTTAGATACAAAAGTCCGATTTCTCGAATTCAAGAGGAACAAACAATTCTATACCGTCAATTTAAGTAAAAATAAAAAAAATAGCCTTTCATTATATATTTAGCTCCAAGACAAAACATAGCAGTGAAAAATCGATATCTGTCTATATCTCTGTATATGATGAAGATTACTTACATTATTTACATTATCCGGACTGTTATCCTAATCTTCGTTGCCATATTCACAACGTTTCGACCGTTGTACGCTCTAGCCTTCTTTAAGTGATTGGAATTTCGAACCGAACCCTTTATTTCATCCACCGGGGTAGATTGTTCTAGTTCCACGTGTCATGCCTCTTCCGAATTTCTCAGTTATTTTCTTTTAATCCAACTCCCCAATTTTTTGTTTCCCATCTAACAACTGTAGTTTAAAAGCGGTAATTCGACCTCACTAACCAGACGCTTCATCTGTAGCTAAATGGTGTAACACTTCAGGCTATATGGCGTTTCCGTGTAGGATACATGTTCGATTCCTGTCGGAGGACACATATTTTCTATGACAATTTCTCGGGCATTCAGGCCGGTAAAAGTTGTTAATACTGTTTATTATAAACAGAGCATTTACTTAAATATTTGTATCTATAAATATAACGAATAAACAATATATAGGGTGACCCCAAAAAAACGGGAATTTTTGAAGTGTGTATTGCCAGATATGAGCAAGTGGCAACACTGCGAGACAGTGACCTTGAGCAAGTAAACATTTCGCCATTTAGAATTCAAGATGAAATTCACACAGTATCCCAGCTGAGATGTTGCAGCAGTCAATGAGGAATCTCAACAGCAGATTTCAAGAATGCATTCGTACAGGAGGACGCCATCTACAGGACGTAATTTTAAAAAAAATGAAAATTCCATCATTGTTTCTTAAATGGCATGTTTTAAGGTTTCAATTACTATGAATAAAATATTTTTCTTCCATCACTCTTGGTTGTATTGGATTGTTAAAAAGTTCCCGGTTTTGGGTCACCCTGTATATATATATATATATATATATATATATATATATATATATAGAGAGAGAGAGAGAGAGAGAGAGAGAAAGAGAAGGATAACAAACCTGCATCGCTACTTTGTTTTTTGTTTTTTTTTAAGCGTTTCACCTCAAGCAAGGCGAGGAGACACTAGTACGCAAGGGGTTACAGAAAAATTTGAGCAAGATCAGATAGGAGTGATAGAGGAAAGGATGACGAGAAGTATAGTGGATAGATCAAGGCAACTGGAGATGTCGATTGACATTACATTTGAATAGCTGGGGATTATAGCTCTCAGGGAAACTGGAATAGGGAAAAGAGTTCCACAGGCGAGAGGTGCGAGACATGAAGCTATTGGAGTAGAAGAGACGGCTACATTTAGGAGTTTCGACAGTGAAAGGATGAGAGCGGGATGCCAGCCTCGTAGGGCGCTTGAACTCATGAAGTCTGGGAACCAGCGAATGCAGCTCCTCGGAGCAATTTCCATGAAAGTATTTGTAAAACAGAGAGAGAGAGGCGACGGCGCATCTGTGAGAGAGCGACTGTAGACGAGATGCCAGAGCACTTATACCATAAGGGAAAAAACTTTTGCAGATAAAGTGTGCTTTTACCATCTCGGCCACGGAAACCAGACTATCAGGGCAAGGTTGGTATTAACTGTTAACGAAATTATATTTTCTTGTTGGGATTTCTACAAATCTATATATGTTAGTTTCAGTATCGACTCACGAAACGTAAACTAGCATGCCTTAATATATGAACGCCAAAAGATTTTCAAGATCATATATATATATATATATATATATATATATATATATATATATATATATATATATATATATATGCGTGTGTGTGTTCGCGCGCGATGTTTTAAATAATGTATATACATGTGTGCGTGAAGGATTAACAGATCGTAGATTTCCCTGCCCGTGTCCCTAGCAAATCCGAAGAACAGGCCTCATTACTGACCTCCACACCTCGCTCTTGCCATGCTTCGAAACAGAGTAGTGTCCTCTTGAAAACACGGATGCCTCTGTAGTATCCATGGATATTTCGTTTCAATTCTTTATTAAACAGGAAACTCCTATTCATGAGATCTCTTTCCGTTACGAGAATGGGACTCACACCGAGATTTTTTTTTCTGGAAATCACCCCTCACCCACCGGGACTGACATTATTAACCTTCAAATTTAGAATTGCGCCACTGAGCTTTCAAAGCCGGTATAGATGTTTTCATTCATTCTCGGAGATGTCAAAGAAATCTTGGTTATTCACACCAGCATGTTTTGCCGCTATAGCCCACAGGAACCACTGTTTTTCGGCTATACCAGTGCGACAGATCTCCCACAAAAAGACTCCTATTCGTTCCTAATGAATGTAAACGAGTCCTCGTAAGAAGCTAAGTCTCTATTTGCTGATATAATGAGGAACCGTATTGTATCTAAAAAGATTGATTACTGGCGGCTGTTTAATAATGTGCTAAATAAATATAAGTTCTCTATTCCTCTTCTCTTCAATCAATTTTAGTTGTTATCTTTTGCTGATACAGCTGAACGCTTCACCCCTAAATTCTCCTCAAACTCTACTTTTGATTCAACTGGAATAACTCCCCACCTAGAACTGAATCTCTGTTGAGCGATATGCATGTAACTCCTTCTATAATTTCTACTATCATCTTTAATCTGGCTCCCCACAAACCACGTGGAGCTGATACTACCTCAGTGATAGTCATTAAGAATTATGCTCCCAAATTGGCTCCTGTTTTCTCTAAAATGAAAAATAAGTGCCTTGCCGCTTTTTGCTTTCATGCTTCCTGGAAGTCCTTATCCGTTGTCCTAAATTTTAAGAACTCCGGTGAACCGATCAACCCTTCCAACTATCGACCTCTTAGCTTTCGACCTCTTTTGGGGAAACTCTTAGAGGTCCTAATCAATTCAGAATTGGTTAATCACCACAGGTCGAAGGACCTTTTCTCAGACAAGGAATATGGCTTTCGATTCTCCAGGTCATCTGCTGATGTACTAACAATAATTGTGGAAAGAGTCTATCAACCTCTAGATAAGAATGGTGAAGCCCGGGCCATAGCTATGGACATTTCGAAAGCTTTCCACAGAGTTTGGCATACAGGGCTTCTCCATAACCTGAAAAGTTACGGTGTCCACGGACAAGTCTTTGAACTAACCCATTCTTTCCTATCAAATCGGGAAATGAAAGTAATCCTGAACGGCCATTCTTCTAGATCATCTTGTATTAATGCAGGTATCCCCCAGGGCTACACCCTGGGTCCTATTTTGTTTTTAATTTTCATTAATGATCTTTCCGATGGCATCAGCTCTCAACTTGGTATCTATGCTGATGGCACAAATATTTAACCTTGTCTTGGTAGTAAGTTTGATCAGATCAAAATGGTAGCTGACATCCCAAAATATCTTAAGTCTGTTGTTAACTGGGGAAAAGAATGGCTTGTTAATTTTAAGGCTTCCAATACAATTTCCTATCTTTTTGTTATCAATTCTAAACCCTGTTCCGCCATCCATTTACTCTAGCTCATTAAGTAGGGTATGCGTTGTTTTCTTCTGCCCCTCTTTTCTTAAATCTGTCTTGTGAGTATCAAATTTTCCAAGCCCTCTTACATACCCTAGTATCTGCTTTTTTTCCCAATTTTTCCTCGGATGCCAATTTGTTTCAAAATTGTGCTACCACCCAACGTGTTTAAATTTACATTATATATATATTTGAATTCTAATTTATTATTTTTAATGTATATCGTAAACCCACATGTAAAAACGACTATTTACACTTTTACTCTCACCATGATACTAACACTAAGAGGGGTATTATTATTGGATTCTGCTTGAGGGCTCTTCGCATCTGTTCAGCAAAATATTTAGATGATGAATTCAGTTATATTGAGGATACCTTTTCAAATCTTTCGTATCCGAGACAATTATTACTGAGAGCTAAAAATAAAGCTTTGAAAATTCATAAAATTCATTCATCAGCGCAAAATGACACCTCGAAGACCACTACTACAACTACATCAGTGAAAGGCACACTTTCAGCTGCCCCTGATAATTCTTTTGGTCGCATCTTTCTACCAAATAACCATTTGACCGAACGTATCTCCAATAATTTAAAAATTAAAACTACAATATTACCTACTAGAACACCAGCAACCAACATATTACATCCAATGCTTGCATCTACCAAATCTCATGCAACAACTGTGACTTAAAATATGTGGGTGAAACATGTAGGTCCGTAAAATCTCGTGTTTTCGAACATAAACGAGATATTCGCCTCGGTAATTTAAACAATGCTTTATTTGTACACATAACTAAATCTGATCATAATTTCGATTTTGATTCTGTGCTGATTTTAATATATATTCATAATAAAAATCTTAGACGGATTTATGAAGCAGGCATAATATCTATCACACGCACGGTGAATACTAGACCCGGCTTCTTTAATATTTCCCCTTTTCTAGCAAGATTAATGCTCGACAAACGTACTTTAATTCTTTTTCATTTTTCATTTAAAATATACTCTATTTTAGGAATACGTTTTCTCAACATCGCGCACGTGACGCCGACGTGATCATATTGTGAAACGGAACGCTGATCTTAAAAATTTCAGTTATTCTGTTTTGATTAGTCTTACTCTTATGTCTATCGTCTTTTTATGTTGACTTGAATATCGTCTAATGTTAATTATGTTTAAATAACTATGTCCTGAAGAAGGTCTACTAGACCGAAACGTCTGACGTCGGCATTGAAATAACATTAAAACAGCATATTTGCATATTCGGATTTTTGTTTTTCCATATATTTTTCTTCATACTGTCGGATCTATATACATATATTTGCTTATATATATATATATATATATATATATATATATGTGTGTGTGTGTGTGTGTGTGTGTGTGTGTGTGTGTGTGTGTGTGTGTGTGTGTGTGTGTGTGTTCGTGTTTGTGTGATACCTGCCTACTAGGGCGGTTAACTTATTCAATGCCTACAGGACTCACCTGAGGCTTCTACTGCAACTATAAGCAGACCTTAGTTACAGTTACTGGGAAAGAGCGTGTGATCAACGATTTGAACAAGGCCAGCACATTCAAGCGCTCTGCCACAATGACCTGTGACTTCGTGCTAGCTTCCGCTTAACAAATTTCACTCAAAAGGCGTGGTATGGTTTTCTTGCAGGGGCTCACACCGGGATCGACCCCTCCAGTCCGATGGTGTTTATCAATCCACCCACGGGGATCGAATGCGGCACAAGGCGTTTTTAATGTGGGTATGTCTGAGCCCGTAGGCCCAGCCAAAAATAAAACCCATCTAAACCCGTCCAAGCGGGCTAGTTCCGTCAACCTCCCCCAACGAAACCCCACCCTTCGGCAGAGCTTCGTCCGGGTTCCTCTCTGCAAGCAGAGAGTTCGACAGACACCCGACCCGGCAGCTCACAAAGCGCAGATACTACACTTTGATCCTAGCCACCGGGCCGAGCGGGTATTCTTTTTATCGATACCCCTCCAGTCCGATAACATCAGGAAGTCTCATTCTTGACAAATCGAACGTTGTTCTAACTTCTCGGCCACGTGCCCAATATATATATATATATATATATATATATATATATATATATATATATAAAAAATAATCACACATAGAATCAATCAGAAGTATTAATGCGATTATTGGCGACATCCATCGCTAGAAAACATAATATATGCATTAAAATCCTGTTCATCCATAGTGCGAGTTCTGATCCTTGTCGAAAAACTTGTTGTCTGTAGTTTTTCAGTTTATTTGATGTTAAAATGCTAGTACTTACGAATAGTCTTCTATTCATCATCAGGCATGTGTTTTTTTCCTTATAAAATCAAAAACTTGAGACGATATACCTGTATGTCAACCGAAAGATGTTTTTTGAATATCTGCTATTATTGACGGTTGTGTAAGATCTCGGAACGTGCAAAGACGCAACGCTAAGTTTTTCAAAATTTTAAGAGAGAATTTTATTTAAATATTTCTTGTGATATGTTAAATCCACGTATTCTATTTTTACAAGTGTATTCAGTTTTTATGTCATGAACTAAGTATATAGTTCAATAATATAGTGTAATGTCTTAGTAGTAGTTTTTTTATAGGAAATTTTTTATGTACTGCGGATCGATAGTTTTTAATAAACATAAAACATTAGGCAGCATATGATTTACATACAAAGAAATAATCACACATAGAATCAATCAGAAGTATTAATGCGATTATTGGCGACATCCATCGCTAGAAAACATAATATATGCATTAAAATCCTGTTCATCCATAGGGCGAGTTTGATCCTCGTCGATAAACTTGTTGACTGTAGTCTTCAGTTTATTTGATGTTAAAATGCTAGTACTTACGAATAGTCTTCTATTCATCATCAGGCATGTGTTTTTTTCCTTATAAAAATTTCAATATATATGGATATATATTCAATATATATATATATATATATATATATATATATATATATATATATATATATATATATATATATATTTTTTTAACAAATTCATGTTATGTTTTTTATAACATGCATATGTTATAAATTTGAATAAATATTATTGCCTCTATCCTGTATTTAGTACTCTCTTAAGAATAGCGTTATATATATATATGTGTGTGTGTGTGAATTTTAAGGCATAAATATGAAAAGTTTATTGGAATTTTATTCCGTGTGTAGCAACCCTGTACTTATATATATATATATATATATATATATATATATATATATATATATATATATATATCCGTGTGTGTGAGAGAGAGAAAGAATGTTAATGCATAAATATTAAAAGTTTAATGGAATAATGAATATTTTATCGGTGTTGCTATTTTTTGACCGTGTCCTTCGGTTACCAACAATAAAAAAAAAAATATTGATTTCTTCTTGCAGTTTTCTGAGTTTTTTTTCTTTCTCTCTTTTAATTTTTTTTTTTTAATTTCCATTATGGTTTTTTTTTATTCTATCCTTTTCTTCTCCACTGACTCGATGCAGTCAGTGGAATCGCTGTTCCTATAGCAACTGCCACTGCAACACAATTACGTCATTTCCAGTTCGAGTCTCGCTCTAAATATGGAAAATGAAGACGCAAAGCGACACAGCCTCACACATCGCTAAGTTTTCTATCCTTTTCTTTTCTTTTAACCATTTATTTTTAATCCATGTTTCTTGGTTCCTTGGAGAAAATCACAAGCCATGGCAATCGATTCTAATGAATTAAATCGATCACTCGTACGATTTTTCTTCTTGTCTCTCATTCAATAAAATGTCATAGTATTGTTAACCCAATACAAGAGCCTTTCAGTGTAGAGAATTATGGAATGCGATTGTTTTAAGTGCATAGAGGGAAGAAGAACAGGAAAATATAACGTCAAAAGATCCTCATCTTCTTCAATTCGTTTGATAAGAGATGAAGAGGATGATTTGGCACCATGGATGCAGTAATGAGGATGCTAGTTGCGAAGACCTGAACTGGTAGAACAGAAAAATATAGCTCATCTCAACATTTGCCATAGCAATAGCGATAGAATAGCAAGAGACTACCAACGTTTCGTCTGCAAGAAAGGGGTTATAGCGTTGTATATCCCCTTCTTCCGGCGAGAATTTTTGGTTGACGTGGTCGATTCCATATCGTTGTATCTGTTCGTTTTCTCCCGGGTCGCTGATCGCTGGTTGTTTTTACTTAAAAAAAGGGGTATTTAAAACTTATTTATTTTATTAAAGACATCGACGTGTACATTTTTAACTAGCCAGTTAGGTCGCTCTATCACCCCTAATGGGGAGCAAGTTCCCCCGAGACACGAAATAACCACGTCTGCTGTGTATGACGTGTAAGAACCCAACTCCCTGAAATCATTTTCTATCTCTCTAACCTTCCGACGCTAGTTCGACTTCCTCTGTTTTGTCTACTATCTGACCTTAAATGTCAGCCTCAGAAGGTCTGAGCCAAAATACACTGCTACTAAAGAATAATAGTCCGAAACTATTATTTAACAGTAGATGGAAAATAATTCATCATCCACAAGATCCTGAAAGCTGGACAGAGATGATTGGACATATGTAAATATATTGTTTGGATAAATAAACGGAACATCTTTTCAGTATCCACTAAAAATAACGTTTAAGTAATAAAAATATTTTGAATTTATAAATAAAAAATAGCATCCCTTTCTTTAGAAATTGCTTTGTTTACGATATGAAACTTAGCAGATATGTCTATTTCAAGAGACAGAGAAAAATCAGTGTGTACAGGCACTATTCAAAGTATGGAGCATCCAGAGAGAAATCCATCCCTTTCTTTAGAAATTGCTTTGTTTACGTTAGAATACGAAACTCAGTAGATATGTCTATTTCAAGAGGCAGAGAAAAGTCCGTGTTTAATGTCACTATTCAAAGTATGGAGCATCCAGAGAGAAATCTATCCCCCTCTTTAGAAATTGCTTTGTTTACGTGAGGATATGAAACTCTGTAGATATGTTTATTTCAAAAGGCAGAGAAAAATCCGTGTTTAAGGGCACAAAGTATGTAGCACCCAGCACATTCACCATTGCTTGGTCATCGACTCACTCTGTAGGCGAGAACTCAAATCACATCAGAACCAATGACGGTTTTCCCTAGGAGAACGCAGGTTCGAATCCTGCCGAAAAACGCATATTTTTCTTTAATAAGAATTCTCGAACATTCTGGCTGGTAGACGAAAATAAATAAATATACTGTTTAATAACTAAACGGGGCGTCTACTCAAATATGAGTAGCTACTAAAAATAACGTTTAAATAATAAAATATGCACTTGTTTAGGAATTGCAAATATGCATGTTATTATTCTCTGTTATGGGTTACATATCAGAAGAGATTTGGATATCTTGCCTTGGCAATCAGTCTAGGAGATGGACAATTCTGAATTCAAAACCATTTAGAATTCTAGTGGATAATTAGTGGTTTTATTTCATCGGTTGCCTTAGCAGAGAACTGTCCTTCCTTGGGACAATAAGTATGTAGCAGCGGAAAGGTCATACCTTACAGGGTTTGGAAAGTTTATGGACCCAAAAGTTAACTGAAGCGCGAGGTTGTGAACTGAAGTCGAAAAAAAGATTTACTTGAAAATTATGAATGCGTTACCGCGTGTAAGTGAAACTGAGGAAAGTTAAATTTCGTATAAGAAGAGAGCATCGTATTTTATGTTTTATTTGTTTGTTTGTTTTGTTTTACGGTATATCAACCTCAATGGATTATTTAATATCGACAATTTCTTATTGCTGGCAATATTTTCTATCTATCTATCTATCTATCTATCTATCTATCTAAGTATATATTGGTTTGGTTTGTTTCGTTTTACGGCATATCAACCTCAATGGGGTATTTAATGCCAACAAGATTTTTATTGCTAGTAATATTTTCTTTCTACCTATCTAAGTATATATTGGTTTGGTTTGTTTTGTTTTACGGCTTATCAACCTCAATGAATTACTTAATATCGACAATTTTTTATTGCTGGTAATTTTTTTTTCAAAAAGTATTGCAAGTAATAAAGTATTTCTGTTAATAATTTTTTACGAAAAAATGTATTTCTGATATTAAACCCTATTTTTACAATTTGATAGAGTTTTAACCCCAGTTTAGGGATTAACTATTCGCCCATACCTGAGACCCTAACAGGTGCTACTACCCCGGGCCAGGGTGAACCTGGGAACACCAGCAGTTAAGAGGTGGTTCCACGCTCCTCAAAGCCTCCTGGTCAGAAGCCTTGGTGTTTGGACTAGGTTTATCGTCTTACCCAGGACGCAGATGTAGTTTATCGTCATACCCAGGACTGAAATGGTTTTGAATTTAGCGTCATAATCAGACATCCTATAGCTCAAGGGTCGGCATCTTTTTGCTAACTATGTGCCGACTTAGGGTTTTAAAAGTCTGCCAACAACATACGTATTTTTATACGAGTCAAGGTCAATATACTTCTTCTACAATATATTTTATATAGTAATATATACAATAATATGTAAACCACATTCCCGAGTATAGTTTATTCCAACCTAATATTTTATTTCAGACTATATAGGGCAAATGTTGGCAACCTTTTGCTAAATACGTGTCGAGATAGGGCTTTAAAATCATTCGGTGTGCCAACATACGTATTTTTATATAAGTCAAGCTCAATATATCTGTTCTACAATTTAAAAATGAAACAGCTAAATATCTTCTTTGCCTTGTCGTAGTTATAGCTTCGGACTTCGTGATGTCATTTGCAGCTGCATGCCATTGGAAATTGCCGACCTCTACCCTACAGCACCCTATGCAAAGAAAGACTCAAAACCCTAGAAGCTATTATTATACAAAATAAACAAGTGAAATATCATTCAGTACAGGAGATGGTATCTTAAAGTGCAGATGATATAATAAGCTTGTTTTATTCGAACAATTATAACTGAGAAGTGAGTTCGATCCTCACTGGATTCTCCATACATTCAGCCTTGCGCCACATCTAAGCATATCTTAGAATAGGGGTTGGCACCCTTTTGCTGACTATGTGCCGACTTAGGGTTTTCAATTTATTAAACGTATTTTTATGCTAGTCAAGGTCAATATACCTATTCTACAATATATTTTATATAGTAATATATAGTATATATACTTTAGTATATATTAAAATTGAAACAACTAGATATCTTCTTTGCGTTGTAGTAGTTATTGTTTCGCATTTCGTGATGTTATTTACGGCTGCGTGCCATAGGTTGCCAACCGCTGCGATAGCTGATTTTAGAGGCAGCTGACACTACCCCCGTATGGAAGACTGACATAATTTTTTTCTTGCTAACGTTCCCTCCACCTCATGCCAGACATGAAGCTTGTACAGCAGAAGAGTTCCTTCCCATATTGATTTTTTGCAGAGTACTCCAAATTCTCCCCTTAACAATGAGTAATATGTTCCAAGACCCTCAGCGGATTATGACAATAGACTGTAATAAAAGTTACGCGACAGATAAAAGCTTCATTCTGAGAGTAGATCAGGATCTTCTTCTATGTGCCGTGTCTCTTCAGGATGTTGGTGATCACGGCTCTCCACAATTTCCTGTCCTTTTTGCCCTCGATTTGCTCAAGCTCGCCCAGTAGGTTGACGTTGCTTTCCTTTGGCCTTCTTACCTTCAATTCGCCCTGTGAGCATCAAATTTTCGTTGGTTAGATCCAGTGAGTTAAAGGAAAATAACTGAGACACCCGGAAGAGGGATGGCACGTGGAACTAGATCAATCTACCCCGGTGAACGAAATAAAGGGTTCGCTTCGAAATTCCAATCACCTGAAGAAGGCTGGAGCGTACAACGGTCTAAACGTTGTGAATATGGAAATGAAGATTGGGATAACAGTCCGAATAATGTAAATAATCACAATACCTCATCTCAGATATATAGACAGATATCACAGAAAGTGTTAAACACCCACAATATAAAAAATATCTGTGTGTGTGTGCGTGTGTGTGTGTGTGCGTGCGTGTGTGTGTGTGTGTGTGTGTGTGTGTGTGAGTGTGTTTGTTGTGAATTATCCCGTCAATGTATGAGGGTCCAACAATTCAGTTCTCTATTGAACCGCTAGGCTACCTGCATATATATTTTATCTTTATCTTATATATATATATATATATATATATATATATATATATATATATAGAGAGAGAGAGAGAGAGAGAGAAAGACATTTGGGTCACTAACAAAAAAAAAAAAATTCTTATATCGAGAATATTTAAGATCGAAGACCATAAGAAAAAAGTTAATTATTTTTAATAATATATGGAAATCTCCATACTTTGTCTGATGAAGGTCGCGAGATCGGAAACATCAGTAGCAAAATTATGCGAAAAAAAAGCATAATATAATGTATAATATGTTTTTTTTTAAATCACATTACAACGAAAAACGTTTGCGGTTTCTCTCTTATTTATAATATATATATATATATATATATATATATATATATATATATAAAATTAAAAAATAATTATTTGCACTTGACTCAGGTATAGTTCATGCAATTTGCGGTCTGGCAAGATGTCTTGCTAGCTGTCACCAATTTGATGACTGCAGGTCCATTTCTTTATTCCATGTACGTACATCTGGCGTTAACTGAGACTCAACAAGGTTATCTTGTACTCGTCTCTTTCCTATTCTTATGGAAAGCCTTTCTGATTAAAAAAAAAATCTTTCTCTACCAAGCCAATCAAGTGAACGAAAATGGACGTTCAAACAGAAATGCACTTTGCGATTATTTTGATGAATATAATCGACCAACCGAGAGTACAATTGGGAACGATTAAACGTTGCTGTGGAGAGGTTCAATTCCTGCGCGCTATGATTAATAGAAGTGTCTGGATTTTCGGCCACATTCTCGTACAATGCAGCAATGTTTTCAGAAGAACGGCGTAAACGCGCATGCAATGGTATTTTCACACCTGACACCGACCCAGTTTGTTTGAATTTAATAACAATTATTCCAACTGCACTCTTGAAACTTTAACACGTTATTTGATTGTTAATCTTTCCATATTTGATTATTGCCAAAGACTCAAGTTGTTAAATCTGAAAGAAAAAGAAAAAAATCATTAGACACTTAAACTTAATTCGCATTTAAAATCGGTCCAAGTTATTAAAACATCCTTTATTTTTCCAACTTTCGAAATTGTGCATCATCGTATTGTACAAATCATATTTTATTATATTAATGTTCATCCAGTACAAGGCCCAAGAGCCGTTCAAGTTAGAGGCTTACCCTGAGATGTTATATGAGCATAAGAAAGGGCAAGAAGTACAGTTCAGGTGGCTATAAGGGAAAGATAACGGTTAGCACTAAATATGTAAAGGTCAAGATTGTAGTGATTGGGAAAATATCCAGATCATTTTTTGTTTAAATCGAAATCGCCCCAAGAAAGGCAGCAATGCCACTAAAACACACGTTTTTACAGGATGTGAACGACTTAGGAACAGAAACATTAGTAATGAGCAGGAAGAGGAAAGAGTAATCAGGAGGGCAGCTGATATAGATTGACATTGCATTTATATTTTTGTTGATTAAAGTTGGCTGGAAAGCATGGAGCTAAAAGAGAGTTCCCCAAGTGAGAAGTGTGAGAATAGAAACTATTAACATAGAACTTACGGTTACATCTAAAAATGATTATATGCCAGCTACATATCCAATTGGTGTCAACCCCAGTGAGGAAGTACAGCCACTAAAACACACGTTTTTACAGGGTGTGAAAGAATTAGAAACAGAAACATTAATGATGAGCAAAAAGAGAAGAGAGTAATCAGGAGGGCAGTAGATAGCGATTGACATTGCATTTAAAATTTTAGTTGGTATCATCCTAAGCAAGGCAGTAATGCCACTAGAACACAAAGGTTTACAGGGTTTGGAAGAATTAGGAACAGAAACATTAATGCTGAGCAGAAAGAGAAGAGAGTAATCAGATGAACAGTAAAAGTTCAAAACCCGGGGAGGAGTGTAAACCGGCTCATAGGCGAACCTATCCACTCCTATGGAGGAGAGAAAAAAAAATAAAATGGAATAATTAGTGAATAAAATTTCAGAGTTCAGGTGCAGATATTAGGAATAGAGAGCTAAAGCAGAAATTATTTTTACTATTATTTCATATAATCTTTGGTCTATGATTTCAAAAACTAATGTTCATCCAATACAAGGCCCAAGAGCCATTCAAGGTAGAGGATTACTCTTTGGTGTTGTATGAAAGGGTGAGAAGTGAAGTTCAGGAAAGATAACGGATAACCATAGATTTGGAAGAGGTCAAGATTGTAGTGATCAAGAAAAATATCCTGCCAGGAGTCTGTTCTACAAAGCAGCAGTTCTTGGGAAGACGCTGTCTAAATGGAAGTTACTTCTTGCTATAGGAATATGAAAGGAATCGGGTATGATTCACA
>CAHIKZ030004081.1:3500000-3650000 GCA_903632075.3 Acanthosepion pharaonis | reverse complement strand
AATAATAATAATCGTTAGAATGGCTAGCTAATCCAAGTTTCAGACACCTCCTCAGGCACATCTGTTTGTTTAATACTGACAGAATCCACCTGTGGTTTATATTGCAACTCCGCTGAGCTTACCGTTATATGGTTGTCAGACATTTAGTCATTGGCATAGCCTCCCCAAGCCAATAGTACCAATCTGTTACCTCGTTAACAAATCGACCATGAGGAGATTCGAACCAGTGTTTCTTGGTCGAAAAGCGAATATTTTAACCATAATAACGCCTTTTAATATACGTAAAATTATATAATGAATGTATGCCATAACGTATAGCATAAGTTTAAAGTAAAAAGATACAATTAACACGTTAAGATTTTTTAAATCATTTCACCCCCCCACCACCAAAGCACCAAAACTGTTAACATTCTGCGGGGGTGGTAGGGTACTGAGTGTGAAAGAGTAAGAGAAATAACAATATTATTAACCCTAGAACACTAACCATCAATTAAAGTTACCCCACTACTAACCATGGGTATATCATACCCAATTTGGAAAATATCAAAAAAAATATTAAATATAAATCTTTATTTGAAATATTTTACATGCAGGCACTTCAAACTTTGTACTTTGAGTTAACATTAATAGGAACTGAAAAAAAATATTTAGGTAAGAAAATCAGGTACTGAAAATTGTAATTAAAAATAGGAAAATTTGCGCTGAGTACTATATACCCATGGTTAGTTTTCTAGGGTTAATGAGAAAGAACAATAAAAGATTAGGAATTAAGCAGACAGAAGATAACAATTGACATTGCATTTAAATTTCTTTTAAGATCAAAGTTGATTGGAAAACAAGGATATGGAAGATCTCATCAATTTAGAGTTGAATTAGCTAGATGCAGCCGTAAGTTCTATGCTAGTATTTTCCTTTCTCGCACTTCTGGCCTGTAGAACTCAATTTCTTGCTTACCAGCCAAATTCGATCTTCAAAAACTTAAAAGCAATGTCAATCGTTATCTACTGTTTTCCTGATTCTTCTTCTATTGTTCTCGCTCCTCAATAATATTTCTGTTTTCTAATTGTTTCATACCCAGTAATCCCTTGTGTTTTAGTGGCTTTACTGTCTTGCTTGGGGTAAATTCGATAAAAAAAAAACGATACAATATACTTTTTAAAATATGTTCGAAGGTCGAATTTACATTCAAAGACCTGCGAGAAATGAACCGCTTTTCTTTGAGTGCCTAAATTTCACGATTAGTTTGATCGAATTTGCGGTCTGCGCGAATTAAACAAATATGCCTAGGTCGTGAGGCGGATGTTTAATGTCAGGAGTTGGAAAGGTCAAACGCATCTGCTTTAAACTGTGCGCATGCGTGAATGCCAATTCAATTTTGGGATCACGTGATTCGGTGGCTGCTCCCGAGGTAAACGAAGCGAATTCCAATATCGTAAGTGGGCGGTTATAATCAAGATTTTTAAATCGATCACTCATAAGCGCGTGTCTCCAAACCCAGATCGATATCTGAACAATCGTTCAGTAGGGTCGTACAATGAACTCTTTTTTTTTGGCATGGGGGAGGGGGAGGAGTTGACTGATACGGGATCGAGCGTTAAACTTATTGATTTCATTTTTTTTTCTTTTCCATGTTAATTTTATATCTGAATTTCTTTTCAAAGAGCACAGTTAACTTACTTATGTCTCAACAAACATAAGTAATTTTTTTTCACGCGCTTATTCTCACTCGGCAACTTTCTATCCCACAATGATATTTTTCTCATTCACTTCCGGTTAATTTATCTCTGAATTTCTAGGATGAAGAGTTATCATTATTTACACCATTTATATTCAAGTTCAATGACTCTAGGAATGACGCAGTCGGGTGTTCTAAACTTCTGGTAAGGCCACCCAAGGTCGAACAGATTAAACACGACCAACTCCAAAGACTCCAACTGTGAAACAGGCGAATGATGATTACAACAGATCACAACGGTTGAACTAGCGGATGAAGAGGACTACGTATTACGGACATGCTACAGCAGGCGCCACTCGAAATTACACTGCGTGCCAAATTATTATCGAGATAACTTTTTATAATATTTCAAAAACCGTCCATCAAGTGTTGCTCGAGTTTCGTCTGGGAACAAAATCTTCAATCTTCATATTGTCCTCGGTCCATTTCAATCGATTTTGAATGTGATTTCTCGTCAACGGAGGCTTCGATACAGGTTTGAGTGTTGTTGATATATCCCTCAGATACCGACACCGAGTACTTTTAGACACAGTAGGATCTCCAATGCGACTGAAAAGCTCTTGGCTGGTAAGTCCAGGGTTCTTTGTGGCCCCTCGTTTAAGTCGTGACATGAGACGACGTGAAATAACCCTTGGCTTGCCTTTATCTGCTCTTTTGCGTACTTGTGTAGGGTCGGCGGTGAACTTTTTCGCTGTTTGATGACACCTCCCTATCATTTTAGAAATTTCTAGGGTAGATTTACCTTTTGAGAGTTCTGAGGTGATAGTTTTCTTTTTAGCATTACTTAAACTGCTTTTATTGCCCATCTTTTTACTAAATTCTTACACTTTTCTAATAATTTGGCACGCTCAAATCACCGTGCTGATAACAAATAGCAGAGATGTGGTTCTACTGACGAGTGTCCTTAGAAACAAAGAAAAGAGTGTTGGACGGCAATGTAATATCTAATCTCCTATATGGCAGTGAATGCTGGACAATCTCCTCACAGATAAAGAAGAGACTTGAAGCGACAGAGATGTGGTTCTACTGACGAGTGTCCTTAGAAACAAAGAAAAGAGTGTTGAACGGCTATGTAATATCTAATCTCCTATATGCCAGTTGGTTTACATTATATCAGGTCTAAAATTTCAGTGATTGCGCAGTCATTGTGTGAAAATTTTGTGTGAATTGATTGGACGATTTTTGAAATATTATAAAAAAAAAGTTATCTCGATAATAATTTGGCACGCAGTGTATAACGGAGTCAGCGTCAGTCCGTTGCAGTTTCATAACTGAATTCAGCATGTTTCATTCGATATGTACCGCAGGAAGTCATGAAATCAAATGTGTCGGTCACTTCCTGGGAACTTGCAAGCCTCTGGTCCTGAACTCTCACGCTGGTGGCGAATTTAGTCATCAACATAAGAGAAGTGAACAGTATTTAGTCATCATATGTTATTAGGATAGTAGAAGGGAGTAAGAATTTATTTAAATCTCCTATAATAAATAATATGAATATATGCTTTTCTTTCTGAATCAGTAGATCTGAGGTATTAGGTCATTATTACGAAATCCTCCTGGATATATATATATATATATATATATATATATATATATATATATATATATATATATATATAATCGAGTCTAGAAGAAACCTCAGCAGAATATATATATATATATATATATATATATATATATATATATATATATATGATGTTTGCCTGAGAACGTAACTGCCGATTTTCAATCCTCAGTAGTGGATACGCACTGCTGATGAGTCACAAATATTGGACGAAACGGCCGTCCAGTGCGTTCTGTATTCTGCTGAGGTTTCTTCTAGACTCGATGAATTATATATATATATATATATGTCCGATGCAATGCGAACGAAAGTAATATATAAATTCTAACGCTCACGGTATTAATTCAAAAGAGGACTCGTTACCGATAGTGGAGCAATAATTATTTATTATAATTTTATCATATAGACCAGTGGTTCTCAACCGGGGTCTACATGGACCCTAGGGGTCCATGTAATATTTCCGGGGGTCCACAGGCAAAACTCAATTGTTGTGTTAATTAAAAATAGTAATAATAATTATTATTATAATTATAGTAGAATATTTTATTTGTATTAAATTAGTTTTCATTTAAAAATAAAGCTTAATCGTATACTATTTCTTTGATAATTAAAACCTTAAAATTTATATTAGTGAAGAATAGAAAATTGTTCTTATGTCCAATAGCTATGAAGGGGTCCACCAAGATAAAAAGTAGGGGAAAGGGGTCCATGGGTAAAAAAAGGTTGAGATCCACTGATATAGACAAAAACAGTTTACTCACTACAAAGATGCAACTTCGTTTCGGTGCATTTCAATTTCACCTCGACTGGTGAGAACCAAAAATGTTTATGAACTATTCTGCTTGTAAGCAAGCCGTATGTGAAACGTTACTCCATTTTTTTTATTTGTTTAGGAAAAATATACATAAATCAAAAAGTTAACGGAGTAAAGCAATAGTGCTTGGTGATAGCAGTTTAGTGAATGATGGGTGGGGTGTTAAATGATAACTAGTCTGGAAAGATTCCTTGTCGATAACAACGGTCAAAAGGTTAGATACAGCATTTCACACTTTCATATATATATATATATATATTCCAAAACACTGTGAAATAACAGACCATAGCGTTGGACTTATCGACTATCACTTAGTATTGTTCCGCAAAATAAGGTCTGTTTTTTGACTAATTTTTATTTTTGTATTGCCGGCGTAATTCAGCTTACTATGTAATGCGAAATACTTTACTGAAACCAAAATGTCGGCAGACTTGAGAAATCACCGTTATTTATAGCCATTTATTCGCAACAAATGCATTTTATTATTTTACCTGAAAATGCTAACACCTCCAGGCCACAATGCGATAACAATGGCGCACTGAAAGCGTCAAATTTTCCCACCGGTATTTCTAAATTTAAATTGCTTTTTTGTCGGAACAAACAGGAAAAGTGCGTTGGACGGCTATGTAATATCTAATCTCCTTTATGGCAGTGAATGCTGGACAATCTCCTCACAGATGAAGAGACTTGAAGCGACAGAGATGTGGCTCTACTGACGAGTGTCCTTAGAAACAAAGAAAAGAGTGTTGGACGGCTATGTAATATCTAATCTCCTATATGGCAGTGAATGCTGGACAATCTCTTCACAGATGAAGAAGAGACTTGAAGCGACAGAGATTTGCTTCTACTGACGAGTGTCCTTAGAAACAAAGAAAAGATTGTTGGACGGCTATGTAATATCTAATCTCCTATATGGCAGTGAATGCTGGACAATCTCCTCACAGATGAAGAAGAGACTTGAAGCAACAGAGATGTGGTTCTACTGACGAGTGTCCTTAGAAACAAAGAAAAGAGTGTTGGACGGCTATGTAATATCTAATCTCCTATATGGCAGTGAATGCTGGACAATCTCCTCATAGATAAAGAAGAGACTTGAAGCGACAGAGATGTAGTTCTGTTAACGAGTTTCCTTAGAAACAAAGAAAAGAGTTTTGGACTGCTATGTAATATCTAATCTCCTACATGTGAGCGAACATAAATTCTGTTGTCTGAGTTTAAAAGCAATATCAGGAAATGTAGGCATCATGTTGCCTTGTGCCTAACTAAATGCTTTCTACTCCACTTTCAATTTCTGTATAATTCGGATCGTTCATTCTGGAACACACCCACACGCCATGCGTTGAAAATTCTCGAATGAAGACTCTTTCGTCATTCATCCAACCTATTCCAGCTTTAATTAACCTGTCAGCTGGGCGTGTTGAGGCTGGCCTGATTGATTGCTTCACATACCTCAGCGTCTTAATCACATTTACGGTCGCAATGTGTCCACTTCACACATTCAAACACGTGAGACAATGAAGTCGATAGACGCATGAAATATGTGTTGCTAAATTTCAAATTACTTTCTTTCTCATATATATATATATATATATATATGTGTGTGTGTGTGTGTGTGCGCGAACATTTATTTTATATTATTTTTTCCTGAGTGCTTTCGAATGTTACTCCATTCGTTTTCGAGGATTATTCGGTGCTTAATTACGCAAATGGTTTTTAAATCCAGCGTTTTCAACTTTGAAAGGATTAACTTCAACTCGCTCAAAGTATAGTCATACAAAAGACCAAACTAAAAATTTTATGTGTATGTTCTTGTTCTGTCAACCCTACACATTCCCAAAACACAATCCTCTCACAGATGAAGAAGAGACTTGAAGCGACAAAGATGTGGTTCTACTGACGAGTGTCCATAGAAACAAAGAAAAGTGTGTTGGACGTCTATGTAATATCTAATCTCCTATATGGCAGTGAATGCTGGACAATCTCTTCACAGATGAAGAAGAGACTTGAAGCGACAGAGATTTGCTTCTACTGACGAGTGTCCTTAGAAACAGAGAAAAGAGTGTTGGGCGGCTATGTAATATCTAATCTCCTATATGGCAGTAAATGCTGGACAATCTCCTCACAGATGAAGAAGAGACTTGAAGCGACAGAGATGTGGTTCTACTGACGAGTGTCGTTAGAAACAAAGAAAAGAGTGTTGGACGGCTATGTAATATCTAATCTCCTATATGGCAGTGAATGCTGGACAATCTCTTCACAGATGAATAAGAGACTTGAAGCGACAGAGATGTGGTTCTACTGACGAGTGTCCTTAGAAACAAAGAAAGGAGTGTTGGACGGCTATGTAATATCTAATCTCCTATATGGCAGTGAATGCTGGACAATCTCCTCACAGATGAAGAAGAGACTTGAAGCGACAGAGATGTGGTTCTACTGACGAGTGTCCTTAGAAACAAAGAAAAGTGTGTTGGACGGCTATGTAATATCTAATCTCCTATATGGCAGTGAATGCTGGACAATCTCTTCACAGATGAAGAAGAGACTTGAAGCGACAGAGATTTGCTTCTACTGACGAGTGTCCTTAGAAACAAAGAAAAGATTGTTGGACGGCTATGTAATATCTAATCTCCTATATGGCAGTGAATGCTGGACAATCTCCTCACAGATGAAGAAGAGACTTGAAGCGACAGAGATCTGGTTCTACTAACGAGTGTCCTTAGAAACAAAGTGAAAAGCGCTGAACGGTTTATATAATTTTTATGTTAATAAATTATGTTAATTATGTTATTTATTACTCGATGCATTTAAATATTGCGTTAATATTTAAGCTTACCTTATAATAGTTAAATGATAATTCTTCTGCCGCCCCTTAACTTAAATTTTAATACTTGTTATACGTAGGTCCTTTCTTTTCGTACAAATAATTATTTTTATTTCATGGGTCACTTTCACTGAATTTCGCAATTAATTTCGATTATTCGCCAATTTATTTCCAAAAGTTATAAAAATTGTTATCTTACAAAACGTTCGTCGCAAAAAATCAGGTAAAATAAAAAAAATCTTGGTGGTACTTATATATAAATAACAGAAATTATTAGAAGGATTTGAGAATTATAATTAAGAAGAAGTCTCAACAGAATGCAGAAAGCACTTGACGGCTGTTTCGTCCTCCATTTGGGACTCATCAGCATTGCGCATTCACTACCGAGAATGGAAACTCGAACGTTATCAGGCAAACGTCATACCAGCTGTACCAACGGTCCTCGCTGACGAAGAGTTAGCGAATTAGACTCGATATAGCGCCGCTCGATCGCATATTCCGTGGCGCAATACATATATATATATATATATATATATATATATATATATATATATATATATATATTAGCTTAAAAGCTACGCTATCGGGCGACATTTAAGCTAGTTCCTGCAAGGGCTTCTTGATTGTGCCTTCGGCTTGTTCAGGAGTTTAAGAGCCCATAAGTCTTTGCATATTCTCAGCATTGACATTTCTCCTGGCTGCCGTTTAATCTTTGCTTTCACTTTCATGGAACTTTCTTTTCTTCACTGCGCTCTTCGCTCTTTTAATTGCAATCTGGTCTTCTGTTGGCGGAAATTTATTTTTGCGAGCCATACTCCAGCCGTATGCGATAGGAAGCAATAAACTACAGAACTCAAAATTGATCTCTGCACTTAAGTATTGCATTAATATTTAAGCTTACCTTTTAAAATCTAAGCGATAATTCTTCTGCCGCTACTTAATCTGATGACAATTTGATGTACGTAGGTCCTTACTTTCCGTACAAACAATTATTTTTATTTCATGGGTAACTTTCGTTGAATTTTGCAATTAATTTTGATTATTCGTCAGTTTATTTCCAAACGTTATAAAAATTGTTATCGTACAAAAAATTCGTCGCTAAAAATCATGTAAAATAAAATCTTTTGGTGGTACCTATATATATATATATATATATATATATATATATATATATATATATATATATATATATATATATATATATATATATATATATATATATATATATATATAAATGAGTAGGAGGATTTCGCAAAAAATCACCGAAAACAATCACAGTAATGAAAACTCGAGAATCTCAAATTTCAGGATTCCCGGTCTAAATCTGGCCCGGAATTTTTTTTTTTCAATTTACTCACAGTTTTGGCCTGCTTCCAAAATGGTCTTTGTTGGGTTATGGCCTCTCGGAGTAACGTTGAGTTGTGACACACTGACGTTCGCATTTATTCTTTCGATGGCCAACCAGGACAAATAGAGGCGACACATAAGTTACAACAAAATTTTAATACCTACCTCCCATAAGCATGGCTGATGGTAACTTCTCTGAGAGTGACTCATTGCGCATTCTCGGACTAACATTCTCGGCTGACACGAAGTGGAAAATTATATCGAATCCATTGCTAGATCTGCTGCTAAGAAACTTGGCATACTGTGTCATACAAGACAGTCTTTTATTCTAAAATTTATCTTACATATTTATAAGTACCATTCGTCTTTTCTTTAAATATTGCTGCCATATCTGGTCTGGTGCTTCTGCTATATATTTAGAGATTCATGATAAAATCCAGAGAAGCATCAATCTTACATATTTATAAGTTTACCATTCATCCATACATTGAATATTGCTGCCACATCTGATCTGGTGCTTCTGCTTTATATTTAGAGATTCTTGATAAAAAATCAAATAAGAATCAGCAATATAAATGGTCTTGAACTGGCATCTCGGTTTCAGTCAATTTCCCAGCGCCAAAACGAAGCTTCCATTTGCTTTTTCTGTAAATACTTTCATGGTAATTATTTGGATGAACTTTCCTCTATGGTTCCCAGACTTTATGAATTTAACCGCACTCTAGATTAGCGTCGTGGTTTCATCATTTTACCGTTGAAATGACTCGATGTAACCGTAAGTTCTGTGCTAATAGTTTCTTCTCGCTTGCGAACCTTTCTTCCGGCTTTTGTTTCCCAGTCATCTTTGATCTTCAAAAACTTAAATGCGAATGATTTTGTTTAGCGGCATATCAACATCTCTGTGGATTATTTAATACCGAAATTTAAATATTTTGAACACGATTTTATGGCTTCAACTAAATATATTTGAACGCAATTGTATGCCTCCATTTACAGATAAAATGTATTGTTGGTCATTTCGCTATAGAATATATTGTGGTAATTGTACTATAAAATGCTTTTATTTTTACTATAAATATGTATTGTTGGTAACTTTTTTAAATAAAAATGTATTGCTGGTAGTTTTACTATAAAAATGTATTTTTATACTTTCATTTTTATACTATCATTTGTTTTAGTTTCAGGTTTCATTATTTTCTAATAGCTAATTACATTTTAAAATAACGTTGTTTAATGTATCAAAAGTAATTGAAATTGTCTTAGAGACAATTTCAATTGAAATTTCATTGTTTTCAAAAGTTTGTAAACCATTTTTGTGTGTGTGTGTGTGTGTGTGTGTGTGTGTGTGTGTGTGTGTGTAAGGTGTCGAAACTTGGTACAATCAACATTTTTCGAAACCTAATCAATTTTCATCAATTTTAGGGGTTTTCTAATGTTTTCAAACATGAAATAATATTTTAAAATAACTGTTTAAATTATAAAAGTAATCGAAATCGCCGTATATAGCTTCAATCTCATTTCAGTTTTCAATATTTTTGAGTTTGGTGTCATTCATGACATTCATATGAAAGTCTCGCTCACTGGGTGCCCAATGCTTTCGGCCTTGTGCCAATCTAAATTAAGCTTAGAAAATTACCATATCAAAGTCTCGATCTGATGAAGCTATTTAAGGCCAGAGCTGGAGTTTTTTTTTATTGATGTTTTGACCCTATCAGCTGCTACCAGAAACTATCCTGTGTTAAGTCCTAAATTTGTTATAAACGATCCAGACACCAAGGGATTTGAAGCGTTTTGTGTTTATTAATTCCACATGTTAAATTTTTATGATAGATCAAGGATATTAGTGCCATCACTGCTTTCATTCTAATTCCAGATCATAGTTTCTGTTTTGGAAAGGTTTATTTTGAGTTCTATTTCTTAGAACCCTTGGTAGAGGTTTTTCTTTTTCTTTTTTTTTTTTTTTGTCCCTGGTCATTTTTTTTCAACTATGAACAGCTATGTCATCAGCGTAGAACCCCTCACGCCCGCCATCAGTATTCTAGCCTATTGTATAAAGCTGACAGTTTAGATATTTTTGAACGAGTCTGATGTCATTCATGACATCCATATGAATGTCTCGCTTACTTTGTGCCCAGTGTTTTCGATCTGATGAAGCTATTTAAGGCCAGAGGTGGAGTCTTTTCTTTTTTTTATTGATGTTTTGGATTTGCAGCAGTTAGCTACGTTGAGTGAAACAACGCCGAGCGCAGTTTATTCTTTGTTCAATTTCCTTTTTCGAATTAAATTTTAATGTTGGGGCCACCCACCTTCTCATGAGAATGGACTGATCTCTCTACGATATAGGACAGTGCGAGAGAGATCAGAGGAGATCAGGAGATCTAAGAGATCAGGTGACCATCTCACTTCCGTCTCTCGACCGGAAGATACCGTTGGACTGTAGACTCTTGCTAATTGTTATTACTAACCTGCGTTCATTATTACTAATCAACCTGTTGTTAAATACCTCTTCAAATATACCAGTATTTTTCCCTATATCTGTGTTTGTCTTTATTTGAATACACACACGCAGGAACACTCCCAACATCTCAACAGTTTAAGATATCAAAAATTATTGAAATTGGCGTAAATAGCGTAAATTTCAATTGAAATTTCATTGTTTTCAAAAGATTGCAAAAAGCAAATTTTTTTTATATATCTTTGTGTAAGGTGTCGAAACTTATTAAAATCAACATTTTTCGATCGAAACCAAATCGATTTTCAATAATTTTCGTGGTTATTTAATGGCTCCAATCATCTAATTACATTTTAAAATAACGTTGTTTAATGTATCAAAAGTAATTGAAATTGTCTTAGAGACAATTTCAATTGAAATTTCATTGTTTTCAAAAGTTTGTAAAAACCATTTTTGTGTGTGTGTGTGTGTAAGGTGTCGAAACTTGGTACAATCAACATTTTTCGAAACCTTATCAATGTTCACCAATTTTAGGGGTTTTCTAATGTTTTCAAACACGAAATAATATTTTAAAATAACTGTTTAAATTATAAAAAGTAATCGAAGTCGCCGTATATAGCTTCAGTTTAATTTCAGTTTTCAATATTTTTGAGTTTGGTGTCATTCATGACATTCATATGTTATTAGCAGCAATAAAAATCTTGTAGTTATTAAATAAACCATTGAGGTTGATATGTCGTAAAACAAACCAAACCAAACCATTTATGATGGATTCAGAGTACGTGCCATCAATGCTTTGCTTTCCGATTCCAGGTCATCGATTCAGTTTTCCAAAGGTTTGTCTAACCACATACTTCTTCCAATATTTGGTGTATTCAAATTAAATCTATTCCCCGTGTGTGTCTCTTCTTTGATATTGAACTGATTAAGTTTTGTCTGTTAACAAAAATAAGCTAAAGACAAAAACGACTTACTCTGGATTAAGATTGCTTCATCCTTCTTAAAAAACGAGAGACTCTCTGGCCTTTTCTCACTGTCTGAATGACCAAAAATATTAAAACTCTTCATCAACGCTTCTATTGATTTTCCTATCGCTTTTCTCTATTTATTTATGATTAAATCCATTTTTAACACATTGACTGCCAACCACGACATAACTCGTGGTTGGCAGGTTTTTATTATGATGCCGTCCTCGAGTTATCTCGTTTTTATTGTTTTGTCATCAAAGCTGCAGCCTCGCTTTGTTTCGTTGTTAACGCAAATAACTAGTGCCTGGTGTCTACGACAAGATGGAAAAACGCGTACAGGCAATTAAAAATTGAGAAAGAAAATTGTTTAAAATATAACAGATAAACGAAGCAATTGAAAAAGAAAGTTGATTATTCCAAAGTTGACGTTTGAGGTCAGTCAATGCGTCAATCATTGATCTGAGAAAATGGTTTTATAAAGCTGAGAATTACAACTTTTCTGAACGTGCTGTCCACCATGATAGCCTCGGTTTGACAATGCTATTTAAAAGCATGACACGAGTTTTATATCATTTTACGATGTTTAACAAAACTACCCCCATCACAGCCTATCCTATGTTCAATCACCTTATCTCCGTTTTTTTTACAGTGGTGTTTACCCTGTACGAGACCTGAGAGCCACTCGAGGTACATGGTTACAGAGTAAGAGGCAAGGTTTCTGCGGATATTTGCTGAAGATAACGGTTAACCCTAAACTTGAACAGATTAAGATTTAAGTGATCGAGGAAGCAGCCTCTTGGGAATCTGTTCCACAAGGGTCGTGGGAAGAAGCTGCTTGAGTAAAACTTACATCTCACCAAGGAAAATGAAGGGAATGAGGCTAGGGTTAGGTTAAGTAAATTTTCGGCAAGTAATGTATTTTTTTTATATTCGGTATTGCTTCTAATAACGATAAATGTTATTTTGTGGATGCACGTGTTTGAGTAGACGCCTTGTTTCTTCACTATAAATCATTCTCATATAAGACGAAATTACTTAGGGGCTTGCATGGACATACGCTTTATCTGTGAAAATTTTATTTCCCAAATTTTATTTACCTCATCTGTTCATTTTTCAAAAATATATTTTCAAGAAAACAAGATTATATTATTTGAGGCCGTTTCAGAATAAAAGTAGAATTGTTGAAAATTGTTTCAAAATTCAGGAAGGCATCTTCTCCTTTTTCCAATTATCTCTATCTATAAAAGGCAGGATGTGTGTGTGTGTGTGTGTGTGTGTGTGTGTGTGTGTGTGTGTGTGTGTGTGTGTGTGTGTGTGTGTGTGTGTGTGTGTGTGTGTGTGTGTGTGTGTAACGAATGCACGGCCGCAATTTTCGACGGATTTGCACCAAAATTTACATGCACCAAGTTAGCGAGAAGGCCAAGACCGACTTTGCATTTCCCAACTCCCATCGATAGTGGAAATGATCGATTTTTTCATGATTCTACGGCAGTTTTCATGTAGTTTGCGGCCATTTTGTACTGGCCAGAGTGAGAGCCTATAGCTGGCTGCATCGAATAGGCAGGAAGATTCTATTGGCCAGCGTGAGAGCCAACAGCTGACTGACATGAATGTTAACTAGCATGCTAGCATGGAAAAAAAATCGATAGCTGCATTCGTCACAAGTGGGAAAAAATTAAATCTGCATGTCACTTTACTCCAATTGGCTCATTCGCTTGCTTAAACTCAACGTTGATTCTGATTCCGCAGAACTGGGTTGGGTCTGAAAAAGTATATGTTGTTAACATTCTTTTTTCATTCGGTTTTTCCAGTTACGAGTCCTTTTTTAAAGCTGATCATTTTGTGTTCATTTTGTTTAGTTCTTTTTTCGTAACAGATTTAATGTTTAGTATAGAGCTTAGAAAAAAATTGGCAGTGTGAGATAGGCAAGAATTAAGGCATGTAGCAACATCAGCACGGCAAAGGGCACTCCTTTAAAGGCAAAGAAAGGCAAAAATATTTTAAGTCAAGTGATAGCGATTGCTGTATGAGTCGTACGAATTTTGAATCAAGCACGGGCAACGCCAGGCCATGCTGCTAGTAAATCAATATTTTCAAGAGAATAAAAATATTTGAGAGCTTAGCTAAATAAACACTGAATTCTTGAAAATATTCTTTCCAAAATTCATGAACACGTTTCCTTATCTCTTCAAATTTTAATAAATATTTTCCAGATAAGATATTTCTGAAAATACTTCTAATTAAAGGTTGGCGCTGTGAAAACATCCCTTCCAAAATTCATGAACACGTTTTCTTATCTTTCCTGTTTTTAATAAATATTTTTAAGATAAGATATTCTTTGAAAGGACTTCTAATTAAAGGCTGGCCTTGTGAAAATATTCCTTCTGAAATTCATGAACACGTTTTCTTATCTCTTCAATATTTAATGAATATTTTTAAGATAAGATATTCTTTGAAAGGACTTCTAATTAAACGCTGACCTTATGAAAATCTTCTTTCTAAAATTCATGAAATCTTCTATTTTTCCAATTATCCGTATTCTTACCGTCTCATCGTTATCTGTGAGGAAATGTCCCAGCATTCACTGTTACATTGAATGATTTATATTACACTGCAGTTTAGCAAGATTTTCCTGGTTCTTAATAATTTATTACGCATTTGGAAGGAATTTTTCGCTATTCCAATCTGGCTTTAGTGTTACATTTTCCGTATTCCATAATAACATTAACCACGTTCTGATGTCTCCAGTTCATAGCATGCATCTTCAGTTGTGCCTCTTGCTAAAGCCCGCATCTTTTTTTAATCATTTCACCACATGCAAGGCAATAAAGCCACTAAGACACAAGGAGTGTGAAATAATAAAAAAAGAAGAAAAACATTGATAAGGATCGAGAATAATTGAATAGTCATCTCGAAGACAGTTGGTAACGATCGATTTTGCATTTAAATTTTTGAAGATCAAAATCAGCCAGAAAGAATAGAAATGCAAGAAAAGAAACTGTTAGCATAGAACTTACGGTTACATCTACCCAATTCAATAGTAAATCGATGAGACCTTACCGCCAATCTAGTACTGCCTTTAAATTCATAAAGTATAGGTACTATAGAGGAAGGTAATATGTATTTTGTTTAAATTACGAAAATATGGTACAAGGCCAATAGGGGAAATCCCAGAAGTTTGGTCTTCTTCTGTTTCATAATTTCAACTTAGCTAAGCACAATTACTGAACCAAACATACCACAGTATTCCTTACACCAAAACATATTCTTACTTACCATTCTGTTGTTACCTAGAAAAGGTTACTAAATGAGAAATAACCAAAACGGAGGTTGGAAATGAAATAGTAATCTTTATAACATCAACGTAATACAATACTCGCTAGCGCCGTGAAGTAGCTAAACCACTCGATTCATTCGCGTCTTTGGCGGCAGCCATTATTGGCGTTGTTTGCAGACATCCACTGCAGAAAACTAAGCGCGTGAGAGAACGTAGTTAAAAAGCTTGTATACTTATCAAACTTGTCTCAGTTACTGCGCAATAGAACTATATTGCGTGCGTAATAATCAAGACAAGCGAATATTCTACTCAAACCTAACCGGCAGTGAGTGCATGCAAACAACACTAGTAATGGCTACCGTGACGCGAATGAATCCAAACTTTTTACTGTTGATAACACCAAAACGGTATATTTTATCAGATTTATCAAGCCAGACTCGAATGAAGCATGTACAATTACACATTAATATAATTTTTAATGCGAACTAAGTGAGGGTGCTAAACTGCAAATTAACCTAATTTTTTTTATTCAGAAACTTATGAAAAAAATTTCTTTGAGCAAGAAAATTTCAATAAACAGATAACGACGAGTAACTGTAATTATAAAATTTGAATAATAATAATAATAATAATAATAATAATAATAATAATAATAAATATTGCCTTGTAAATGATTTCTATATTTTGATAATTTTGTAATCTCTTTTTTTAATAAATTTTTTTTTTCAGATTTATCTCTTTATAAAATGGTAAATAACAAGTCTTTATAAAAGGTTAAATAAATATTAAAGTGTACTTTGTAGACATAGTTTTATAATCCTGTAAATAAACATTGCCGAGGGAATGAAGGTAATATAAAATGATAGCGGTGTTGCAGTTTTTGTGTATATGTGTACTAGTGAGCCAGTCAAAATGAGCTGACTCATGTTATAGTTCGCCAATAGAAGGGTTAACCAATCAGAAAGCTCAAAATATTCACTTCGACGTGTATAAAGGCAGCCATTTTGTTTTTTCTCCCAAAATATCTTCACTGCCAACCTCTGATATCGAAGACTTAAAGAATTACTTAACAGCCGCTACTTTCTCCAAAATATTTTCACTGCCAACCTCGGATATTGAACACATTACGGACTTCACTGGATTCCATATTCAGGGACTACGGGAAACATGGTCAACAAGCGGTGTCAATGAAAAAACCGCACCCTTTTATTGTGGGCACGAAAGTTAAAAATTACCGCATTTTTACTATTCTAATTTGGGATTTCGGTATTGCATCTTCCGTATTCTATTATGCCACTACTTAGGTTTTGATGTTCGAGCCATATTTGTCAAAAGTGAATCAATAAAGAAACTGAAGGGACTGAACTCACAACCACTCGGTGACAGCAATTCCTATATCCACTACGCCTCCATCCCGAGACGCATCAGCAGTGTGTTTCCAAGCTTTTGTATCCAATGTTAGATGATACTAACCATTGATTATTATTATTGGTTCGTACCACTCTTCATAACTTAGTATTTCATTTCTGAGATGAATAAATGTCAGTATATATATATATATATATATATATATATATATATTTATTATTATTTCGAAATGTTGTTCTCATCGTTGCTTGATCTCCTTCTTCAATGTGCCGTGCCCCTTCACAAATTCAGAAATCATGGCTCTCCACAATTTCCTCTCCTTTGTAGCTCTTAATAAGTTTTGTCTTTTTTTTATCTCTCCTAAGCCTTGTTCCGCCATCCATTTACTCAAACTCTCTAGGTAGGTTATGCGTTGTTTTCCTTTGTCCCTTCAATCTGTCTGTGAGTATCTAATTTTCTAAACCTTCTTTCCTCATTATGTGCGCTGGGAATTTCAACTGTCTCTTCCTGATGTTAAGAATAGGTGTGATTTTAGTTACATTTCTCTGAAAATGTTCGAGCCATCTTGTTCTCAGCATCCTTCTATAGAACCACATTTCTATTGTATCAAGTCTCTTCTTCATCTTTTACGAGATTGTCCAGCATTGACTGCCATATAAGAGAACCGATATTACATGACAGTTCAATACCCTTTTCTTTGTTTCTAACAATTTTCTTCTGTTGCTTAATACTTTGCTTAGCTTTTTGAAAGCATCTTTCGCTATCCCAATGCGCCTTCGGATTTCCGTGTTGCACTTTCCGTCCTCTGTTAATACGATTCCAGAATGTAAATGTTGGGCTTGCCTTTTTGTTAACAAGCATATGTTCAGTCTTCTTGCAGTTGATGTTTTGTCCTTTCTTTTCGCTTTTCTTCACTACCTTCTGTGGTAGTTTTGTAGTTTCCTTTCTGTGTCCGCTATCAACACTATGTCATCTTTTTCTTTTTTTTCTTTTTTTTTACTTTAAATATACGCTCTTTAGCGCTATAGGGCGTCGTCAATGATGTTCTGAATTGGATCATTGGGCAGTTTCGGGTCTTCTACTCGCCTCACCAAATCGACCCCCATCAGAGCTGGTCAGTCTCTGATGCACCCCCACATCTAGATTAACAGTCTGCAGACACTGACTTATATTAGACAAACCTTATCCCTCTGCCACGCATTTGATTGGAAGTTGACCAACAGCCAATCGTAATGGTGTCAGCTCTATTTAAGTTGTTAACGGGGGATTTTTTATTTTTCTATGTTGTTAAGACTGTAGACTCAAATAATTAAACCTGGCTGTATAGGTTAAAAAGGTTCATTCTTTACTTGCATCACTTTTTATTATTGCATATCTACTGCACATATTTCCTATCCGTATTCAAACGTTTCGCTGCCCGTATAGGTTATATATTAGTTTGATGGCCTTCCAAAATATTCCAAGGTAACCTTGCACTTTAAGCAATTTCTGTGACGTAATTTATCAAAGACTTTTGCATAATCAATAAAACATAAATATAAATCCTTATATATTTGATTTGGTCTTACTGATATCTTGTTCCGGTGTCTTTGACCGTCCTTGTTCAATTTCCAGTCTGATTCTTCCATGCGCTTTATTCATCAAGTTTCGGATAATTTTTTAAACCCATTAGGCTAATTGTTCGATGGAGTTCACATAGCTTCTATGGAGTGATATGAAAATGGATCTAGATCATACCAGACACGATAACAGATTAGCAACAAGAACTAATAATAAAATAGAATAATTATAATAATATACTGTAATGAAAGTTATGAGATGGGTAGACGATTCCTTCTTATCGTACGTCTTATTAGGCATAATAAGAGATTAACAGCAAGAACTAATAATAAAATAGAATAATTATAATAATATACTGTAATGAAAGTTATGGGATGGGTAGACGATTCCTTCTTACCGTACGTCTTATTAGACATAATAAGAGATTAACAAGAACTAATAATAAAATAGAATAATTATAATAATATACTGTAATGAAAGTTATGGGATGGGTAGACGATTCCTTCTTACCGTACGTCTTATTAGGCACAATTCGAGATTATGTGTTATTCTAATATCCTTCACGAATATGTCAAAGTTGCGTAGCAGATCCAACAATCTTTTGTGTCGTACTTTATGAAACGCTTTTACATAATTTATAAAACATGGGTGTGCATCATTTTGTATTTGTAGCGGCTCGGATTGAGGAATCGGAGAGTTGAGTTTCAATTTCACTCGAATCCATTACATTCACTGATATGCTAATACCCTTGGGTACGGTATAATTCCTCTTCTCTCCCAGCTGTGGGTAAATAGCAGGACAAAAAGGGTTCTATAGCCTTGGGTGGCAACTGGTCTACCGCAGTAAGAAATGGCAACTTACTGTTGGAAAAAAATCTGCCTCGTCAGTCATGTATCGAAAGTGTATCCCGCATGGCACATAACTGACTGATTGCTCTTTCTGATACAGATGTTATTATTGGTACATTATTACTGCGAAATATACCCTGGCCATCATTCTATGTCTATAATAACATCTTTATTAGTCTAGACGAGAACAGCATCTTGTAATAATAAATTTATATAAAAACAAAGTCATTAGCAATACTTTGTCGTTCCTGCCTGATGCACATCACTCACTGATCTTATTTTGACTAAGCAAAGTTATATTATATCTATGGAGCAACAAGAAAAAAGATAAACTCATTGACAATGACTTGGGAGTGTAACTTCTGTCCATTGTGGAGGAATAATTTGCTTGTGTATTTTTTTCAAGCTCTTTATCCTGGGCAATTGTAATAATTAGCTATTCGTGAAATATGTTTTATTGTTCTTCAGCAGTCACGTTGTCAAGGAATAAAAGCAGTCTGACATTTGGAAAATGTGAAGACTGTAATATTTTCTTTAAATTATTTTTTATTCGTTATCTGGAGGGTTAAATCGATAGAAATATGTGAAAAGCATCGCCCAGATTACGAATTTCAAATTTTTTTATGTTTTTTTTTTTAAGAAATCACGTGGTATGAGCTTTGTTTAGGTTTTCTTAGTGGGGATCAATTTTTCCTTAAAAATTTATTTCTAGGTCAAGCGATCGACACATCTTTAATTCTTACTACCTTCCTTTCTTTTCTTTCTCGCCCTCTCTCGCTCACTCCTTTTCTCTCACCATCTCCCCTCTCTACCTCCACCTCTCTCTCTCTTTCTCTCTTCTCATTTTTTTAAAATCTTATATTGAAATTTTCTATTTCTCTTTCTTCCTATTTTTAATATAAAATTTATCCTTTTAACTTTTTCTTTCTTATTTCCTCTCCTTTTCCCTTTTGTCTCAACAAACTGATTTCATTTTTAAAACAAATTCCGTCTGAAGAGATGAATATTTGAACATATTCATGAAATAAATTATAACCGAAATGTATTTTTTAAGGATTGTCTTGGCTTATTTTTAGTATATTTCGCTGTTACTTACATTGAGCTCTCTTTTGATTAATGTCCTGCTTGGAATTACCCCCCTACTAATTTACTAATTGGTATTACATATATATATATATATATATATATATATATATATATATATATATATATATATATATATATATATATATATATATATATATATATATATATTTCAATTTTTTTTGAATTTGTAGGTCTGATGAATTGGATCGTGATTACGATACCAATGTAATAAATTATAACTATGGAATATTAGTTTTTTAGCCTTTTATATTATATTCTTACTCTGTCCTGGGCATTGAGTTCTACCTGGATTCTATCCTCTTGGGAATTTATATATATAAATTCTTGGTCTGCAGTATTTGATTTCTGTTAATACGAAAAATATTGAAAAAAAAAAAATTCTGGCTGTATTGTGTCGACCGGTTCATACACCGTCCGCCTTTTATTGAACAGTAGTATAGGTTTAGCCCCTGTTTCGTGTTTAGGATTTCCTTTTCCGGTTCCTTCTAAAGTCTTTTCGTTCTTTTTCACTCCCAGTAGCCTCTTGCATCTTAGTGGATAGTCACCTTGCATCCGCCAAAATTATTAAAAATGTAAACATGCATTTTGAATTCATATATTTTCATTGCAATTTTATAATATAATAATCAATATTAAATATAATATAAAATATTATCAATATCAAACTCCGCTAATTGTCACCATATATATATATATATATATATATATATATATATATATATATATTAAGAAATAGACAAGGTCTGAATTTATTTATTAAAGACATTTTTATGTTTAACGTTGTTTTTTTATAGATACAAGTATTTAAGTAATGTTTGTTTATGATAAACAGTATTAAATAACATTTACCGGCCTGAACATTAAATGTTATTTAATACTGTTTATCATAAACAGAGCATTTACTTAAATACTTGTATCTATAAAAAAACAACGTTAAACATAAAAATGTCTTTAATAAATATATATATATATATGTATGTATGTATGTATGTATATTGATGCATGTTTCATTAAATAATATAGACAAGTTTTGTCTATTTATTTTAAGTAAATTCCTTTCATATTGTCTGATAAGCTTAATAACATTATCATTGAAACATAAAAGAAAATCACCATATTGATACATGTTTTTAATCCGATCTAAGCTTTCGGCTTACATAAACCATCATCAAAGATGACAATTACATTACAATATATTAAACAATAAACGGACAAAACAATAATGATAGTCTGTTTTTTGGGGAGTTTTTTTTTTTTTTTTTATGCATGAAAGATTTACAAGCAACCACAAACACGTGTATGCGAGACGCGGGAGCGAAAATTGCACCGCAGCTCGTGACGTCACACATGACCACGCGAGACAGAAAACAGGAAGTGTTAAGTATGGGAAGCCGTTGCTATACACACACACACACACACACACACACGCACACACACACACACATATATATATATATATATATATATATATATGAAGACATATAGTTTTAAGGTTTGCTATAATTATGGGTAAAGTGCTCAAAATCAAAGATAGAGCGTATGTAAATATAAACGTGAACATTGAAGTCAACACTGTTTCATGCTAGACGCAATCGTCAGGTTATTTATATATATATATATATATATATATATATAACAGACAAAGAATGTCTATTATGTTTGATCTAAGCTTTCGGCTCACATGATCAAGGAACAGCATAATAAAAAATATCCAAATGTCGTACAGATTTTGACTTTATTTCCACCCGAAACTAAAGCCACTATACGAACGGCCCATGATCAAACATAATAAACATTCGTTATCTGTTATATTCAACAATATATATTCAATTTTATTTCATTTTTTTATGATTATCTGCAAGGCCGAAAGTATAGAGCATATATCGACTGAGAATACCGAAAAATTGAAACCAGGGTAGCGTGACTGACTGTTCTCATACATTTTTAAATTTAAAAAGTGTGCACGTTAATTTTTTATTTCTTATTTTCGTTATATGTGTATTGCTCACTGTTTAATGCGACTGTTTCCTGGTCTAATTTAACTCTGACCAATAACAAGTATATATATATATATATATATATATATATATATATGTGTGTGTGTGTGTGTGTGTGTGTGTGTGTGTGTGTGTGTGTGTAATTTACAAATATATCAAATTCACAAATACCTCATCTAAAAATTTATTATTTTATCTAAATTTTTAATGTTGTCAAGCTCCTGAGGTGCGAAATAGCCATTCAGATGGGATATTTGTGAATTTCATTTATTTGTAATTTATTTTGTATATGCTCTGTAATAAATACTTTGAGCTCTATTTGTGGATCAGTTGCAATATTTTATATATTAGGATTCACTTGGATTACTTACCTACGGATTTTTACCTGTTTATATATATATATATATATATATATATATATATATATATATATATATATATATATATATTACAATGATTAATTCATACAAAAATGTAGATTAATAAAGTTAATTATATAAAATGACGAAATCATTTCGCAAACAACATGTTAAAGGTGCATTAACGTACAAATCTCTCGATGAATGTTATGATCCATGTTTTTAAAAATTATAAACAGTATAAGGTCTTTCTTTAATACGCAAGTACTTTCGACTGTAAATTCAGTCATCATCAGGAATGGAAATTATTTTAAAAACAAGGATCATAACATTAATCGTTAATGTTGACAATGCACTTTTAAAACTTTGTTTGCGAAAGGATTTCGCCATTTTAGATCATTAACTTTACTCATCTACTTTCTGCATGAATGATTCATTGTAATATAAATTGAACTGCACCACATATCTGATATATATATATATATATATATATATATATATATATATGGTTTACATTATATAGTTTACATTTTACTTTGATATATATTTCTGGGAGGGAGCGTGTTATCTTGCGTGATCAACAATTTGAACACGATGACTTGTAACTTCGAGCTAACACAGCGATCGACGGCCCTTAAAAGTTCTGTCTACTCAAATTCACTCACAAGGCTTGGATTAACTTTCCAAAGTGCCGCTTGCTGGGATCGACCTCGATCCATTCCTTCATGAAAAATCGACCATGGTGAGATTCGAACCCGGGTCTCATGGTCAGAAAACGAACGTTCTAACCACTCAACCACATGCCCATAATATATATATATATATATATATATATATATATATATATATATATATATATATATATATATATATATATATATATATATATATATATATATATATATATATATATATATATATATATATATATATATATATATATATATATAAGATAATTTTATTTTTGACCATTTTTTATCTACGAATTTTAAAAATTCGGAGGTGAAAATGGTCATTAACTAAAGGTATATTAATTCCAATTGTAAAGAAAATTTACTCTTTTAAGAATCAGTTTTAACATATTTCAGATTCTATGTTGTGTTAATAGGACTCGCATTGATTATATCAACGGATTACTATATATATATAATTGACATTGATATATATATATCAATGTCAAGTCGCCTGAAGATTGCCTTTGAAGCATGAAACAGGCTGTCACTCTTTGGCGTTAACATCAGTGTCCAATTATATATATATATATATATATATATATATATATATATATATATATATGGAGTGGTGGTGTTAATTTTTATTTTATATTATTTTTCTCGAGTACTTTTTTAATATTAATCCATTAAAAACATCGCTAATAAACTGAATGATCGTATTTCCATAACGGCACTTTTGAGAATATATATATATATATCTATATCTTTATATATATATATATATATATATATATATATATATATTTGTAAAATCTATGCCTGAGCATTTTTCTTCCTTTTGCTCTTCATCGTCATGTTTATGTTGATGCGATTGCATATTCACATGAAAGAGAGGAAACGCTGAAATTTAATATTTTTAAGGTGTTTTTTGAAGCATATAACCTGTCAGATTTCATTTAGTTTAGTTTTGTTTATGTCGTTGGCAATTTTGTCACCAAATATCCCGCATGTGATAACAGAACATCTGCCATGAGAGATGAAATGTAAGAACCTGGTCGTAAATTTACTGTGGATGGTCTGGTGATTAAAGCACTTACTATACATTCTCATTTTATTATTATTATTATTGTTTTATTTCCTTTGGTTTCCAGTTTATACACATTTCTTTACGGATCCTGACCAGAGACCTAAGATCAGAATTGGCATCATGACATTATGAGCACTTTTGAAAACAAAATCACATAATTTACATACACAAAGCCCCAAAAGGCTGTTCTTGTAAGTACAATTTTTGCATTTCTTCAAGGCATGGGCTATCAAGGATTCCTTCAATGAGTCTATTGAAATCGTTTCCAATCAATCCGAGGGCTCCAACTACAACTGGAATTGTTAATGTCCTCATCTTTCACATTTTTTAGATTTTGATTTCAATGTACTTGTATTCTGATAGTTTTTTGATGATTTTCAAAGATACACTGCAGTCTGCAGGGACTGCTATGTCAATAATGTTGTCTTTGCGGTCCCTAATCCCGATGTCAGGGCGATTAGCTTTGATTGTTCTCTCTGTGTGTTTTGTAAAGTCCCATAAAATTATTACGGGCCCTGTCTCCGTAACCGGGTCTAGGTGGTGTTCATACCAATCTCTTGCAATTTTCTTTTCTGTAAGTGTTGCAGATTTTCCACACCAAATTGTGTCGTGCCGTGTTTTATATTCAGTGGGTGGTATTAACGTGCAATCTGATAGAAGATAGTCACTCGCGTCTAGAAATCACATAATCTGCATTTTGGGTTAACATAATTTTTAAGTTTATGTGCTTCGTAATTTCTAGTTAGCAAGCATTGGTCCCTTGCAGCAAGAATAAAACCTTTAGTTTCAGCTTTTAACCCTGCACTACGTAGATAATGATGGTTACGCTGTTCGTCTACATACATCAGCTTGTTTGGTACGAACAGAGTATTGCCCGTGAAGCCGTTTATCTTGCTATCGCTTCTGTATCTGGTCGGTTGCATTAGCCTTTGCTTTCTTTTTTAAGTATTTTTCAGCTTCATTCGGAGTATTATGCTGTACTTGTATTTCTTCACCCACGTAAAACTCCATTTTGAAATTGTTGGCTTCCTTTACTACTGAATAAAGTCGCTTACTACTGTCATGTTCTTTGACACAGATTATCATCCAATCTCCTGTAGTTTCTAGGTATTTTCGAGGGCCGATTATTGTAGTTTTGTAAGACAGTTCTAGTTGAACTAATCCTCTGCCTCCTTCGGATCTGGCTACATACGGACTTGGGATGATGCATGCGGTGCTAGGCGAGAAGCTTTCATGTTTTTACATCACCTTGTTTGGTACGGGCTGAATATTGAACGTGATGCGGTTTATCTTGCCATCGGTTATTATTATTATTATTATTTTAATTTATTATATAAATTCAGCGATTCCGTTGAAGTCTGCAGTTAACTTTAACCCTTTTACACGTTAAAGGCAAGGAGCCCTGAATGAATTAAAACAGAAAAAGACCTCATGAAGATCTCAGCAAAATCTCAATCACATGCACATTGTCAAGATTGAAACAAAGTATCGTGAACACTAGTGATTGTTTTAATTTTGAATATTTTGAAACCCGGGTAACATCGAGTACCTCAACTAATATTCTTTTTCTTTTCTTTCTTTTTTTGCTTTTTTTTCTTTATTTTTTTTTTATTTTTATTTTTTTTTTTTTGCACAGAAACAATTTTCTTAGCAGATGTCAACCTTTTCGAAATGTTATCAGATTGTGATGTTTAATTCGTTTTGGGACGTTTATTCTTCTGACGAATGCACATGCCATTATCTTTGGTGTTTACTTTCTTTGCCCCGAATTCAATTAAACTAATCAGTTTTGTAGAAATCGCTTGCCTTTTAATGCGCTTTCTCAAGTAAATATCTTCACATTTTTCCCCGTTTCTAGACGTGTTAGATGCAATTATTGAATTGTGTGCGAATTCTCAGGAATATTTTATGAGGAGTAAAATCGGCTATGAGAGATACTGTGGAGATAGCGATTCATGCCTTTACCGAGGGCATTAGTGCAGAGTGCACATAAGCAGCTTCAGCCGACTGGCAATGGACAAAGTTCAGGACGGCGAATCAATTCCCTCAGCAATAGCAGCAGTGTAGTTAACATAGCCTCTACCGACCAGCAAAGTGGCAGAGCAGAGGGGTGTGGATTCATGTTTTTACCCCGGGTTATTAATGCTAAGTAAACATAGACACACACTATCGACTGGACATTGTGGCCAGGTTCCGGAATGTGGTTTCATGATTTTCCTAAGGGTACATCTGGCAATAGAACAGTTCTATAATGTTCGGATAAGCTAATAGTTTCGAGTTAATAATATTCTAAAGAAGACACCTGAACCAAAGATTAGTGAAAAAAAAAGATTTAATCCAGTGGAGAACATGGATTACTAAGACAATAATAGCGAAAATCGTAGTTCAGTGGGGCAATGCGTACGACTCAACGCTATGCTTTGCGACCCACACAAAAATAGTGTAAAGAAGGTCGATCGTCTATCTACACAACAAGCAGAATACAGAGATGTGGATTCATTCCTTTTGCTAATTAAGGTTAAATGAACTGAGGCAGCATCAAACGACTGGTAATTGGAATAGACGATTGGCAATAGAATAGAATGCGGGGTTTTGGATTCATGCCTTTCCCAAGGTCATTAAGCCTCAGTGTACATAGGCAGCCTCAGGCTTATGGATTCCTGCTTTTCCCAATGGCATTAAGATACGTGAATGTAGGCAACCTCATCTGAGGGGTAATAGGTCGGTGTACAAGGATGTGGGTTTGAGCCATTCGCAATGGTAATAACGTATATGAACATATGCAAAATTAGCTGAAGAGCAATAGGTCAGTGTACAGAAATGTGGTTTCATGCTTTTCTCAATGGTATTAAGATACGTGGCCACAATAATCAGTAAAATCTATTTATCCAAACGTGTAGGTGTGTGAGAGAGACAGAGACAAAGACGTCCTGGGTAAGACGACAAACTACGTCCAACAGTAAGGCCTCTGATCAGGAGGTTTTGAGGAGCGTGTAACCACTTCTTAATTGCTGGTGTTCTCAGATTCATCCTGACCCGGCGTGGTACCACCTGTTAGGGACCGAGCTATAGGAAAACTGTTACCTCCCATCGCCAAACTGGAGTCAAAACACTATAAAAGTGTAAAAATGCATTTTCATACCAGCAATATATTTTTGAAGAAAAAAATATTAGCTGCAATAAAAAATCTTGTCGGCATTAAATAACCCATTGAGGTTGATATGCCGTAAAACAAAACAAAACAAATCGATAGATAGATAGATAGATAGATAGATAGATAGATAGATATGAGGAGACTAAGATAGATAGATAGATAGATAGATAGATAGATAGATAGATAGATAGATAGATAGATAGAAAATATAACCAGCAATAAAAAATCTCGTCGGCATTAATAAGCCATTGAGGTTGATATGCCTTAAAACAAAACAAAACAAATCAATAGATAGATAGATAGATAAAAAAAAATATTAACAGCAATAAAAATCTTGTCGGCATTAAATAACCCATTAAGGATGATATGCCGTAAACCAAACTAAACCCGAGACGGAGAGAATGGATATGTGTGTGTGAGAGAGAGAGAGAGAGAGAGAGAAGGTTAATGAGTATATGTGAAAGAGTGGGTCAATGAGTGTGCATGTGTGAGTGTCAGAGAGGCAGAGGTAGTGAGTCAGTGTGTTTTTGTGAGAGAAGTCAATGAGTATGTGTGTTTGTGTGTGTGTCTGTGTGTGTGTGCGAGAGAGAGAGAAAGAGAGAGAGAGAGTGAGTGGGGAGAGATTAAGAGAGTTTGACTGAGAATCCGACAGGATGGAAAACGTGAAGTACAATTTTGTAAATAAGAATGCCCTGAAACGTTTCTACGGTAAAGAATAAAATGTCATGGAAATAGAAAAAGAGTTACTATCGCCTTACGATTTTGCGTCTCTGGGGAAAGAGGATGTAGATTTGAAAATAAGTCATCCCCGACAAGGATGCATGAACGATCTTGAACTCTGTCACGTCTGGAAAGTGAGGATTACACTACTCCAGCGCAGATATGACACCAATAATCCAGTTTTGATCTGATTTAACACTTGACAGGAAGAGCCAGATACTTTTGGAGGTGGTACAAGAAATCGATCATTTTTTCAATATTTTTAGCAATGGATCATATATATATATTCCACTTCAGGTCTGGTGACAGCCTGATCCCCAAAGCCGATAACCTTATTGAAAGGGCCACCATACTCGGTAATCACTAAACATTACAAGATTTTCTATGTGTTTATTGGATCAGTAAAGGGAAATTTTAATCTTTAATCTTTTTAAGAGAAAACGTTTAATCTTCAAAGGGAAATTTGGAAACCGTGGAAGGAATGGTGAGCCACTGGGAAATGAGAAAACCTCGGTGGGAATAGTGAGCCACTGGGAAATGAGCAAACCTCGGTAGGAATGGTGAGCCACTGGGAAATGAGAAAACCTCGGTAGGATTGGTGAGCCACTGGGAAATGAGCAAACATCGGTAGGAATGGTGAGCCACTGGGAAATAAGCAAACCTCAGTAGGATTGGTGAGCCACTGGGAAATGAGCAAACCTCGGTAGGGTTGGTGAGCCACTGGGAAATGAGAAAACATCGGTAGGAATAGTGAGCCACTGGGAAATAAGCAAACCTCGGTGGGAATGATGAGCCACTGGGAAATAAGCAAACCTCGGTGGGAATGGGGAGCCACTGGGAAATGAGCAAACCTCGGTAGGAATGGTGAGCCACTGGGAAATGAGCAAACCTCGGTAGAATGGTGAGCCACTGGGAAATAAGCAAACCTTGGTAGGATTGGTGAGCCACTGGGAAATAAGCAAACCTCGGTAGGATTGGTGAGCCACTGGGAAATGAGCAAACCTCGGTAGGAATGGTAAGCCACTGGGAAATGAGCAAACCTCGATAGGAATGGTGAGCCACTGGGAAATTAGCAAACCTCGGTAGGATTGGTGAGCCACTGGGAAATGAGAAAACATCGGTAGGAATAGTGAGCCACTGGGAAATAAGCAAACCTCGGTGGGAATGGTGAGCCACTGGGAAATAAGCAAACCTCGGTGGGAATGGGGAGCCACTGGTATATGAGCAAACCTCGGTAGGAATGGTGAGCCACTGGGAAATGAGCAAACATCGATAGGAATGGGGAGCCACTGGGAAATAAGTAAACCTCGGTGGGAATGGGGAGCTACTGGGAAATAAGCAAACCTCGGTAGGAATGGTGAGCCACTGGGAAATGAGCAAACCTCGGTAGGAATGGTGAGCCACTGGGAAATGAGCAAACATCGGTAGGAATGGTGAGCCACTGGGAAATAAGCAAACCTCGGTGGGAATGGTGAGCCACTGGGAAATAAGCAAACCTCGATGGGAATGGGGAGCCACTGGGAAATGAGCAAACCTCGGTAGGATTGGTGAGCCACTGGGAAATGAGCAAACCTCGGTAGGAATTGTGAGCCACTGGGAAATGAGCAAACCTCGGTGGGAATGGGGAGCCACTGGGAAATAAGTAAACCTCGGTGGAAATGGGGAGCCACTGGGAAATAAACAAACCTCGGTAGGAATGGTGAGCCACTGTGAAATGAGCAAACCTCGGTAGGATTGGTGAGCCACAGGAAAATAAGCAAACCTCGGTAGGATTGGTGAGCCACTGGGAAATGAGCAAACCTCGGTAGGAATGGGAAGCCACTGGGAAATGAGCAAACCTCGGTAGGAATGGTGAGCCACTGGGAAATGAGCAAACATCGGTAGGAATGGTGAGCCACTGGGAAATAAGCAAACCTCGGTGGGAATGGGGAACCACTGGGAAATAAGCAAACCTCGGCGGGAATGGGGAGCCACTGGGAAATAAGCAAACCTCGGTAGGATTGGTGAGCCACTGGGAAATGAGCAAACCTCGGTAGGAATGGGGAGCCACTGGGAAATAAGCAAACCTAGGCGGGAATGGGGAGCCACTGGGAAATGAGCAAACCTCGGTAGGATTGGTGAGCCACTGGGAAATGAGCAAACCTCGGTAGGATTGGTGAGCCACTGGGAAATAAACAAACCTCGGTAGGATTAGTGAGCCACTGGGAAATGAGCAAACCTCGGTAGGAATGTTAAGCCACTGGGAAATTAGCAAACCTCGGTAGGAATGGTGAGCCACTGGGAAATGAGCAAACCTTGGTAGGATTGGTGAGCCACTGGGAAATGAGCAAACATCGGTAGGAATGGTGAGCCACTGGGAAATAAGCAAACCTCGGTAGGATTGGTGAGCCACTGGGAAATGAGCAAACCTCGGTAGGAATGGTAAGCCACTGGGAAATGAGCAAACCTCGGTAGGAATGGTGAGCCACTGGGAAATTAGCAAACCTCGGTAGGATTGGTGAGCCACTGGGAAATGAGCAAACATCGGTAGGAATGGTGAGCCACTGGGAAATAAGCAAACCTCGGTAGGAATGGTAAGCCACTGGGAAATGAGCAAACCTCGGTAGGAATGGTGAGCCACTGCGAAATGAGCAAACCTCGGTAGGATTGGTGAGCCACTGGGAAATGAGCAAACATCGGTGGGAATGGTGAGCCAATGGGAAATAAGCAAACCTCGGTGGGAATGGTGAGCCACTGGGAAATAAGGAAACCTCGGTGGGAATGGGGAGCTACTGGGAAATAAGCAAACCTCGGTAGGATTGGTGAGCCACTGGGAAATAAGCAAACCTCGGTGGGAATGGTGAGCCACTGGGAAATGAGCAAACCTCGGTAGGAATGGTGAGCCACTGGGAAATAAGCAAACCTCGGTAGAAATGGTATGCCACTAGGAACTGATCAAAACTCAAGAACGTTGAGCCACTAAGAAATGAGCAAACTTCGGTAGAAATTGTGAGCCACTTGGAAATGAACTAACCTCGTTAGGAACGATGAGCCACTGGTAAATGAGTAAACCTCGGTAGGAATTGTGGGCCACTGGGATATGAGCAAACATCGTTAAGAATTGTGAGCCACTGGGAAATGAGCAATCATCGGTAAGATTGGTGGACCATTGGGAAATGAGCAAACCTCGGTAGGAATGGTGAGCAACTGGGAAACGAACAAACATCGGTAGGAACGGTGGACAATTGAGAAATGAGCAAACATCGGTAAGAATGGTGAGCCATTGGAAAATAAGCAAACCAAGATAGAAATGGAAATTGATTTAAGCATTCAAGTCAGTCAAGTGCCATACGTGATACATGGTTGGGTAATTATGTCTCTTTCGATTTATGAGTGACTAGGCGGATGGCTCTCAGTCAGGAGGTTGGCATTTCTTTCTGCGATAAACTGGTTGCCAACCAATGTTATAGGAGTCAGTCTACCCTACTGTTACATCCATAGCGGTAAGGAAAAAGAGACAGATCCATGCGCGTAAATTCGAACTCTTCCCTCCGATTTCTCATTCCAAGCAGTTACCTATCACACCGCACATACCCCGTATAGAATAGAAAACTGTAAATTCTCTTGAACACTGAAATGGATTTTCCATCCTAGGCATGGAAATTGGATGTAGTTATTATAAACAAAAACAAAAAAGATCAAATAATATAAATTGTTGTTCCCGTAAACAAAAGAATGAATTTTAAAATGTGGAAAACTTGCAAAATCTTTGGATAAACTTGGACGTTCACTCCCGCAAAAAAGACAGTTTTTCCCTTGACACCGCTATTATTTTAACTATCTTCACTCCTTAGCAATAGTTATTGTTTTGAAAAGTGATAATTAGGATTCTAATAAAACCTTGACATATGGGGAACGTGAATTTTTTCAGATTTTTTGTTCTTGAGAATTTACAACAAAAATATTAAAAACTATTTATTTATTAGATTGTTTATTTACAAGAATAATGTTCTAAAAACTAATACAATTAAAACTAATGCAATGCAATATTTATTATTTACCAATTTATAAAGAAATAAATATGAAAATGAATTTTATTCATAAATTTATAAACATTTACTAAAATATTAACTATGTAAACCTACTGTAAAGCAATTGATATTATTTACCATCTTATAAAGTTTGAATCAATTATCATCTGTTTTGCCAACCATTCCAATAAATACTATATAGTAGAATCAATGACAACCGGACTATGAGGAATTGGTTACAAAGTCCGGATATGAGGGATTCCGGATATGAGGGATTCCGGATATGAGTAATTGGTTACAAAGTCCGGATATGAGGGATTCCGGATATGAGGAATTTGTTACAAAGTCCGGATATGAGGGGTTATAATTAGATTAAAATAAAAGAACTGAAATCAGGTTTAACATTTATTTTCAGTGTTTTACAGTAAACAAAATAAGCTAATGGCGAGTGAAATATAACTGAATTGATTTTAATGAAAAAAGAAATAAAATTATGTAATGTTAATGAAAATTCCTTAAATTAAGTATGCCACGTATGCAAAACAAATAATGTAACGAGGATTTTTTAATCGCTGTTGCATGATGATTCTTTCTCTTCTAATGTCATTCTCAACTTTTTCGCATTTTCGTTTTGCTTTTGTTCTTGACACTTTTAACTCCGCGTGTTATTGCAATCGTCCTAGTTAAATGCTGTCTTTCTTTCCATAAAACTGACAACCTTTTCAATAGATTTTTTCAATTTCAGTCCAGGTTTCATCACAATTATGCATCTTGTCGCTATCTTGTTGCATATTTGTCTCATTGTCATCCTTTCCTCTTATTTCCATCACCCTTTGCACCAATACAAGCCATTAGGGTGAAATAAGCATAGGCAATTATCCAAAGTAAATTTCCGGTAAAACAGAAATTTCAAATCAGTTACATATCACCAAATAGTTCAAATATACACATCAAATGTCCGGATATGCGGGGTTCCGGATATGAAGCACTCCAGATATGGCGCACTCCGAATATGAGGTATTCTGGATATGCGGGATTCCGGATATGAGGTACTTCGGATATGAAGCACTCCAGATATGAAGGATTCCGGATATGAGGCACTCCGGATATGAGGCACTGTGACGGACGCAGATAGCCTAAACACGCATACACGCATATATTAAAGTTAATTTCCGCCTAGCAACAGAATGGGGGTCACGTGGAAATCTTGTGATATTTTGGGAAAGCAAGTCAAGAGGTTGACTGACCCAATTAACCGTAGCAATAAATGTCTAGACAGAAGCTAGACAGGGGACTGATGTAAGCTGGAATTCGCGCCAAAACTTAAGACACGTGAGAGTCAGAAATTTACTTGGGAGTCAGTTGCTGTCTTGTCTTTGAAGGAGCAAGACTCGAAATCGAAGCGCTGATAATTTATGAACGGAAAGATAAGACTCATAATAATAGATAATGATGGAACTTGTCCGATTCATCCCAGGCAACTCCGGACAAGAAATATAGGAGCAAGTATTTCTGTTCGATAACCCCAAATTGAAGACGCAGAGAAATTTGTACGCTGAGAATACAGCCTGCGTTTGAAGAAAAGAGAAAACCAGAGAGGAAGAAAGTATTTATCTCTGTTATAAGTTGAATTGTGTAAAGAAGAAGAAAGAAAGAAAAAAGAAAACCAGAGAGAGGAAGAAAGTGTATATCTCTGTTACAAGTTGAATTGTGTAAAGAAGAAGAAAAGAAGAAGAAAACCAAAGAGAGGAAGAAAGTGTATATCCCTGTTGCAGTGAATCAGGTTCGGAAACTGAACTGTATACAGAAAAAGAAAGAAGGAAAGGAAAAACAGAGAGAGGAAGAAAGTGTATATCTCTGTTACAGCCGGACAGTGTGTGAAATCGTATTTGTGTCAAGAAAAGAAAAGAAAGGACAATGATAAAAAGAGAGAACTGAATATATAAAAGATAAGTAATCATATATTTTAGACCCGTATTAGAAAGATACACATACATCCATAAATATTATGTTCTTACAAACACCTTTCCACATGTCAAAATAATAATTGTAACTCCTATCCCATCTCTTTTGTGTATGCCTTGATTTCTGCATTCGTAGTAATTCATACTTATATTTTTGTTCGGTCGGGTTCAGTGGAATCCATTTGGAGTTAGGCAAATTTTGATATCCCAACGTAAATCTTGAGATCTGGTCGTCGGATATTTTTACTCATACTTATATTTTCTTTTATTTTAATATTTTGTATATCTGTATATATTAAAATTCTTGTATCCAAATTCGCTAAGCTTTATCCTTGAAGTGTGAATCAGTATTCGTGTTGAAACCAAAGTGAATCTGGGAAAAGATTACTGTTCGATTATTCTAATCAAACAGTGTTCTAAAACTATTTTTTGTCCATTGTCACGATCTGGGAGAGATAGCCTGTATCTCTCCACAGGTGTGAGAATGTATATATCTTCTGGTCGGTGTATGATCGCCTTATAAACCCATTCGTCGACTAGGGCATATGACAGGCACTCCAGATATGAGGGATTCTGGATATGAGGCACTCCGGATATGAGGCACATCAGATATGAGGCACTCCGGATATGAAGGATTCCGGATATGAGGGATTCTACTGTAATAAATAAATAGAGTAACTAAACAACCCAATAAATAAATAGAGTTTATCATTTTTGTTGTCAAATCCCAAGAAAAAAAAAGTATAAAATCACTTTTATCATTATTTTTTTTTTTTTTAGTTTTTACTGAAATTCTAATCATCGCTTTGTAAAACAACAAACATTAACAAGGAGTGAAGATAATTTAAAATAAAACTGGTGTCAAGAGAAGAACAGTCCTTTTTTTTTCGGGGACGAACGTCCAAGTTTGCCAATATTTGAATATTTCTAGAAAACTGAAAAGAAGCTGGTATAATATGAAGATGATCCCGTAATAACCGTCTGAAGACGCTCGAAAAACTGGAAATCCGGGCGAGGACTAAACCCATGCAAACAAAAGCATTACAATTAACACAGAGGACAGTATTGAAATAATGCAGTCATTTCATGTCGAATTATAGCGGTTGGAAACCTCTACGAATCCGGCTGAAACGTCATGTATGTAATAACAAAGATGGGGACAATGTAAATAGTCTATATAGTTACAATAATCAGTAATATAGACAGATATTAACCGTCTATTTTGATTATTATATTTTTAAAATCGTATTTATTTGATAATCCTCTATAAATAGTCGTATGTATTATTTGATAATCTTATTTTAATAAACAAATATATTGGATAATCTTATTTTAATAAACAAATATATTACAAAAACCTTATTTTTTTAATTTTATTTATTTGATAATCGTAATATAACTATATTTATTTGATAATCGTAATGTGACTATACTTATTTGATAATCGTATAATTTAATAATCGTATTTCTTTGATAAATGAATTTTTATTAATAGCTCTAGGTATTTGATAATCCTATTTTAATATTCTTATTGTTTTATAATCATCGTTAAATGATCTTATTTTTCTTTTTTCTTATGCAATTGATAATGGTATTTAATAATCGTATTTATTGCATAAATCTTTTAATAGCTCTATTTATTTGATAATCGTATTTGTTTAATAATCTTATTTAATTGATCATAATTTTATGGAAGCACTATGTACGAGGGTAGGCTGAAAAGTTCATAGGCTGACAATGAAGGGGTAATGCCAAAGCTGTGAAATCTTGCATGCGTTCATTTTAACTCTTCTTATTAATTGTTTCTTTCCAGATAAACTAACATCTGACTGTTCAAAAAAGACTTCAATAGTAACTTGTACCAACCTCTCTTTACTATATATATATATATATATATATATATATATAGCTTTAATTAAAGTGGACGTCATATCTAAGGCACCTTTCGGCCAACGCTTTGTCAAAGATATTCGTTGGCAATATTAGATATAAATGAATACAAAGACAACTTAATAACTCGAATGAGGAGGGAAAGGTGGAACTCGATTAAAAGACAAATTTTAATTATATAAATTAAAATTGAACGAGAGGGGTGTACATAAATAGTTCCACAAGAGTATATAAAATAGAAAAAAGGGCAAGACCCTCCAACAGACGTAAGGAACGTAAAAATGTTCCTTCTGTCTGCAGAGACTGGGTTGCTGACATTGAATATAAACGGCTTCAGAAACTCTAAGATGGTGTATTGATCGAGCGCTCTGTAAAACCGAAAACCACGCGTCTTCGTACTCAGCGGCACAAGCATCATTGTCCAGCAAATGTTGGCCAATTGCTGACTGATGGACTGACTCCAAGTTCTCCACTTCCTTAACCGGGTATTGAACTCACACTCTTTGGGTCCTGTCACTGGATCTAAATAACACCTTTATCCACTAGCAGAACTTTCAAAGGGAAATTAACAGGAGATAACTGATAACTGACATCCATTAAACATGGCACGTGGAACTAGAACAGTCTACCCCAGTGAGGGAAATAAAGGGTCCAACCAACTGAAGAAGGCCGGAGCGTACAAACGACTGAAACGTTGTAATAAATATGGCGACAAAGATGAGGACAATAGGCCGTAAATGTAAATTCGATAATCTTGTTTGAATGATCGGATTACTTTGATAACACTGTTCAACACGATTTTGGGGGCCAAAAACAAAATGCGATTTTTAGCTAATTTGATGGTGCTGATTTCGAAAATGACATTAGTTTTTTGTAGTTCGCCACCGTTTCTGCTGTACTGAAATTGCTCGTTTTGGGGAAAAACATAAATTTACGTTCTTGGCTGATCGCAAAATTTAGTTAATAAAGGCCGTAGAAATCCATTAATTTTCAGGTAGGACGAGCAATTTATGTCAGCCACCTGAAATAAAATATTTTTATAAGAAAAAATGTTTTTGGGTAGAAAATTTTTAAAATAGATGTATTGAAATTTTCCAATTTATCGCCAAAATTCAAATTAACTGATAAACTTTACCAGTCATACACTTTAGTAAAACCCTAAATGAAACCCTGAAATCTTTTGTTTGATATTCATAAATTTATCCCATCACTTTTATCCCTTCACTACGGAAAGAAACCAAGCACATTGAGAGCATTTTGTTTTCACAGTTGGAAAGAAACTCCGACTAAAGTCATTCCAATTGAATGCACCTATTCCATTGTACATGATACTCTTGGAGTACCAAAAGAGACTTAACATAGAACATCACAATCAAGAAAGAGAAAATTTTACCATAGTTCTTATTCTCACGGAGTTTTTCTTTCTACTGTTATTTTATTAAATGATTTGATGAAAATACTTGTTGGTCTTGGTATATTCAATCGTGTTATTTTAAATGACTTAAGGTCTGATTGTTATTGCAAAAATAGCATTTCTCAATAAGCAGATCAATATTTGTGAATTTAAATATGAATTGAGAGGTTTCTATGATTTTATTTTGAGAAATATTGCCATCGGTCAGTATCATATATCCAGAAAACAAATGAAGAAAATGTTTTTTTTTTTTCCAAAAATGGGACATTTCAGTACAGCAAAAATGGTAGCTAACCAAGAAAAAGTAAGGTCATTTTCAGATTCAGCGGCCCTCAGATTGCCTAATAAAGATGTTTGGTATTTCAACACCGTTTCAATTTTTTTTCTTGAACAGTGTAATCGTATTCAAAATGAAAATTGTATTTCTTAGATAATCGTATTTTAATAATTGTATATATTTAGTCATTTAGTCGTTAGTATTTTTAATAGTCTTTATTCTATTATTACTTGACATCAAATGACTTAGAAAAACTCACCAAAACGCTTAACAGTCATTATCTGCTCGTTCTATTTCGTACACACACACACACACACACACACACACACACACACACACACACACACACACACACACACACACACACACACACACATATATATATATATATATATATATATACAGAGTGATTGAAAAGTAACTCCCTATTTTATGTATGAGTGACCAGCCAGGAGTCCGTGACTTTTTTCTTTAGTGTTAAAGGAAAAAGTGTACTATACCAAATCTAGACTTTGGAAAACTTGAAGGTTGAATACAAGAATTTATGTCTTCCATGCCACAAGAGTTGCTAGTGAAATCAGTTCACGCGATTCCTGGTGGCCATATTGAATTTTAAATAAATCCTCGTGCTAAACGCTTTCCTCTCATATCCACTTCTTGTAAAAATTATAGTTAATAAATAAATTATAAGTATTTTAAAATGGGGAGATACTTTTCAGTCAGCCTGTATATATATATATATATATATATATATATATATATATATATATATATATATATATATATATATATATATATATATATATATATATATATATATATATATATATATATATATGTATATATATATATAATATATATATATATATATATATATATATATATATATATATATATATATTAGCAGAATTCGCCCATCCTAATTGTGCATCAAATAATCGCCGAGTTTTAGGGTCTCATGCCAGCCTCGGGAATGTCGTACTCGGTAAACAAACGGATATCTCCACCAAAGCTTTTCACATGGAATACTCAGCCAGGTATCTGTGGGGAGAGGCCGTTCAAATTTATGCCACCTCCTGCTCGAGCGACATTCCTCCAGTTCGTGATCGTCGATCATGTGACGAGGGTCGCATGGCGTGTAGAGACGTAACGATGAGAAAGGTCGTTGCCGGAGGGGGAACACTTTATCCTTGCGGTAGACTGACTTTTGACCTGGCTCGGAAAATTCATTCCAAATGTGTGTGGCGTTCTCGGCAAAGAAATATATCGCCACGTTCGGCCATCCGTACGGGTGTTGGGGGAGGCTTGTCCGGCCGATAATCTTGTGAAAATATCTCCACGGTTTCCGCTCGCTTTTCTCCGGCGCATACAAGTCAAAGCTGAAGTCGAAACTGCGTAGAGTATGATCCACAAGACGACGCTGAGAACCGTTGACCATAACAGAAAAACTATCATCCCACGGCACCTGACCATGGTGCCGGAAGGAGCCCAGAAGACTGCTACCATACAGGAAGTAGGTGATATTTGCAACCTCCAGAGCTCTGTTCATAGTGGCAATAGTATCCATCATAACGGTAATTTCCATTCTAGTCATCGGATTTTTGAAAGGTTGCCTTTCCTCTCTATCAGGAAGAATGAGGTAAATCATTAGGGAAATTAAAAAGAACGTTGTAAGAAAACAAGTTGCCCGGAGACTGAAACGAAATCCAACCATGATTGCCTTGTAAAGCATTGATCTTCACAATCTAAAATTCGCCTAATATATTTCTTTTATATTTTATTACAATATATTTTATTTTATTTATGTTTTTTTCAACGTTTAGTCAACAACCTATTTCATTAAAAAATAATTTCCGTAAATGAAATATTGTCTGTAATAAATTCCGTCAAGGAAAGTAGGTAAAGATCACAGAAATCTTCTGGTTAATTTCTTGGAATGTAAACAAACAGTTGAAGAGAAATAAGAATGTTCATAAATTGTTTTAGAACAGCGATTCTTAACCCTTTTTGTACCACAGATGAACCCCTTAATCAATACCCCAACTAAGGGTTAAATAGCATCACCAACCTGCAATTAAACAAGCGTGGTGAATAAGACTACACCTCTGAAGACGTTAATTTTATTTTTGAGCGTTGAAACGTTTTGCGAAGTTTTAGACGTGATTCCAATCGTTGTACAAAGCATTTGGTGTTCTCTCGCAGCTAGTTTGTCTTGGTGGTCTTTGGAGGAATCAGTCTTGGATTTCTGAGAATGAAGATTGTATTCTTCTCAAGAAATTTTGCATTTTAATTAGTGGTCTTCGAGCTGCGACCATCAGATGCCTTCTTTTCACGAATTGCCATAATGGACCAGTGTCTCTGAAAAAAAGATAAACCATGATATAGATATTGAAGAAATAAAATTAATACTTTGGAAATAATAATACAAGAGAATCTCACCATCCACGGAATCAAAAACCATGCATTCGTTTATCCGCGGTTCCCGCAATTAAGAAAGCTTTCATGATTCTATTAAATCAAAACTACTTAGCATAATATGAGGTTTGATAAAAGTGTATCGGGACTGTGGCTAGGGTAACGGTGCTAAAGTACTCTCATATGGCAGTGAAGCCGCTTGGCTCAGATTGACCTTGAACTCTGTCTCACATATGGTATTGTTCAATCCTTTAAACTAGCGTATAATACACAGGAACAAAACTGGCCATAAGATTGATTTTATAAATATTGACCTAATTAGAAAAGTTTAATCATTACACAGAAATACATCGAAGGAAATCTGGTAAATAGTTTAACATCTATAAACACATGTCAAATACGCTATTTGGTATAACCAACTTTTATAAAAGATTTTTCTCCCCGGAATCGATCCTCCAGATTTACAAATCAACAATTCGCCCATGCCTATTCGTGGCAGCCAGCTATAGGCTCTCACTCTGGCCAGTACAAAATGGCCGCAAACTACATGAAAACTGCCGTAGAAGCATGAAAAAGTCGATTATTTCCACTATCGATGGGAGTTGGGAAATGCAAAGTCGGTCTTGGCCTTCTCGCTAACTTGGAGCATGTGCATGTAAATTTTGCTGCAAATCCGTCGAAAATTGCGGCCGTGCATTTGTAACACACACACACACACACACACACACACACACACACACACACACACACACATCCTGCCTTTTATAGATAGAGATAATAATAGCATTTTATTTTTAATCAATTTGAATTCCTTCAATAACATCAAATCTCAAATTAAAGAAAAACAAATTTTCGTTCATCAGCAAGTGATTTTTTTAAAACTACTTCATTTCGTTTGTGTCGTTGATTTACCGCGTAACCTATTTCTCGTCGGGGAGATTTCGTTCTCTCTATCATTAAATGGGCTTCTTTTTTATGTGCTGTGTCCTTTTAGTACCTGAATGATCATGGCTCTCCACAACTCCCTACTCTTTGTAACTCACAGTAAGGTTTGTCATTAACTATTCCTCCCACTCTCATTTCCATCTATTCATCTTGCCTTCAATATATTTTATGAGTGTCAGATTCTCTAAACCCCTTTCCTTATTATGTATCCTAGAAATTTCAGCTAAGTGCCATTTTTGTTTCTATTTTCCTTGAAACTTCCCCGTTAAGCACATGTTCAATCCATAGCATTCTCCGTATCCTTCTATAGAACCAGATCTATATGGTCCCCGAGTCATCTCTTCATCTGCCTAGCATTCACTGGAGGATTGATATTACCTAGCAGTTCAACATTTTTCCTGTTTCTGAATATTTTGCTTAACTTTCGCTATTCCAATGCTTCTTTGGATTTCGGTGTCATATATTTCATCGTCTGTTATAAACATTTCCCAGATAGTTAAATTTGCTTCCTTGCTTGATTCGAACTTCACCTTCTTGCTAATAACCATGCATTCTGTCTTACAATTAATTATTTGTTCTTTTACTTATATAATAAAATGAAGTACTTCCCAAAATATCTGTCATCTATCAAAAGCCGCCAAACACCAGCATTGTAGTATGGCGTAATAATTAATTCATTGTCGATTGAATTTATAATTAATGTTAAAACAGTTCAGTTTTCCGCAATAATTAAGGGGAAGGTTTTCTTGTAAGAAAAAATTGATGTTTTTCATATAAAACATTTGGGGCTTTTTCCTTACAAAGACAAGATAAGCAAGGCAATAGTGCCACTAAAATCCAAGAAGCTATTAAAAATGAAAAAGAATGAGAAAAGTGTAGAAGGAACCGGAAACCCAATGGTAAACAGGAAAAGTTGAGATAAATCTCTACATTTAACAATGCAGGAAGGCAGTGTGAACCTATCTATATGAATTTCGTAATCAAGGTATAAACATGTAGAAGAATAGCTAAGGAACATAGAAAAGGGCGTTGGACGGCTATATAATATCTAATCTCTTCTATGGCAGTGAATGCTGGACAATTTCCTCACAGATGAAGAAGAGACTTGAAGCGACAGAGATGTGGTTCTACTGACGAGTGTCCCTAGAAACAAAGAAAAGAGTGTTGGACGACTATGTAATATCTAATCTCCTATATGGCAGTGAATGCTGGACAATCTCCTCTCAGATGAAAAAGAGACTTGAAACGACAGAGATGTGGTTCTAATGACGAGTGTCCTTAAAAACAAAGAAAAGAGTGTTGGATGGCTATGTAATATCTAATCTATATGGCAGTGAATGCAGGACAATCTCCTCACAGATGAAGAAGAGACTTGAAGCGACAGAGATGTGGTTCTACTGACGAGTGTCCTTAGAAACAAAGAAAAGAGTCTTGGACGGCTATGTAATATCTAATCTCCTATATGGCAGTGAACTGGACAATCTCCTCACAGATGAAGAAGAAGAGACTTGAAGCGAAAGAGATATGGTTCTACTGACGAGTGTCCTTAGAAACAAAGAAAAGAGTGTTGGACGGCTATGTAATATCTAATCTCCTATATGACAGTGAATGCTGGACAATCTCCTCACAGATGAAGAAGAGACTTGAAGCGACAGAGATGTGGTTCTACTGACGGGTGTCCTTAGAAACAAAGAAAAGAGTGTTGGACGACTATGTAATATCTAATCTCCTATATGGCAGTGAATGCTGGATAATCACCTCACAGATGAAGAAGAGACTTGAAGCGACAGAGATGTGGTTCTACTGACGAGTGTCCTTAGAAACAATGAAAAGAGTGTTGGACGGCTATATAATATCTAATCTCTTCTATGGCTGTGAATGCTGGACAATTCCCTCACAGATGAAGAAGAGACTTGAAGCGACAGAGATGTGGTTCTACTGACGAGTATCCTTAGAAACAATGAAAAGAGTGTTGGACGGCTATATAATATCTAATCTCTTCTATGGCTGTGAATGCTGGACAATTTCCTCACAGATGAAGAAGAGACTTGAAGCGACAGAGATGTGGTTCTACTGACGAGTGTCCTTAGAAACAAAGAAAAGAGTGTTGGACGGCTATGTAATATCTAATCTCCTATATGGCAGTGAATGCTGGACAATCTCCTCACAGATGAAGAAGAGACTTGAAGCGACAGAGATGTGGTTCTACTGACGGGTGTCCTTAGAAACAAAGAAAATAGTGTTGGACGGCTATGTAATATCTAATCTCCTATATGGCAGTGAATGCTGGACAATCTCCTCACAGATGAAGAAGAGACTTGAAGCGACAGAGATATGGTTCTACTGATGAGTGTCCTTAGAAACCAAGAAAAGAGTGTTGGACGGCAATGTAATATCTAATCTCCCATATAGCAATGAATGCTGAACAATCTCCTCACAGATGAAGAAGAGACTTGAAGCGACAGAGATGTGGTTCTACTGACGAGTGTCCTTAGAAACAAAGAAAGGAGTTTTGGACGGCTATGTAATATCTAATCTCCTATATGGCAGTGAATGCTTGACAATCTACAGACATATGAAGAAGAGACTTGAAGCGACAGAGATGTGGTTCTACTGACGGGTGTCCTTAGAAACAAAGAAAATAGTGTTGGACGGCTATGTAATATCTAATCTCCTATATGGCAGTGAATGCTGGACAATCTCTTCACAGATGAAGAAGAGACTTGAAGCGACAGAGATGTGGTTCTACTAACAAGTGTCCTTAGAAACAAAAGAAAAGAGTGTTGGACGGCTATGTAATATCTAATCTCCTATATGGCAGTGAATGCTGGACAATCTCCTCACAGATGAAGAAGAGACTTGAAGCGACAGAGATGTGCTTCTACTGACGAGTGTCCTTAGAAGCAAAGAAGAGAGTGTTGGACGGCTATGTAATATCTAATCTCCTATATGGCAATGAATGCTGGACAATCTCCTCACAGATGAAGAAGAGACTTGAAGCGACAGAGATGTGGTTCTATTGATTCACGTTGAAACACCGGTTCTCGTACGATCAGCGAAGTTAAGCAAACTGGAGCTTGGTTTGTACCTATATGGGTAAACACTTGAGTATACCAGGCGCTCTATGATTGTGCAGATGGTGTAATGGATAACGGCTCGGGCTTTGAGAGTGGGGACCCGTGTTCCAATTGCTGTCGTATCCGTTTTAATCACTTACGCGCAAATACCATAGTTAAGGTATGAATCCGCCTCTTCTCCAACCCCAACTATGGATTAATTAGTAGGACTTGTATCAGTAAAATCATTATAATCTTCGAAAGATTTTTGCTTTTTTAAAATATTTTTTTTGGTTTTAAATAAACCTTTTACTTCTTTTTTACAGTACTGTTCACCCTGCACAAGGCCCTGGTGTGGCACTCGAGATAGAGTGTTATTTTAAGAGATAGTTTATACCTTCAAAGTATCGATAAACTGTAAAACATCAATTATTGTATATGGCATTATTCATTTTTCGCCTAATCTGACTCTTGTAGGCATAAAACACAACAGCACGAATCAGGTACTTCCTGGTGTGATAGAAAGTGCCAGCCATTTCTCCGGCATCTTTAAGAACTGGTTGTATATATGAGTTCAACTAGAAGTTGGCATTGAACATTGGACTTCTATTAAGATACAGTCAGTATCATGGAGTCTCATTGGAAATTCAAACCGTCTATCGGAACTGGATATCGTTTCTTTGGCTATCGTCTCATTGCATTTGACATGTGTAACTTCAGCTTTGCATTGATGGTAAACGGCATCTGCGAATAATCGATTTATGCCCGTCCGACCAAATACAAAAGTCCTCTTTCATTGTTGCTCAAATGAAACTGAAAACCGAAATGGCTTCCCTTTGACCTGGTATCCTCAAAGCAAAACGTATTCGTTTAATCTGAAATGACCACTATTGTCAAATGATTTTTCTTTGATAAAAGCATGCCGATGGTAGTCTTTGCTGGACACATTAATTGGCGATTTGTTTTAAATATACCAACTCTAAATTGATAATGGCAATTGGGAAATTAACGGTTTCAATACAGGAAACAATTGCGCATTCAATTTGTTTTTAATCATTTCACCCCAAGCAATGTAATAAAGCAAATAAAATGCATTGTTGAATGTGAAATAATATGACAAAAAAAATTGTTATTAACAAGCGAGAAAAATAAAATCACATAATTTAAAAAGACAAAAGATAACGATAATTCATTTAAATTTTTAAAGATCAAAGTTGACTGGAGAGCCAAAAGTCGAAAGAGACTTGAACAGACGAGAAATGCTAGAGAAGAAACTGTTAGCATAGAACTAAATCTAACCCTTTGAACTGTAACATAATGAGACCTAGCCGCCAATCTAGTACTGCGCTTAAATTCCTAAAGTCTAACTACCAAAGAGAAAAGCTGATCAAAACAATTACCATGAAAATATTTATAAAAAAAACTCACAGGGAATCTACGTTACAGAAAGTAACTGAAGTCGAGATGCCAGATGAGTACCGATAACATTGCAGATTCTTCTTTGTATTTTATCAAGAATCATTAAAGATCAGACCAGATGTGGCAGCAATATTCAATGCATAAACGACACACGGAACCAACTTAGCAGCAGACCTAGGAATTATTCTCAACAGAATTTTTCCATTTAATATCAGCAGAAAACTCTCTTGGAGGTTAGTATCAGCCATGATTATGGAAAGCAAAAAAACGTTTCTCTAATGCGTTTAAAAGAGATTGGTTTTGTTTTGGAAGCGTAGAACTTTTCGAGACATTTCTTTTCCCAGTTAGCAACAGATTGTGTGTCATTTTTGGGCAGTCAGCGAACATTCAGTATCAATGTATAATGAGGTAATAAAGGAAACAAGAAGAAAGGACTATCCTCAACTATAATAATAACATAATTTATGGTTGTTAGCAAAAGGAACAGCTCAAAATGCAAATTACCAATTGGAGACACGAAAAGCAAACAAGTAGGCAAATTTAACTATCTGGAAATTAGAATTGCAAAAAATGACTTCCTAAAAATAAGCAAAGTATTAAGAAACAGGAAAAATTCGTTAGAGACAAACAAAAGTGTAGGGAACTGTTATGTAATATCAGTTCTCGTATATTGAATGTTGGGCAATTTCCACGCAGATGAAAAGGAGACATTTGGCAACAGAGAACTGGCTCTACAGAAAGATGATGAGAATGTCATGGAAGGAGCATAAAAAGAACAAGTAAGTTTTAAGGAAAATAGAAAGACAAGACTCTTATATTTTTAATCAGAAAGATTTGAGATTTAGGGACGCGTGATGAGGAAAGAGCGATTACTTCGACGTGGTCTAATGGTTAGAACGCTTGTCTCGCTATATCAAATTACGACTAAGTATAGTATATCCACGCTGGGTGCTCCATACTCAGATGTACTTCTCAAAATATCGTGATGAGATTGCGTCACTATTCAGGCAATTAGGCTTATTTCATTTAGCAAACTGTTTCATTCAAGTCGTTGTCTCCCTCTAGGACCGAGGACCCCGTAAACGTAGTTGGTTGATTTTGTTTAGCGGCATATCAACCGCTATATGATACAGGGTGACCCAAAAAAAACGGGAATTTTTGAAGTGCGTATTGCCAGACATGAGCAAGTGGCAACACTGCGAAACAGTGACCTTGAGCAATTAAACATTTCACCATTTACAATTCAAGATGAAATTCACACAGTATCCCAGCTGAGATGTTGCAGCAGTCAATGAGGAATCTCAACAGCAGATTTCAAGAATGCATTCGTACAGGGGGACGCCATCTACAAGACGTAATTTAAAAAAAATGAAAATTCCATCATTGTTTCTTAAATGGCATGTTTTAAGGTTTCAATTACTATGAATAAAATATTTTTCTTCCATCACTCTTGGTTTTATTGGATTGTTAAAAAGTTCCCGTTTTTTGGGGTCACCCTATATTTAATGCTGAAATCTAAATATTTTGTACATGATTTTATGCTTTCAACTACAGATATTTTGTACATAATTATATACTTTCAGAGTAAAGGTATATTTTTTAGACATACATTTTGTAAATCATAATTATTCATATTGTTGGTAATTTTACTATAAAAATGTATTCTTTTTAGCGTTACATTGATTGACATTTTGCTATAAAAAAGTGTTGTTGGTTATTTTATTATAAAAATGTACTGTTCATTTTTGTTTGGGGATTCAGTGTTTGCCCATAGCTGGGGCCCTGACGGGTGCTACTACCCCGGGTCATGACGAACCTAGGAACAACAGCAGTAAAGAGATGGCTCCACGATCATCAAAACCTTCAATCTCCCCATCAGAGACCTTGATGCCGGATGTAGTTTATCGTCATACCCAGGATGATAAAAGAACAGGGCTCAAGAAGATGGCGATTGACGTTGCATTTGAATTTTTGAAGATTCTAGGTGATAGAGAAACAAGAAACCTAAAGAGAGTTACACAGGTGAGAAGTGTGAGAAAAACTATTACAGTAGAACTGATGGTGATATCAATCCATTTCAACAGAAAAACGATATTTAGGTATCAACATACTATGGCTTATTTAATGCTGAAATTTAAATAATTTATACCTTATTTTATGCTTACAGGGTAAATATATATATTTTTTAGATGTATATTTTGTAGATCATATAATGTATTGTTGGTATTTTAACTATAAAAATATATTCTTATATTGTTTTCAGTGTTACATTGATTGTCATGTTGCAATAAAAAATTATTATAAAAATGTACTGTTGATCCTTGTCTGCGGATTCATTATAATCTAATAGCTGGAACCCTAACAGATGCTACCACCCCGGGTTAGGGCGGACCTGGGAACAACAGCAGTTGAAAGGTGGCTCCACGATCCTCAAACCCCTCAAATCTCCCAATCAGAAGCATACTGCCGGGTGTAGTTTATCGTCATACCCAGGACAGCGTAAACGTTAGTCAAGCCGTATTAATTATTCTTACGTTTTCTTTGAATTCATTCTTCGCCACTGTATTAATCACCACTGTACGTGTATTTATCCATTACATTTAGACAACGGTTTTATTCAAGATGCTGTCTACCTCTGGGATCATGTGCCTGGTTAATGGAAATATGTCTTCTAAAGAAGAAACAAAGTATTTAAAGACAGAAGAATTTATTTTCCTGCACATCAATGGATGCTGGATAATTTCGACACAGATGAAGAGGAGAATTTAAGCGGCGGAATTCTATAGAAGGATTCTATCTAAGTATATATTGGTTTGGTTTGTTTTATTTTACGGTATATCAACCTCAATGGGTTATTTAATGCTGACAAGATTTTTATTGCTGGCAATATTTTTTATCTATCTATCTATCTATCTATCTGTCTGTCTATCCATCTATCTCAGTATATATCGGTTTGGTTTGGTTTGTTTTACGGCATATCAACCTCAATGGGTTATTTAATGCTGACAAGATTTTTATTGCTGGCAATATTTTTTATCTATCTATCTATCTATCTATCTCAGTATATATGTGTTTGGTTTGTTTTGTTTTACGGCATATCAACCTGAATTGGTCATTTAATGCTCACAAGATTTTTATTGCTGGCAATATTTTTTATCTATCTATCTATCTCAGTATATATGTGTTTGGTTTGTTTTGTTTTACGACATATCAACCACAATGTGTTATTTAATGCTGACAATATTTTATTGCTGGTAATATTTTTCCTTCAAAAATGTATTTCTGGTAATTTTTTTAAATGTATTGCTGGTAATTATTTTTTTCTTCAAACTTCGTTGCTGTTAATAATTTTTACAAACATGTATTGCCGGTATTAAAACCTATTTTTACACTTTCATAGCGTTTTAACCCTAGTTTGGGGTTAACTATTTGCCCATAGCTGGGACCCTAACAGGTGCTACCACCTCGGGTCAGGGTGGACCTGGGAACCAGCAATTAAGAATTGGTTCCACGCTCCTCAACCCCTCCAGATCAGAGGCCTTGCTGTCGGATATAGTTTACCGTCTTACCCAAGACGGGGATGTAGTTTATCGTCTTACCCAGGACGCCTCATTCAGGGAGAAGGTGGTCTTACCCTTCTGCAGAGGTGCGATCGATGTATTCTGAAGCCCCAGCCGACAGGGTGACACAGGAAGTTGTGGAGAACTATGAAAGACACATGGTACGCAAGAGAAAAAGAAGAAATAATAATTTTAGAGACAAATTAGAAGGTATATATAGATGAACAATTTATGACAATTAGAAACAGGACAAATGCTATTTTCTTACATCTAAATCTTATAATAACGCTTATAACACTATGATATAGACATAGGCTTCAAAAACAATTCACGCGGCCTTGTGGGTAATGAATTATTTGCCACCCGTCTTTTCATAAGTGAATTCGATAACGTTAATAAATATGTAATCAGTGTAATTTAATTGCTATATTTAGTGAATATCCGTGTTTGATTAGACTTTCCTGCCTTTTAAGCAATATAAATTTACATCCACCGGCTTGTGATTTTGAGAGACTTAATGAAAAATTTGTCTCTTCCAGAAACTTCTGTACAGGTCAGTAGACGTAAATTTAATGTTGTAACAGTTAAAATAATAAGAATTAACATTCTGTCCGAATTTTAACTTTTTGTTAAAATGAACGAAATTTAAAGAGTATTTTATAATGTCTAATGGAGCTGAACAATATTTTTATGTTTAGATGCATTTAAACTGATCAAATTTCATTTCAGAGAACAATAAAATTAAATTTTGTTTGATTAAAACCCTGCTAACATGGAAGTACCCAAGAATCATTTGAGGCACATAATGCTTTATGAGTTCAAGAAAGGAAACTCAGCAGCCGAAGCGGCTAGAAACATTCATTCAGTTTATGGAGAGGAATGTGTGAATGAAAGAACTTGCAGAAGATGGTTTGCAAAATTCAGAGGTGGAGATTTCACCCTTGAAGATGAAGATCGAACCGGATGTCCAGTTGAGTTTGATGAAAAGCTTCTTGAAGCAGTCCTTGAAGAAAATCCTGCTATATCAGTTGAGGAATTGGCAGTGGTTCTCAGTTCAAACCATACAACTGTTCACCGTCATCTTCAACAACTTGGAAAAGTTCCTAAACTTGGAAAATGGGTGCCTCATGAATTGTCTGAAAACAACCTCAAATCCCGAGTTGACATTTGCTCTTCTCTCCATTCTCGCCAAATTGTTTCACCTTTTTTGGATAGAATTGAGACTGGCGACGAAAAATTGATCTTTTATCGAAATGGTAAGCATCGTAGATAGTGGCTTGGTAAAGGAGAAGGACCTAGCCACAGCCGAGAAGGAAACTTTATGAGCAAAAGGTTCTTCTTTCAATCTGGTGGGATCGCCAAGGAATAATCTTTGAATTCTTACCACCTAATGCAACAATTAATGCTCAAATATACTGTCAGCAATTAGAGCGTTTGAACCAAACTTTGAGGAAAAAAAGACCTGCTCTAGTGAACCGAAAAGAGGTGATGATTCATCAGGAAAATGCACGACTCCACACAGCAAGAATCATGTCACAAAAGATCGAAGAACTTGGTTGGGAGAAAATTCCTCATCCGCCTTATTCTCCCGATCTTGCTCCTTCAGACTACCATTTGTTTTGTAGCTTACAGAATTATTTGGAAGAAACAGCTTTTGTAACACAGGAAGAGGTTAAAACTGACATTTGTGAGTTCTTCGAATCAAAGCCAAAAGAATTTTACAATAATGGAATTAGTAAGCTTGTTAATAGATAGAAGGAAGTCATAGATAATCAGGGAAAATACATTGTTGACTGAATCTGTAATTAAATGTAACATTTGGTCACTTGTTTTCTTTATTCAAAATTCGGACAGAACTTATGGGATGAGCTAATAGTTGTTTTGTAATTTAAATAAGAGAAAATTATTTTATGTTTAAAAAAGTGAGACATGATTTTTTTTATTAGAAATTTTATTATGACAAAAAGAAAAAAAAATTTTATGATTAAATTTTGCTTGCGTCAAAATATCCTCCTGTACCCTTGATTACTGCCACACAAAATTTTGGCATTCGTTACAAAAATTTCTCAAAGTATAAGTTTGATAATTGATTCCATCATTTTTTAATGATATTTTTTTAGATAAATTAGGCGGTAAATAGATGAACAATTTATATCAGTTAAAAACGGGACAAATACTAAATTCTTGAACCTAAATCTTAGTTTTCATTTTGACCATTGAATTCATTTGTAATTCATTTTGACTATTGAATCCAATTGTGAACAACTGAGCAAAATGTTTTACATTATATTAAACTTATATTTACATTTTATTAACATTATTTTTTCCTCCGGGTTATAAATCAGTTTTCAAATCAGTGTATATAATTCCTCTTGATATTCTCGAAATCATTTTAATGTAATTTAAAATGTGGCTGATTAATATTTTGTGAATTCGAAGAATTGTTTTATTTGGAAAGACCTATTTTTAAACATTGGGAAAAAAAATTGAATGTTAAACTGGAAATGGCAGTGATTCTAACACACACCCCTTGACATTTAAGAGACTTATTTTATAAAAGATCAAATGGGCGTGTCAGCAGTGTTGATACGCCCACTTACTTTCGCTTTCACTTTTGATTCAAAATATTCGAGCGAAAATCCTATAGATACTAATCCAGTCAAGAAACACTAAAAAAGAGAAACGGGTCATATGTCTTATGTTTCTTGATATTTGCTGAATATAATACAGTATGGGGATGTGTGGATAGCATAGTGGTTATCGTTGCAAAAAGTGAAAATGTCAAGCCGAGTTCAAATTCCATCTTAGCCTTTTATGGCTTCACTTTCACACAGATTCCCTTAGGAAAGGCATGAATCCAATTCTTCTGTTTTGGAAAGTATAGAATCGATTTCTTATAGATTAAATGGCAGAATAGACTTGGCTCTTGAGCCTTGTGTGACAAGGCTAAAAGATGAAAACTCCTGAATTCCAAACCGGGGAATAAGGAACGAGAAACCACTCCACTATCTTTCCTGAGAATGTATAACAATTCACAGATAATAAAGAAAAGATAATCTGTCAATATACACTACAGATCAAAGATTTAAGGGGGCCCGTTATAATTTTTTTAAATTGTCCCAAAAAGTAGTCATTTCATACTTTAAATAAGAGAAAATTATTTAACATAGTTAAAAAAAAAAAGAGAGACATGATTTTTTCATGAGAAATTTTATCATGACTCTCATATAGGAAAAAAATGAGTAGCTACTGACACCGAGGTTCGAACGTGACAATCTGGACTTATGAATATATATTTTACGCCAGGTGTATAAATAACGGCGTCAGGCTACTGACTGGAAGTGATTATTGAGTGGAACTATCCGGTCGAATTAATGATAATTATTGCGTGTCGATGATTTCGGTTTTGATTTAAGATTTACCGGAAGTCAAGCCGAACGGCGCTACTAACAATGTATTCACTGAAATGGTTAATTATCTTTGGTTGACTTTTAATTCTTTGTTCTTGTTAAGTATTTCTTTTCAGTATTAATTAAATATTGTTTTATCTGAACATTGAACTCTTGAGTTATACTTAATTATATATATATATATATATATATATATATATATATATATATATATATATATATATATATATATATATATATGCAAAAATATCGATATAGATCCGACAGTATGAAGAAAAATATACGGAAAAAACAAAAAAATCCTAATAAACAGCATAATTGCATATTAGGATTTTTGTTTGTTTTTTCCGTATATTTTTCTTCATATATATATATATATATATATATATATATATATATATATATATATATATAGTAATTTTAAATTGGCACCAAAACTAGTTGTTTTGTACATTAAATAAGAGAAAAATATTGTACATGGTTAAAAAAAAAGAGAGACGTGATTTTTATTAGAAATGTTATGTCAAAAAGAAAAAAGCATTTTAGAATTAAATTTTGCTCTTGCAAAATACCCTCTTGTATTCTGTATACTTGACATCAGGAAGAGGACGCTGAAATTTCTTGGACACGTAATGAGAAAGGAGGGCTTAGAGAATCTGATACTCACAGGTCGAATAGAGGGAAAGCAATAAAGGAAAGGACATATCTAGCGGGCTTAAGTAAGTGGATGATAGAACATGGCTTGGGGGAAGTAGCAACGGGACAAAACTTATTGAGAGCTACAAGGGATAGGGTGAAGTGGAGGGCCATGATCGCTGACGTCCTGAAGGGACACGACACATAAAAAGAAAAGAAATAAAGAGATGCGTATTAATCGCAACACTTTCCGGCTCGGAAAGTGGGGTCGATAAACTGAGTCCTTTAAGTGTCCGTGTCTTGGGAAGTTCTTTCTTTTTATGAGGCGATCATGGTCCTCCACTTGCTCCTATCCCTTGTAGCACTCAATAAGTTTCGTCCTTCTGTCACCCCCTCCCAAGACCACGTCCTGTCATACACTTGCATAAGCCCGCTAGTTATGCCATGCATTGCTTTCCTTTGTCTCTCTTTCCTTCTATTCGACCTGTGAGTATCAGATTCTCCAGGCCCTCCTTTCTCATTAGGCTTCCCAGAAATTTCATCTGCCGCTTCCTGATGTTTAGTATAAGCCTCCTCCTTGTTTGCACCTTCTCTAAGACCTCATATGCTCGGTCCATGATATCCTCAGCATCCTTCTGTAGAACCACATCTCCGTCGCCTGGAGTCTAGCCAGTTTAAAAGATGGATTACACCGAATTATAAAACATGGAAGAAACGATAAGAACTTCACCGATAAATAATATTCGCTCATAAGATAACAAACAAAAAAGAAACTGTGGAGGGCCGTGATCTCCTAAATTTTGAATGGGCATAGAATTAAAAGCAAAACAAAAGAAGCTTGGTCTCGGGCTAGCAGCGTAAGCAAACAACATGGTGCGTTAATAACGTAATTTACGAAGTGTTGTCCCGTGAGAATTGGAAGCAAATCTCATTCGCTTTTTGATTTCCTGTTCGCCACGAGGAAAGATAAATTGGTTTTAAAGTCCAAATAGCAGAAAAGCATTTTATAATGATGGGAAGACGCTAAAATGTTAAACACTACCACATTTACTTAATGACCATATATATATATATATATATATATATATATATATAGTCGACTGTCCCGTCGAATTCGTTCGACTGATGAGGGTCAAGCAGATCAGTTCCCAGGAAACCGACAGCCCGACCACAGCACATGAGTTATGATTATAGTGGTGAAGGTTTCGTGCGGGACCATCCACATTTTTTGAAGGGCCGAATACACAGACCTGGTGCACTAAGTGCCACAAAATCCCCAAACGACCCTCCGCAGGTTTTGAATTCAGAGTTGTCCTTCTCCTAGACCAGTTGCCATCCAAGGCTATAGAACACAGTCTGCCCTGCTATTTACCCATAGCTGGAGGTAGAAGAAGAGGATTCACACCTTTCGCAAGGGTACTAGCACGTAAGTGAATGTAATGGATTCGACTGGAATATATATATATATATATTCCAGTCAATCCATCATATATATATATATATATATATATATATATATATATATATATATATATATATATATATATATGCATATTGTAGGAAACAAATAGCAAATAGCATGAAACCCAGGATCACAAACTCATATCAATCCAACAATATGTACATATATATATATATATATATATATATATGAATGTAATGGATTCGACTGGAATATATATATATATATATATATATATATATATATATATATATATATATATATATATATGTTTGTGTGTGTGTGTGTGTGTGTGTGTGTGTGTGTGTGTGTGTGTTTCATTAAATAAGCCTATCCTAAACGAAATAAACTATAAAATCTCCACAAATATCCTTAAATGTCTATAATTGGTAACAGAAGCCATTGATTTATACCAACGGCTTCCCATACTTAATACTTCTCGAATTCACTCTCGCGTGTTCATGTGTGACGTCATGAGCTGCAGTGCGATTTTCGCTTCCTGCGTCTTATATGCACGTGTTTATCGTTGCTTGGAAATCATCAATGTAAACAGAAACAGACTAACATCACATTCTTGTCCGTTTATTGCTTAATATATTGTACAGTAATTGTCATCTTTGATAATGGCTTATGTAGGCCGAAACCTTAGGTTGGATTAAAATATATGTTTCAATATTGTGATTTTTTTCTTCGTTTAATGATAATGTTATTAAGTTTATCAGATGTTATGTTTTATTTTACAAACACGGTCATAAATAATGTTCGCGAAATCTTATTGAAGATAAATATCGGCCCTTTGGCAGGAATCGAACCGGCGTTCATCAGACTAGCGGGTTCGATTCCTGAACGGTAGATCCCTCTGACCTTGAGGAACGCAGGTTCGATTCTTGCCGGGGAACTCAAGTTTCTTTCTTTAATAAGATTTCTCGAACATTCGTGTCTGAAGATATAAATAAATATAATGTTTAATAAATAAACGGGGCGTCTACACAAATACGGGTATCCAGAGAAAAATAACGTTTAAAGACACTATTTAATTTTACGATCTCGTCGATGCGCTCTGTAGCTGAGAGGTCAAAACGCATAAGATTCAATGAAGGTTTCTCCTGTTAGGAAAGCAGTTTCGAATCCAACTGGAGAGTGCATATTTTTCTAATAAGTTTTCACGAATATTCAGGCTGGTAGACGAAAAGAATTAAATATACTGTTTACTAAATAAACGGGACGTCTACTCAAATACGAGTATCCACTAAAATGTGACGTTTAAAGTAATGAAAAATCTGTCGAATTAATAAAAAATCCATTCTAAAAAATTCTCTTTGTTTAGGTTTGGATACAAGACTGTGCAGATATGAAAAACTTGGAGAGATCTATGATAGGAGAATTTTTGTTTGAAAGGTTGACAGTTGGCCTCGGCTTATCGTTTGCTCTTCATGGCCAAGTCGGTAAGGTGTAGCAGGCCAAATATTAGCGCTCTCTAACTGGTGGGACGAAGGTTCGATTCATTCCGGCGAGCGCAAGTTTTTCTTTAAGATTTCTCGAACATTCAGACCGGTAGGTGAAAATAAATAAACATATTGTTTAATAATAATGTTCAAATTCATAAAAATCTGTCGGATTAATAAAATCTATACTAATATATACATTCATGCATATATATATATATATATATATATATATATATATATATATATACGGTGTCCTTAAAGTTCGTGTGCACTTTAAAAAATTTATAACTTTATTTGTATTTACGATAGAAATAATCTGTAAAAAATGTTATAAAGTTTAATGTACTTAGTTTTAAGTATAGCTAAAATAACTAATGTGATTTTAGGCATTACTGTAAATCAGTTGGCAAATGTTTTCCGTGTTTATGTTTGCATAAAAAGTTACACTCCTCCATATTGCATTACCCAGGCCTGTCTATTAAGTTTGTTTCTTCAAATGTTATATATATATATATATATATATATATATATATATTATTCGGACTATTGTCCTCATCTTTTTCGCCATATTTATCACCTTCAGATGGTTGGAATGTCGAACTGAGCCCTTTAATTCGCTCACTGGGGTAGACTGTTCTAGTTGATGGATGTCAGTTATCAGTTATCTCCAGTTAATTTCCCCCTGAAAGTTCTCCAGAACTCACACTCTTTGGGTCCTGTCACTGGATCTAACCAACGCCTTTATCCACTGTGCCATGTGTCCTTGAGGACATCTGGGTATGAACTTCTGGGTATTATAAACCTGTCTGTTATAAATTTTTTAAAGTGCACACGAACTTTATGGACAATCTGTGTATATATATTAATTCAATTCAATTAGAAACAGACAACATTAATAGTCCATTGATTATATTTGATTTCCCCAGGTAGTTTTTACCTGGTTCATTAGATCACATTTCCAAAGGAGAAAAAACCCTTGTAAATGTTATCTGATGAACCAGGTAAAAACCACCTACCTGGGGAAATAAAATGTAATTAATGAATCATTAATGTTGTCTGTTTTCTAATTAAATTGAATTAATAATTGCTCTTGTTTGACATTGAGCTCCCTGGATTACATCCTCCTTGGGATTATCCATACGGATTACCAAAGTTTTCGTTATCTAACTATATATATATATATATATATATATAATATAAATAGTTATACTCGTTTGGAAAAACCTTAGGTATTTTGGCTTGTAAATGAACAAACCAATACCTAAGGAAAAATAAGGAATAAAAAAAGGAAAGAACTAAGAACATGTAATCGAAGCGAAAACAATCGTCCAGAATCCAAAGTCTGAGTCCAAAGAAAAAAAACCTACTGCACGAGTAAAGTAAAAATAACTAAGCAAAGTGCTCAATACACTAAGCAGAGCAAATCTATGAACCTAAAGAGCCAGGTAAACCTACCTAGGTTTCACCTACGCGGATCGTCAGGGTACGCCGGCCAAAGAAGTAACCTTAGAACAGAATATAAATAGCCTACAATATAGGTTTGCTTGGCTCTTTAGGTTCATATTTTTTATATATATATATATATATATATATATATATATATATATATATATATATAAGCGTCCCACCCCAAGCAAGGCGGGAAGCCACTAGCACGCAAGGGATTAGAGAGAGTTGGAGCGAGAGCAAAGATGAGTGATAGAGGAAAGGATGAAGAGAAGGATAGGGGATAGATCAAGACATCTGGAGACGTCGATTGACATTACATTTGAATAGTTGAAGATTATACCTATCAGGAAAACAAAAAATGGGGTGGGGAGTTCCATAGGCGAGAGATGCGAGATATGAAGCTATTGGAGTAGAAGAGACGGCTACATATAACAGTTTCGACAGTGAAAGGGTGTGAGCGAGATGCCAGCCTAGTTGAACGCTTGAATATATATATAATTTTATGGTTATTTTTTAGTATTTGGGTAGACGCTTTGTTTATTTATTAAACAGCATATTTATTTATTTTTCACTCCGGGGCGTTCATCTGTGTGATGTTATTTGGAGGTCGGGCGCTGTGCAGACCACATGACTCCCTTTTCGATCACACTGACAAAATCCAAATGAATACAGAACATTACATTTGGGGCCGACTTGACCGCAGCAGTTGCCGGAAGGTTGTCAGAAAGGATAAAAAGAAATAACGGTGGAATTCGATATACTGAATATCGGTTAATTTCTGTTCCGTCTAACATTATTTTAATCAATATGTTGCCGCTTTGTCTTGCAAATCGAACCGATTCATTAATATAATCCGATTTTGAAAATATTTCCGCTTGGTCGGCGTTTGTTTGAAAAACGCATTGAATCATTACAGAATCACTCTTACCACCACCACCACCAACAACAACAACAACAACAACGACGACGGCGACGACGACGACGATGACGACAGCGAGAAATCCTGTGGTTAAGCTGTGAAAGTGTTAGGATTTTCTTAATTGCAAGATTTATAATCGATAATTCGATAAATCGATGTCAGAACCAGGTTGATTATTCCATTGTTATGTTCATTTTCATTTTATATTCATCTTCTGTCGGACATTTTCATACAGTTTATTTCGGCGAGTGTCTGTGTTTTTTTTTTGTTTTTTTGTTTCTTTTGTTTTTTTTTTTTTGTTTTTAACTGGATGTGTGCATAACGTCGGGGACACGGTGGGTTGTAGCTCGGATTGAGGAATCGGAGAGCCGACTTCGAATTCCCGTCGCGTTCATTACATTCACTTACGTGCTAATAACCTTGGGAAAGATATTAATCCATCTCTTTTATTCTCCGCATCTACGGATAAATAGCAGAGTTCTATAGCTTTGGATGGCAACCTGTCTAGGAGAAGGAAAAACTGAATTCAAATCGAGTCTAGTCCAACCACCTGGTAGGTCCTGCCTCTTTAGGTAAAGGCTAGAAGTTAGCTTAAAAAACAAATACCCCTCACATATCGTCTTGAAGCAAAAAAAAAACTGCCTCTCCTCTTCTTCACTTCAATCCACGACAGAAAATAATCGACTCCTCGGGCTTGGTAGAATGATTCAAACACTGGGGCACGGGACAGTGCCATGGACCTCTCCGATTTCAGACTATTCGACGACGTGTGCTTGGCGCTTATATGAGAACAGTGAATCAAGTTCAAATCCAGTCGGGACCGTTGCATACAAATACCCTTGGAACAGATATGAATCCATTTTACGGCCTATTTACCTTCTGCAGGTTATTTAAAGCCAGAAAATACTTTTAGATTGTGAGTATTTTTGGAGATAATAATGATTATTAGGTATCCTGGGTAAGACGATAAACTACATCCAACAGCAAGGCCACTGATCAGCAGATTTTGGAGAGCGTCGAACCAACTCTTAATTGCTAGTGTTCCCAGGTCCACCCTGACCCAGGGTGGTAGCACCTGTTAGGGTACCAGTAATGGGCAAATTGTAAAAATAAGTTGTTATACCAGCAATAAATTTTTGAAGAAAGACATTATCATCAGCAATACATTTTTAGGAAAAAATATTACAAGCAATAAAAACCTTGTCGGCATTAAATAACCCATTGAGGCTGATATGTCGTAAAACGAAACAAACCAAACCAAACGAATGATTATTACTGATACAAGTTGTACTAATTAATCCATAGCTGTGGGGAGAAGAAGTGGATTCATACTTTCCCCAAGAGTATTTATGCTTAAGTGAACCCGACTGGAATTGGAACCTGGAAGCATTGTTATATTCACGACGCTGTACGCCCTGACCTTCTTCTGTATCTGTCTATATTTTTGAGATGAGGTTTTTTAATTATTACATTGTTCGGACTGCTGTCCTCATCTTTATTGCCATATTCACAACATTTTGACTGTTGTACACTCTAGACTTCTTCAGGTGATTGGAATTTCAAACTGAGCTATTTATTTGTCTACTGGGGTAGATTTATCTAGCTCCATGTACCATACTTCGTCCGGATGTCTCAGTTATCTCCCTTTTAACTCAACTCTCCAAGATTTTGTTTACCACTGCAGTAGACAGGTGTTGAATTCACAACTCATTGGATCAAGTTACTGGATGCAACTAAGATTTTTATCCACTGGGCCTGAAGAAAGCCAAAGCGTACAATTGCCGAAATGTCGTGAATATGGTAATAAAGATGAGGACAACAGTCCGAACAATGTAAATAATGTAAATAGTTACAATACCTCATCTCAGATATATAGACAGACCCTGAAGAAGGTCTGAACGTACAACGGCCGAAATGTCGTGAATATGACAATAAAGATAAGGACAACAGCCTGAACAATGTAAATAATGTAAATAACTAAATAATGGATCTATATTTTAAATAAGACGTTTGAAAACACCAGGATATGGTTTCCCTTAATATTTGGCGAATAGTAAGTTAATTTTTCATGTTTCGTCAAGCAGCTTTCCAAAAACCTCTGTCAAGTAACTGCAAGGAATTTTTGGTTTTAGTCTTAATATTTGGGTGAATTACAAGCACACGGCTCTAAAGTAAAGACTTGCCCATATTAATTGCAGCAGGAACGTAGGAAAAGATCACGGTAACTTTTTTATTCATCTCTTAGAATGTGAAAAAGAAAAAAAAACAAAGAGGGATCAGGATAATCGTAAACTGTTTTAGAAGGTCGCATTTTATCTTCAAAAATTTAAATGCAATGCCAATCGTTTGTTATCAGTACAAAATTATAACTCTATTCAGGAAACTCCCTTCAAATTTCTGACTGAGAAAGAAGAAATTTGCAAACCTGTGTGAGATTTTTGCCTGCCACAGAAATTAACTGTTGAGCCAAGAAGAAGGAAAGAAATTCGCAAGTCTATGTGAAATTTTTGAACCAATGAAAACCTTGCCTTCACAGAAATTAGCCAGTGAGACAAGAAGAAAAAGGAAAAAATTCGCAAATCTATGTGAATTTTTTTTTCTGACCTATAAAAATATTGCTTTCACAGAAATTAGCTAGTCAACCAAGAAGAAGAAGGAAATAAATTAGCAAGCCTACGTAAAATTATGTTTTGTATAAAATAAGGAGAAAAATTAAATTAAAAAGATAAGAATGTCTGAAGTCATGTGAAAGGTTTTGTTTCAGTTCCTCGTGTCCAGCATTGAAATACTCACCACTGTAAAATCGTTTGCCAATTATATTATCAGCCTATAACCAAGCACATGACACTTTCAAGAAGTTTCCCTCAACAATCCATGAAATTCTAATTATTTCAAACTATCTCTCTTCAACTAGTTTTGAATGCATGCAAACCTTCAATGCGCAACAAACTCTCTTCCTTTTGTCTTAAACATTTTTTAATATAATTTTGTGTCAATCATTTAATCTGTTGTATGAACATTACATTCCCACTTCATGACAATTATTTAAAACTACAGACTTTAAGAATTCTGATTTGTTTTCCTGATACGAGCGACTGACACGACTTCAAGCGTGTAAATTTGTGAATAAATTCCTTGTTTTATTAAAATTAGCCATGTGTTTCTTCTTCATTACCATCCTTCATTAATCTTTTTGGCGTGGGTTATCGTACCCGTGGCTACTCTGTACACTTGACCTAGGCAGACGCTTCGACCTTGACCTTTACATTGTGTTCCCTAAACATTCTGCAATTTAATTTCATTTATTTTCATAATTACCCTAATTACTTTTTAGTTCGTTTGTGTTACCAATCTAGTCATAATACACTTCGTGACCATTTTATACTTTTGTGCTGATCAATATCGCACACACACACACACACACACACATACATAAATACATACACTAATATAAGCATGTCCACTGTTTTCGCGGAAAAACAGCATAGCGTAAATGAAAAATGCCACAAACTTAAAGAAAATAAAGTAATATCGTCAAAATGCTTATGTTATTATTTAGATGAAGGAAAAAGTATTTTTAATTATTTTTTAAATTTTTTTTAATATTTTCTAACACGTTCGAAATTTTGGTTAAAATCGTCTTTGTTTACGTCATCGCGGCGACGTTTAAAATAACATAGTTTTTTTTTTTGCGTTTTTTTTTACCGTTGAAAACATATTGATTTGGAAATTCTTGTAAAAATAAAATAATTGTCCAATCTTAATGAAATTATCAGGACTTATTCACAAATGAATGAAATTATTTTTGAAATATTTTTTTTTAGAAAATTTTGGTAAAAATTATATTTTTTTAAAATATGTTACCCCACATTTACTTAATTTAATGAAATTTCGCCCAAAACCTTTTTGGTTCCTGAATTTTTTTTTTTAAAAAGTAGGAGTCTTCGAAGATGGTAAATAATCTACTTTTCTTTCACAAATTTGAGCTATTTAACTGAAAATCTGCTCTGAATTGAAAAATAATGAATCCAATAAAACTATGATATTACTTAATTAGAAAAGCTTTTAATTGCTTTTGTAAATAAGTAATATTAAGGACATTATTGTCTGAAGAAATAATTTTTTTTCTGATGAATGATTAATTTTTACAAGAATTTTTTCGTTTTTTAAGAAATTTTAATTATAATTATTTATAATAGTTTTAAATCGTGTAAAGCTCTGTATTAGGAGGGTTCCTCGATATTATGTACTAATTAAGTAGAAAAAAATTACGAATCCAAAATTGCTAAGTTTAATAAATTTAGTTGCGCTACTTTTTTTTAAAATAATTTTTATGTTGTATTTTTTTTTTAATACATTCCTTATTTCCATGTATGATATACAGAAATTGCCATTATTATAACAGGGTCACGTGATCTAAGGGTTTTGTCCCTTTCAAAACATTTCGTTTATTAACAGATTGTATTTTCCGATCAGCTGTAAAAGTGTAAACTTTAAATTTTAAATTATTTTTCTTTTTTCATTAACTATTTCACTAAATAATTTTTTTTTTTTATGTATGTATTTCCATTAGTGTGTGTCATACTCAAATAGAATAATTTTTTTTAAAAACTCAGACTTAAAAATTATGTCATTTATGGTCATCAGTAGTAGCTGTCATCGGCTCGTCAATCAATCATTATCAGTAAGATCGAACAACTGAACAGGACCGCTCGTTAATAATTGGTTGTATATTATTTTTTATGCTATAAGTAACAAAGATTTCTTTGAAATCAGATTACTTTAACTTTAAATTTTTAATTTTACTAAAATAACGTGTCAGAATTTTTTAAAATATTTTAAAAATCGATAAATTTGTGTTTGTTTACAAATTTCTTAAAATTAAGAAAATGGCCGTTTTAAAGAAAATTTAAAATTTGAAATTAAATCTGACAATCAAACGTATATAGTTTCTTTCTGAAATACACCAGAATTGTTTAATTAATAGAAATCGTAAATTTAATTATTAAACTTTCGATTAAAGCTAAAATGAAATCTTCAAGAATGTTTTTTCGTTGTAAAAAATTCATTTTAAACTTCAATATAGAAAATTTATGCCGAAATAGTGGACATACTTACACTAATACAAATCACATACAACGACAAGCATTCATTGGTTAATTAATCACCACTACGTTATAATAGACAATTTACAAATCGCAGCAATACGACAATTTTGTAATCGCTCTATTTTCATGTAGTCAATTTTGTGCATTATTGGGAGAAACGGATCCCAGAAGCTTTCTTAAGTCTCCTCAAAACTCGCTCGCTGATTGGTCAATGCCAACCAATCAGATCGTCTGCACGTGAAGAGTAACTTTTCCTGCGCAGCGATCTGGAGCCTATAGACACTTATTTAAGCAAGACTTTTTCTTAGCTAATTAGTGAGAATTCAGCTACCAAACAAATCCACAACAGTTGAAACCATGTGCCAACCTTCTCACTCACACACACCACTCACATGCTGAACATACTTTGTATATACTCACATAATCTTTTCTTACACGGCAAAATCTTCTGAGAACAGTCATTATAAAAAAACTCTCATAAACATTCCTCTAGTGATCTTTGAAATACTAAAAATACTGTTAAAGAGAGACAACTCTTGTTTAATTCAACCTTTCCTTACTTAAATGCATGCTTTCTTTCACATCGTTGTTTGATATTGTACATCTTGTTAAATACATATTTTATGTGTAACGATGTCTTTTGCTTATCCTTTTCCAAGTCAGTCTTGTTTCCTAATCTAAAGTTAAATTAATATGGTGAAGTTCGCCACACCTTCATATTTTGTGACAAATTTCAGTTTATTTTTTTCTTGAGATTTCTTGGATTTTGCGAGACCAGCAGATGTTGTTAAACTCCCTTCACATCATACAGCGACTTCGCGCCCAATTCGGTTGGCGAGAGGAGGATTTGACCAACACCTTCATCAGACTCACATGCTAACCTAACCTACGACGACCCTGGTCTCTATTTTAAATAAATGTTGTATTCATTTTAAATAGACTCGTACTGTTGTCTATTTTGTTTCACTTGTCAGATCTTACGTCTTTAATCTAAAAATATTAGTGGGCCTGTTGTGACCTCATACTTATTTGGGACATATGACATCGGGTCCACTATAAGATAAATCAATTATTCATCTTAAACCCGAAGTCCCATGTCACTCTATGTTAAGTTCTGTCTTGTTAGTTTTTGTTCTTTTATTGTCATCTCTGTAGTTGACGGGTTAATTATGTGGTAATATTTGTTGAGAATAGGTTGCGTGTCAATTAACTATTTCCACTAACATAAAAATAAAATACAAAATTCAATTGAATTGTTTTAAAACGTAACAATTAGATTTATTTAGGTTGACGTACAAGTATGCAACGAAAAGGTAGGACAGAGTCGTGTCCCTTTAACTTGGAAATATTTGTACCAGAGTTCAGATTAAGGACAAGACATATTATATTAGAAACTGATAAAACATTTATATACAATTCAAAACAATATACAAGCAGAATATTGGGTATATATTATGTTGGCAAATGTGTATGTTGTTTTAGGTTTCAGAATGTCTTTCTTGTAAGCGTTCGTTAATGTTGATATCAAAGTTGTTATTTAAGTGCCTTTTTAAACAGAAAGTTCTTAAGAAGTAATTTACCTTTCACTGTAATATTTTTAAGGTCGTTCGCACATAAATGTTTACTTAATAGATAGTAAATGTAATTCACTTTAGATAAGCAATATCTGAGAAATAATGTCCACAGAGTTGGTTGAGTTGAATTGTGAGTGAGTCAGCGTTGATGTGCTTTTTGCGCGGCAAAGTCTGGTTTCGAACGACGTGGAGTAAGTTGGCAATTCCTCTGTGGTGCTGTCACTGACTGCTTTGGTCAGTCGGTTTTTCCTTTATATAAGTTTTCGAAGGTCCAAGGTTGGCTCAAAAGGTTTTGGCGCAATTTCGATTTCTGCGCGTGAAACTTTTAGATCGGCTGTCGTTATCCAATGAAATTTCTTTATTCGCCTAATACAGTTTTAATTGGTCGTAGTTTATTGTACGTAGGCGTAAGATATAGACCGTTCTGTTACTAGGGGTTGAAGGTAGGAACAGGACGAGTCTATATCTCTCTTTAACAGTTGTTTTTCTCATATTCTGTAACACTCATTAACACCCCTCCCAACATCCATACGTCTGAATAGCTCTACTGCCTTGCTTGATTAAAAATGATTAAATAATTATAATTATATTATATAGATATGATTAAAAATAAAAAATGGAACCGTTTTTTAGCATATTTGATTTTTTTTTCTAATACCGGCTTTTTAATTCGTTTTTTTTTTTTTTTTAACTAAAAACTTCTCTAATTTTTTATAATTTATCATATAAAAATCAGAAATAACACTGACTAAAGATAATATCTAACAAGAAAATTAATAACTAAAATATAGATCCATAATATTTTAAATGGTGTGTTTTAAAACCCCGCTGTGTTGATGTAGTAACAATGTACTCCAGTAGAAATAATCCAGGAGTAAAAAGGGTTTTTGCAGACTAGCATTCAAATTTACATTTTTCTAATTAGTTTTTAAAAATTTAATTTTTACTTTTTTCTTTAATCTAATTTTTTCTTTAATTTAATTTTTTCTTAATTTAATTTTTTTCATTAATTTAATTTTTCCTTTCTTTCTTTACGTCCCTTATCTAAAAATAAAACAAACGCTTACTCAACTCAAGGGAAATAATCTTCTGTTGGCCCATATAGTTATCTCCCTTATGCTATTTTTTCACTTCCTATTTTAGTCGCTACATAATTCATAACTTATAAATAAATAATCTTTTTAACTTAAAGCTGTCATTGTCAACTTTCATGTTTTTAAATCCTCAAGGAAGATATAGCCACTAAAATGCAAGGGCTTGTTGAGTGTGAAAGAAAATATTATTAAGCAAAAAGAACTATAACAAAATTAATCCGATAAAGAATTAATGAATAATTTGTCACACAGTTCAGAGTAATTAAATTTGTGAAGTATTACAATAATGTATAAATATCATCGAAATATGTTTTTAAATCTCATATCCCTTCAGGGGAGGCGCTGGGAGTAATGGTTAGGATTAAGGAATCGGAGAGCCGAGTTCGAATTCCAGTCGAATCTATTACATTCACTTACGTGCTAATACTCTTGGGAAAAGTATGAATCCTCTTCTTCTCCCCTAGACACATCCAACCTTCATTTCTCACCAGCAAAAACGCGTGTTCGTCCACCGAGCTCAGGAAATCAAATCTCGTCACATAAGCGAAAAACAACGGCTTTTGTTTACCAGGAGATCTTTCTGATTGGTCACACCATTCAGGAGAGGGAAGAACGTTAGCATAGATTCTGGTCCTTAAAGTAGATTTTTGCTAACTACTTTTTGGTAATTTTTCTTTGGCATATCGCACACAAAACACGAACTCTTTTTCGAGGTAAGCTGATTATCTCTTTCACTTGTAGAATCAGATTCCTACATTTTTTTAAATCTTAAATTTTGTGCAAGTTAAACACATAGAGGCTCCCAGCCAAATATAACAACTGATGTATTTTGATTGGTTGTAAAATATTAATTAGGTGGCGTCAACTACGTCCGAAGGTACCGACCCAAATTTTGACCTCTAGTTGACGCCATAAAATGTAAACATGTTTACGAGCCTCCCCATGTGACCAAGAGAACTAATAAACACGAAACTTCGACGCGACTTGGTCAGTGGGCACTTAAAATATTGAAACCAATTCACTTGACTTCATTGGAAATCAACACAGCAAAGGAGACGAACTTTATCTTCAATACAACAACAAACTTTGTCAACCATCTCCAGGCTTAACGCTCACTCCCACAAAATATTCCATTCCACAAAAATCTCTGGTTAATGAGCGATAACAATCAGTGAGTCAAGAACAATACTTTTTTTCTATTTAATACACAAAAAAACATCTGTTTAATTTTCCTACAAAAACAAATATAGCTAACTAAACCTTGTCATTTTCACACATACAGTACAGTAGCTCAAATTCTTTCAGTAACACACACACCAAAGAACTCTATTGTGTTTATCAACTTTTGCACTATAAATTTGTTGTGTTTATAAAAAATATTTATTGTTGAACAAATTCAAATTTTCTTCTACTTGATTATTTCTCTTGTTGTTGTCTTTGTTACATTTGATATTGTAAAAATTGTAGAGGGATCCATACTTTTCCCAAGGGTATTAGTTCAAAAATTAACACAACAGTCTAGGTGAAAATTTGAACTAGTTTTGTTGTTCCGACTTTATGTACCGATAATTTACCTGCACATATAGGTATCAACGATCCCAAGTATTTTAAAAAATCATTTTGATTTTGTGTAGGGGAGGAAAGCAGGCACAGTGGATAGCGGCTTGGATTGCGGAATCGGAGAGCCGATTTCGAATTCCAATCGAAATCTATTATATTCACTTACGAGCTAATACCCTTGATAAAGGTATGAATCCTCTTCTTCCTCCCCACCCCAGTAAATAGCAGGACAGATCCGGTTCTATAACTTTGATGGCAACAGATCTACCGTAGAAAGAAATGACAACCTTCTGCGTGAAAAAAAATCTACCTCGTCAGTCATGTATCGAAAGATACATGATCGCCTAAGCGTGTATCACGCATGACACATAACTGACTGACTTTCCAGTCGAATCTATTATATTCACTTACGTGTTAATACCCTTGGTAAAGGTATAAATTCTCTTCTTCGCCCCCCACCTATGGGTAAATAGCAGGACAGACATTGGAAGGCAACTGATCTACCACAAAAAGAAATGACAACCTACTGCGTGAAAAAAAAAACACACTACTTCGTCAGTCATGTATCGAAAGATACATGATCGCCTAAGCGTGTATCACGCATGACACTTAACAGACTGACTGTGTGTAGGTGCACGTGCCTGCGTGTGTGTGTGTATAGGCGTAGATTTTTTTGTAAATACGGATGTCATACAAAGTATTATCAGAAAATAAAAGCGGTACCTATAGTAAATTTTAAATTTATTAGTAATTTTATGACATTTTCTCAACAAACCCCTTCGTAAGAAAGATTATAAAGCCAAAGTACCTAAAATTCAATAAAATATTAGAATTCATAAAATATTTTTAGTTTTTAAGTTTACTGGATAGTTTTAAAAAATTATATTTAAATATGCGTTCACTTTTATTCATGTATTTTTTTGCAGTTATGTGCCCCTTGCTTAGTTAAATTTCCCAAACATCGGGCTGCAGATAAATAACTCAACAGGCCCCAAAACATTTACTACCGTGTTTGAAAAAATGATCTTCTGCGAAATTTTAAGCTAAAAGTAATATTTATATCATTTCCGATTAATTAAACTATAATTCAGCTCATTTTTCTGAAATAATGTTTAAGAAAAAAATATATTTAATTTTTTTTTTAAATTTTTTTGATAAACAGTAGTTATTTATATTATGGCTGTGAAACTCGTGTTGCTGTTCTCACGGGGATGATAATGAGGCGGCCACTATGAATTAAGTTTGTCCAACTCTGTGGGAGGCTAAGATTGATGCAGACGCCAGAAATCACCAGTACTTGTACATCTGGGTTCCCTAATAGGAATCGTCATGGGTATGACGATAAACTACATCCGTGTCCTGCGTAAGACAATAAACAGCTAGGCCTCAGGAGATTTTGAGAAGCATGGAACCACCTCTTAATTGTTGGTGTTCCCAGGTCTACCCTGACCCGGAGTGGTAGCACCTGTTAGGGTTCAAGCTATGGGAAAATAGTTAACCCCAAACTGGGGCCAAAGCACTATGAAAGTGTAAAAATAGGTTTTAATTCCCAAAATACTTTGTAAAAAAAAAAAAAAAAAAAAAATTAAAATTTTTTATCATTTTTTATTTGAAAATTCGTCTAAAAAATGCATAGTTGCAGAGGTAATTTTTAGTTCAAGCCCCGCTCTCAATTTCTAATAAAAATTCCCGAATAGTTACATTTAGGTGTAAATTTACATGCTTAATTCAAAAATAAAAATTAAATTTTACTAAAAATCTACCGTTTTGGAGTTATCGACAATAAAATTTCGGACTCATTCGCGTAGGGTCTGTCCGCCGTTACTGACGTTATTTTCATACGTTTGCTTCGTGTAGTCATGTGTGGAAGATTACTTGGTTAACGGCCTTTTTACTGATCTTACTCATCTCAATTACTGCGCAAAATCAAAAAAAGTCTTTAGACATTTTTGAATGTATAGCTTGTATTGATTTTTTTCGGTGGGGGGGATTTGTTTGAGTTATTTAGAAAAGCAGTGGCAAATGTTGTTGTTTTTATGGTGAAGCTTTTTTTTTTGTTCTTTATTGTAAAGCTTTTTATAGTGAAGCTGAACTCTGCATACTCTCTAAACACACACACACACACACACACACACACATCCCCAACTGAATTGGCGTCAGTCGGGTTTCGATCCTAGCTAGAGGCAACCGGACGTCTAGCCACACAGATGAGCTGTGATACAGTGAAACAGTCTGTCTGTGGATGACAATATATATGCTCCTGAAAAATTTATTTCGGTTGAGCTCTCTGGGAAGGAAGTGTGGGTTTGTAAACAGTGACTATTACGGCTAATAATGCAAGACTCTTTGGTAAATCGAATCGAGTTCTCTCAGTCACTGTGTGTTTATCTAAAAATAAATACGCTTCAATTCACCTTCATCAAGATGCCAGCGGCTTGGCTTAGTGGTAGAATCCCCGATTGAATTGGCGTCAGTCGGGTTTCGATCCTAGCTAGAGGCAACCAGACGTCTAGTCACACTGATGAACTGTGATACACCAAACAGTCTGTCTGTGGATGACTCTATATATATATATATATATATATATATATATATATAAAAAATGGATTTCATTGTTTGTGAGCAGGCATCCCCTCCCCACCTTAACTTAACCTGATTTTGAAACTAACATATATTTGGTGCATAGGTTGTCAATGAAAATTAAAACCCAATCACCCCTCATGATAGAATATTTATGACCTTAACAAATAAAAATATTAAGATTGTCTATGCTTGTGAATGAAGTAAATTTCTTAATAGGTTATTCCAAAAAATCGCTTGAGAATGGAACGGAATTAGGGATTTTAAATTTGATTCTATAATTAAATTTAAAATTTTAGTTTTTGTTTCGAAACATGGTAATTCCTGGGTAGCGATAGAACCATATTTTTTAAAATAGAAAATAATTATAATATATATAATCATTAAATTTTCACTAAACAGGGCGCTATCTTTTTATTGAGAAATAAACGGATGCCTACTGCATATATATATATATATATATATATTTAATTAATTCATCGCGTCTGAGAGAAACCTCAACAGAAAGCACTGGACATATATATCTGGGACTCATCAGCAGTGCGCATCCACTACCGAGAATTGAAACCCTAACAGTTAGGTTGTCAAGCAAACATCATACCGACTGTCCTAATGGGTCTCGGTGACGAAGAGATTGCAAATCAGACTCAATATAGCGTCGCTCGCTCACATATTCCGTGGTGAAATTCTACTGAATTCTCTGTAACCATAGGACTGTGCCCCCCCCCCCCCCCCTGGAGCCACGACTACTCTCCAAGCCGCTCACTTTAGAGCATTAGAAGCCGGTTCAAGTAATGATATATATATATATGCCTACTATATATATATATATATATATATATATATATATATATATTAGGCATCCGTTTATTTCTCAATAAAAAGGTAGCGGCCTGTTTAGTGAAAATTCATTACTTTGGTGGTGGAACTGAAGTGAGCTTTCCAAAGGCGATGGCCTGGCCGATGGTATATGGATATTGCCCAGACTAGAAGCCCTCTCCACCTCTCGGCCTTACCGACAAGATCAAAAGGAATACGGGGCATTACATTTGGGGACGGCTTGGCTGCAGGAGATGCCGAAAAGTTGTCAGTGTTGACAGCCTTCGGAGATCCACTCTGGGTTTCATCTAGATTTACTGTCGAGCTCCATCTATACGAATCAGCTGATTATGAGGCGCCGGTTTACCGCCTTCGCCCATTCTATGATTTGGGGATGAAATTATTATATATATATATATATATATATATATATATATATATATATATATATATATATATATTCGTTGGCAATATAAATGAATATAAAGACACGCTTAATAAAATAAATGAGGAGGGAAAGGTGGAACGCGACTAAAAGGCAAATTTTAATTATGCAAAATTAAAATTGAACAAGGCGGGGGTGAAAAATAAGTACTTCCACAAGAGTTTAAAATAAAAGAAAGAACTCACAAGGAACGTAAAAAATGTTCCTTTTGTCTATACAGGCTAAGGCTGTTGACACTTAATGAAAACGGCTTCAGAGACTCGAAGATGGTGTATAGAGCGAGCATTGTGTAAAACTGAAAACCACGTGTCTTCGTATTCAGAGGCACAAGCATGGTTGTCAAGCAAATGTTGACTAATTGCAGACTCATGGACTGTCTGAGTCGTTCTTCTTATAGGCTGGCTAAGGCTACCAGAACGCAAAAAGGCAGGAACATGCTGCGCAACCCGCGTCTCCAACCTTAGAAGAGTTCGCCCTATGTACACCGCGTCACAACGGCATTTGAATTTATAAACAACTAAATTTAGTTGTTTATAAAATACCTTTGAAAAAATGTTGGTCGAAAGGTACCTTAGGTATAACATCCATTTTGTTTAAGGATATATATATATATATATATATAAGTCTGCTCTACGATTGTATTGAGCGCTTTTTGTTAGTTAGTTGTTTACTCGTATCGGGGTTTTTTTTTTTGGGCTTCAGACCTGCATCTGTGCGATTTTTTTGTCGACAGAAGTTCATGTTTGTAGCTCTTTCTTTTTTAAAACCTTTTTTTTTCGAGATTGATTTGATTAGCAAATCAAAATTCGAGGATTTTTCGAAACGAGTTTAGTTTTATATATATATATATATATATATATATATATATATATATATATTGTTTATTCGTTATTTTTATAGATACAAATATTTAAGTAAATGGTCTGATTATAATAAACAGCATTAACAGTATTTACCGACCTGAATGTTCGAGAAATCTCCAAAAAATATGTGTCCTCCGGCAGGAATCGAACCTGCATCCGACACTTAGTCCGTTTCATAATATATGACGTCATTTGTTTTCGTTAAGATACGTTTCGAGCAGATATGAGTGATCGAGAGAAACCATGGGACGTTTGTAGTTCCAAAACAGTAATTTAACCTTGCTAACTAGACGCTTCCTCTGTAGCTAAATGGTATAGCACGTCAGCACAGTTTATTCGAGAATTCAAAACGCAGACATAGGTCCACTTCACGCTCAAGTCAGAGAAGGTCGCCATAGGTTCGGCTTAAGTGGAACAATGGTAGACATTGTTTGGATTCACACACGGGTTTACTATAGCATTTATAATAAACAGTATTAAGAACATTTACCGTCCTGAATATCCGAGAAATCGCAAAGAATATATGTGCCCTACAACAGGAATCGAACCTGTATCCTACACTGCCTTAACCATATCCACTTAAGGACACGTGGAACAGTGGATAAAGGCGTTGGTTAGAACCAGTGACAGGGGCCAAAGACTTTGAGTTCAATACCTGGTTAAGGCAGTGGGGGACTCGGAGAGGTGAATTAACAAGAGATAACTGATAACTAACATCCATTAGACATGGCACGTGGAACTAGAACAGTCTACCCCAGCGAACGAAGTAAAGGTTTCAGTTCGACATTCCAACCACCTGAAGATGGCCGGAGCGTACAACGGCCGAAACGTTGTGATAAATATGGCAACAAAGATGAGGACAATAGTCCGAATAATGTAAATAGTGTAACCTCGTTTTGGTCAAATTATGAAGTAAACATCGATTAATTTCGGGAGACTCGATTATCTACTAGAGTGGTTAGGTAATCCCTGTTTCAGACACCCGCTCAGGCGCATTAGTGTGTTGTACAGCTTGAGGTTCATATTGCAATTATGCTAAGATGACCTTGGTGACTGTTTCTGGGAGATAGCTCAATCTGGTGTGATCTGTATTTGAACAAGGACTGGACACACAAACACTCCGGCACGATGGCTGGTGACTTTTTGCTAACACAACTATCGAACAGTTCCATCTACCCAATTTAACTTTCAACGATTGGGTTACGCCGTAGTATCGTTTTCACCCACTTTCCAACGGTTCTGAACTCTGAGATAATCTTCTCGGGTCGATATTATCAAGAAGGCCATGCTGAGATTCGATCTCGGTTCTCATTGTCGGAACACTAACGTCCTAACCCCTCGGGCACGCACCCACCTAGATTCGTGCACGGGAATAGTCACAAAACAATAAGTCATAATTTAGTTTTGCGAGTGACATGTTTGGCATACCGGAACTTATTATTTGAACCACGCTTATTATTGTCAATCATTTCCATGGCAGGAGGCGTAAAGATTTTTTTTTTCTAAATCCAAATATTGTTGATCCACAACAGCACAGAGATCCGACATTTACACTATTCCCGCTTTCTTTAGGGTTAGGGTTAGGGGTCAGAGTTAGAGATATTGATATACTATAGAGAAGACCAAGTTTATATAGCCAGCTCATCTTAACGTGACCTCACACCAGAGACCTTCTCAAAAAAGTTTTACCGGTGTTCACAGTGACCTCAAGAAAAAGTTGCTAAATTTATACAAACATCTTGTGTTTTTGTTTTATTTTACAATGTTTAAGTAAAACATTATTTTGCCATTATTTGTACATATCCATTTACAGAAACTAATTGGCATATTAAATGTATAAAAGTGAGAATTCGATGATTAACCGATTAATTCGATTATTAAAGAAAAGTGAAGAAACATTGCTAACATTGTCCACTTTCTTTTTTCTTGAGACTTTTTTCCGTTATTTTTTACTGTAACTTTTTCCATAAATTTTTAGCTGTGACTTTTTGATAAATTTTTAGCTGTGAATTTTTCCATGATTTTTTTAGCTTAGACTTTTTCCATAAATTTGTTAGCTGGGACATTTTTCCATAAATTTTTGAGCTGTGAATTTTTCCATAAATATTTTAGTTGTGACTTTTTCATAAATTTCTTAGCCGTGAATTTTTCCATGATTTTTTTAGCTGTGACTTTTTCCATAAATCTTTTATCCGTGACATTTTTCCATAATTTTTTTAGCTCTGACATTTTTTCTATAACTTTTTAGCTGTGAATTTTTCCATGAATTTTTAGCTGTGATAATTTTCATAAACCTTTTAGCTGTGAATTTTTCCATGTTTTTTTAGCTGTTACTTATTTCTTAACTGTGACATTTTTCCATAAATTTTTAGCTGTGACTTTTTCAATAATATTTTTAACTGTAAATTTTCCATAAAATTTTTAGCTGTGACATTTTTCCATATTTTTTTTAGCTTTGACATTTTTCCACTAATTTTTTAGCTGTGACTTTTTCATAAATTTTTTAGCTATGACATTTTTCATAAATCTTTTAGCTGTGACTTTTTCCATAAATCTTTTAGCTGTGACTTTTTCATCATGATTCGTTAGATTATGGTGTATCAAATCTTGCTCGTCATGGATATTGAAACGGGGAAATTGGGGCCGTAAGACGTTTGAAATTGTCAAAAATTCACACATTTTTTTGTAGATGCTGGAAAAATAGTCGGCTCACGATACCTCTGCAAAAAGTGTCAGGTTCCTTTTTCTATGATTCTTTACACGTACCAAATCAGACCGAAAATGGAATATTTTTGTTGTCTCAAGTCATCCTTATATCGATAATGTCAGCATACACTGATTGAAAACGATTGATACAACGTAACACTTCAGTAAACTCTTCATTGTTTCTGTCTATAATATTCTCATTATCCTTCTGTAGAACCACATTTCTGTGCCACAAGTGATCATTATGTCCGTAATGCCAGCTTAAACTGACATATAAAACGATTGATACAACGTAGCAGTTCAGTAAACTCTTCATTGTTTTTGTCTATAATATTCTCATTATACTTCTGTAGACCACATTTCTGTTGCCTCAAGTTATAACTATATTTAAATTCACTTTTTTACTTGGGACTATCATTTTAGACAAGTACATGAATCGATTCTGACAAATGCTTTTCTCTTCTCCATTTTTACAAGCATAAAAATAATATTGCGCGTTTCATTCGATTTTTTCCGCGGTTTGAAAATTTCTTACGGTTATTTTGTTCTCCCAACGTTAAACTTTCTAAAACATCGTCTATTCATATATATTGCATTCGTTTGTTAGACGAAGTGCTTTCTTGGTTTACTCAGTGGCTCCTCTATGCATTGAAGTTAAAAATAGTCTCCGTTGCTGGCCAACGAAATCAGAGAAAAACTTTATGAAGCTGTTTCTTTAAACAAATAAACGCTACTGCTTGTAATTATAGCAATGTGCATTGTTTGTTCAATGCGCCATCAACCTGGTGTTCAGAGCAGTAGCAAGTCGTTCGTTGACCCCTTTACGACCTTCAAGAGTACAAAAATCCAGTGCTAGGAATGCCGGGTGTTGAAAAACAAAGACACTCTTTAGAGGCGTTGAAAGACCCGGCGGCGGAGAAGGTCAGGACGATAGGAGTCGTGGTGGACACTTAACTGCCCGTGTCGAGTGATTTGCCTGAGTTTAGAAAGGGTCTAAGCAGAGTATTAAAAGACAGAAAAATTTCGCTAGAAACAAAGAACCGAGGTCGTGATATATGTCCTCCTGTGTGACAACGAATGCTGGACAATCGCCTCAGAGACGAAGTAGAGACTTGAAGCAATAGAAATGTGGTTCTACAGAAAGATGCTGAGAATACCATGGACCAAACCTGTGAGCAACGATGAGGCTTTAGAAAAAAAGAAAACGAAAAGGAAACTTATATATAACATCATAAAGAGGCAGTTTAAATTTCTGTACCACGTAATGAGGAAGAAGGGCTTGGAAAATCTGATACTCACAAGACAGATTGAGGGAAAGAGGGACAGAGGAAAGCAGCGTGTAACATACTTGTGTAAACGGATGGTAGACAAAACTTATTTTGAGCTACAAGAGACAGGAAGATGTGGAGGGTCATGATCGCCTATGCTCTGAAGGGACATGGTATATAGAAATAGAAGAATGAGCTTGAGTAAATGGATGACAGAACAGGGTTTGGGAGAAATAACAAAAAGACGAAACTTATTAAGAGCTACAAGGGACAAGAAGATGTGGAGGGCCATTATCGCTTACATCCTGAAGTGACAAGGCACATAGAAATAGAAGAATGGGCTTGAGTAAATGGATGGTAGAACAGGGTTTGGGAGAAACAACAAAAAGACAAAACTTATTAAGAGCTACAAGGGACAAGAAGATGTGGAGGGCCATGATCGCTTACGTCCTGAAATGACGCAGCACATAGAAATAGAAGAATGAGCTTGAGTAAATGGATGGTAGAACAGGGCTTGGGAGAAATAACAAAAAGACAAAACTTCTTAAGAGCTATAAGGGACAGGAAGATGTGGAGGGCCATGATCGCTTACGTCCTGAAGTGACACGGCACATAGAAATAGAAGAATGAGCTTGAGTAAATGGATTGTAGAACAGGGTTTGGGAGAAACAACAAAAAGATAAATCTTATTAAGATCTACAATGGACAGGAAGATGTGGAGTGCCATGATCGCCTACGTCCTCTGTTCCTCCTGCCTTTGATCCGACTTTCCCAAATCTGCTTTCCTCATTATTTGCCTTAGAAATTTCAACTTAGTCTTTCAGATTTTAAGTAGATGTTTTGTTTCAGATTATTTTGTTTCCATTGTCTGTAAAACTTCCTTGTTGCTCACATGTTCAGTCCATGTTATTCTCAGCAACGTTCTGTACAATCACATTTCTTTTGCTTCAACTCTCGTACTCAGCTGCGTGGAGATTGCCTAGCGTTCACTGTCGTATAGCAGGAATTATATTATGTAATTGCTCAGTACTATTTTCTCTTGTACTCGATCACAGAAATGTCAGGTGTCTTTCTAATTCTGAGTGTGTCCTTTTTATTTTCATTTTTGAGTTGTAGAACAGACAATGCGAAATGTTTTGCTATTACTATATATTAAGCCACTGATTATCAATCGCGATATTCCTTCTTTGTCATATTTAACGAAACATGTTAATAATATAATGTTAGTACTTTGTATGTCCATTCCACGAAGTCTTTCCTTGCACATTGACCACAGATTCTCGATTGGATTTAAATCAGGAGAGTTTCCGGTCGAATCTATAGTACTTTGATTTGATCACTGGTAAGGCTTGCCATTGTGTTCGTGAAGCGTTACAATTTTCGTACGCTTTCTTGGAGTAACGTCCATCGCAAACAATGGCCGTAGGACAACTAATCGACAGTCGAGACAATAATGTCTGGGCGTGATAAAAATATGATTCAATCACGGATAACGCAATATTTTTCAAGGCCAAACAAATTTCATCATACAACTCGAAAATAGATTCATATTACTGCACACCACTGCAAATGACCTAATCTGAATGAAAATAGAAATCGATTACACCCTGTCACTCCAGTGGGTCTAAAACTGATCGTACGGGTGAAAGAAAGGAAACTAAAGCGGTTGTTTAAATTAATTTGCACAAGTGTGTATAGATGCGTGTGTGAAAGTAGTGATGGTTAGTATTTGAATAAATAAGCATTGAACGTTTGATCCCACATTAGCTAAAAAGGCATTGTCAGTTTTATAGCAATTGTCTACTTCTTATTTATGTGAATTAGGCTTCTCAATCCTAAATAACATCAAAAATATGACGCGAGGAAGATTACACTCAACTGAAGACGAAATGAGGGTCTGCTTATCTCACATTCGACCAAACATTGAAGAAATCGCGGAAAAACACCAGGCACATGTTTCACATTACATCAGCTTCACAAATAGTTGAATAGAAACATTGAAATAATATGTGTGCGTGTTTTTTTGTTTGTTTTTTTTTTTGTTTGTATTTTTTTTTTTTTTTTAATCTATGGTTTTATTTCGTGACATTTAAATGTATACCTTTTAAAAATTTTCCTAAAGGTGCCGTGATAATTTCATTTGCTCCCTCGGTATGCCATTGCTTAAAAAGATTGAAAAATACTGGATTTCTTACTAAATCGATACCCCCCCATCTATGGAAAGCAAAACAAATATGTTCAAACGGTGTACTTTCTTAGAATGTTAAAATAAAAAAAAAGAATGATTTAAAACTGGAATTCGTTATAAAAGAAATAATAATAAATAATTTTGTAATTCGTTATCTAGAGTTCTATTTTTATTTTATACATTACTATCAATTAGGCGCGAAATCGGGGCGGGGTAGATTGGTGATTACGGGAGAGCGCGTTTTAGCGGAAGAGATAATGGCTCGGAAGCAGAAACCGGTAGATCTGAATTCGGCCTCGTTTCATTCTCCTACGGGCAAATAACATTGGGAAAGGTATAAATTATTAGGTTGGTGCAAAAATAATGACGTAATAATGTCGTTTTTGACGTTAAAAATACGTCAAAAACGACATTATTACGTCATTATTTTTGCACCAACCTAATAATTCATCCCAAATAATGCAAAATTACTTAGAAATATTAATTTACCCCAAAAATTATAAATTTTAAATAAAAGGTCGTTTTTTTTTCTTTTTTTCTTTTTTTTTTTTGTTTGATTTTTTTGTGGGGAGGGGTTAATTTTTTGGCGCTCTTTTGAAATTATAGATTTTAAATCAAAATTTGTTTAGCTCGCTTCGCAACAACTCTAACCGTCAGAATGAAAAATTATCAAAAAATCAGGGAGTTATTCACATTTCGTAAGAGTAGATGATACTCGAGGTACCTACAAGGAATTTTTTACAATTTAAAAGAAAAATTAGATCTCTTTTTGGCTTGTTTATTGGAATGAGCGCGAACGCTGACCCCACACTTAGAAATAGCCCACTTGTGACGTCCACATTTGAAGCGACCGCAAAGGTCAACTCAACTGAAGTGCAATGGAAGGTCCTCGTTCTGAAAGAATTTGGCGTGAATTTTACTAAATATAAGTTCTTTTTATTTTGGAGTGAATTGATATTTTGTGCTGAATTAACAGAAAAGGTTCAAATCCATTTAAACCACCCCAACTGCGCCAGATGTGTGTTAAATAGCAGGACAGACTGAGCCCTATAACCTTGGCTGTTAAGCAGTTCACCGCAGAAAGAAATGGTAACGTACCGCGAGAGAATCTTCTGTCTAGACAGTCATTAATCGAAAGAGACATGGTCGCCCAAACGTGTATAACATGAGTGTGTAAACACCTCCTTGGAGGGGCATACACATTCGGATACTTACCGGTCACAGGGACCCGTCCTTGCGCTGGTAGTATCATAGCTATAACTAGCTTGGACCGGCTCTGACCAGCTTGAACCAACTAAGACCAGCTCTGACTAGCTTAGACCAACTTGGACAAGCTATGGCCAGTTAAAACCAGCAGCTCGAGTGAAAACACTCGAGTCCCCACGTTAAAAAGCGACCTTGTGTCACAACCTGACTCAGTGGGGGAGTCAAGTAAATACATCCAAGCGTGTATCACGTTTGGCTTGAACAGCAGGACAGACTAGGTCCTATAGCCTTGGTTGGCAACCAGTCTAGCGTTGAAAGAAACGGTAACCTTCTGCGGGAAAATCATCTGCCTTGTCAGCCATGAACCGAAAGAGACATGATCGCCCAAGCGTGTATCACGTTTGGTTTGAATAGCAGGAAAGACTGGATCCTATAGCCTTGGCTGGCAACCAGTCTGCCACAGAAAGAAACGGTAAACTACTGCGGAAAAATAGAAGAAAACTGAGATAGATAGATAGATAGATAGATAGATAGATAGATAGATAGATAGATAGATAGATGCAAATCGCAATAGATAGATAGATAGATAGATAGATAGATAGATAGATAGATAGATGCAAATCGCAATAGATAGATAGATAGATAGATAGATAGATAGATAGATAGATAGATAGATAGATGCAAATCGCAATAGATAGATAGATAGATAGATAGATAGATAGATGATAGATAGATAGATAGATGCAATCTATTGCGGGGAAATATTCTGCCTAGTCAGTCATGAATCGAAAGAGATATAGTCACCCAAGCGTATATCACATGGGTTGCATAGCAGGACAGATTAGGTCTCGTAGCCTTGATTAGCAACTAGTCTCTCTCAGAAAGAAACGGTAAACTACTGCGGGAAAATAGAAGAAAACTGAGATAGATAGATAGATAGATAGATAGATAGATAGATAGATAGATAGAATCTATTGCGGGGAAATATTCTGCCTAGTCAGTCATGGATCGAAAGAGATATGGTCACCCAAGCGTGTATCACGGATGTGTTGCATAGCAGGACAGACTGGGTCGTGTAGCCTTGGTTAGCAACTAGTCTCTCTCAGAAAGAAACGGCAACCTGCTGCGGGAAAATCTTCTGCCTAGTCAGTCATGAATCAAAGGAAACATGATCACCCAAACGAGTATCCCGTATGGGTTGGATAGCTGGACAAACTGCGTCCTAATTCCAATCGGGTTCGATACATTCACTTACTCGCATATACCCCTGGGAAAGGTATGAATCTATGGTTTGAATAGCAGGACAGACTGTTCCCTATAACATTGGTTGGTAACCAGTCTACCGTAGAAAGAAACGGCAGCCTACTACTACTCATCAGTCATGATTCGAAAGAGGCATGATCGTGTATCGCGTATGGCAATTAACTGAGTGACATTGTCTGCTCATAGCGTGATTTTTTACAACCTGAAGTTCAGAGTAATAGCAAGTCGTTCGATGATCCCTTTACGACAATCAAGAGTCCAAAAATCCAATGCTAAGAATATGGGGCGTTGAAAACAGAAACTCTAGACGCATTGAAAGACCCAGGGTCCAATCGACTGTAGTGAACACCTGTCTGTCCCAGTGTCGAGGGATTTGCCTGAGTTTAGAAAGGGTATTTATCCGCATGTTAGCATGATCTAAAATTGTTCGGAGCAAACCTTCTGCTCAAGGTCAACGCGTACTGCCCCCGAAACAGCCGACTTGGGCAAGCCTAACTGGGGACCACAAGCAGTTTTTTGTGACCCTCGCTATCTTATCGACATTTTCCTTTCTTTCTATCTACATTTATATAGGTACAACTTAAACTAAGCTTTTCAAGGAGACAGAAGAAACCGATCTGCATTGCATTAATTTTTTTAAAGGTCGTAGTTGACAGGAAAGCAAGAAGCCAGGCTAGGGCCCCACATGCATCCCCAATAAAATGATGAGATCTAGGTGCCACAGCTTTTAAATCCATGCGTCGAGGTACCATGATCTTTAAAAAATCTCTTTGATATCTCCTCTAAAATATAGCATACAGATTTTAACAATAAAACCTTGTTTTTATTAAGTTTTCGTCATTTTTTATCATGTGTGGTTGTCAGAAAGAGAAACTTTATGGGTTATTTAATGCCGAAATCTAAATATTTTGAGCACAATTTTATGGATTCAACTAAATATAATTTGAACGCAATTGTATACAGATAAAATGTATTATTCTCCATTTTGCTTTAAACATGTATTGTGTTAATTTTACTATAAACTAGCAGTAGAGCCCGGCGTTGCCCGGGGATATAACAGTAAGAGATAGATCAAGTATCCACCATCATAAAGACTGAAAAATAAAATTGACAAAGATTATTGTTTAAGGTTGACGGACACGCATGTCTTAATTAGTTTTTTTTTTTTTTTACGAATTGGTCAAACCCAAACTCAAACAAAAACATTGTTTTCAATCGTTATGAGTCTCTACTGATTGAATAGAATTTTATTATAAACAATTGTGTTGTAAATGGAATTTTTAAAGCATTCTGAATGTAAAAATAAAGAAAAAAGTGTGCAAGAGAATAAGAAACACTACCTGTCAAAAAAAAAGTGAAGTTTTGTTTTATCGGCTGAAAAATATAGGAAATCCGCTTCCCATATTTAAAGTAACCCACACACACAACCAACCCGATGTGAGTTGTCCCCCTTCCATTTTCACGATGTCTCTTAATCGTGTTTTCAAATTGATTTTGTGCAAAAACAATTATGTTTTCCCCATTTTTGGCGCTGTTAGAACCACCACAAAGTAATTTTATGTAGTCCTGTGAAGTTTTGTTGAAATCGGTTGAAAAATGTAGGAAATCCGATCCAATATATAAACGTCACACACACACACACACACACACACACACACACACACACACACACACACACACACACACACACAATCTGCGTTTTATAATAAGTAAGATATATATTGTCGGTTGGTTGATTTTGTTTAGCGGCATATCAAATAAAATGTATAAAGTATATTTCAAGGTAAAAGTATCTATTTTATTCATATTCAAACGCCTATACACACTTATAAACAGCAGTTGATACATCTGGAGGTTAAACAAATCCTAATCTTTTTCGCTACGATTTTTGCTTGGGGGTTCACTAGTTGGATCGTAACAGGTGCTACCGCCACTGGTCAGGGTGGACCTGGAAACATCAGCAGTTAAGAGGCGGTTCCCACGCTCCACAAAACCTCCAATCTACTGATCAGAAGCTTTGCTGCCGGATGTAGCTTATCGTCATACCCAGGACGCGAATGTAGTTTATCGTCTTACCCAGGACGCGGATGTAGTTTATCGACATACCCAGGGCGAGCTTCAGAGGGAACCGGAAACCCGATCCTGAACTGTAAACAAGGGCCAAACTTTTACTCCTGTTGAAAAGACCGTGGAGGAGAATGAACCGAAAGACAAGCGGACTTATCTACTCCTATTGGTAAACATCTACTTGCGAGTGTCATTGATGGTGACAAAAATTGTTAATGCAATATTCGCACACAAAAAAGAATTATTCTTACAATGCAAAATATTTTTTGTCTTTAAATAACCTACAAGGAGTTAGAAAATCTTAAAAAATCAATAAATTAACATCTCATTGTAAAAGATGTTTAGAGGTAATCGGAGCAGTTTATGCCAAGCCTCAAACTTACATTATTTGAAACTGGACGGACGGTGATTTATAATCACACCAACATGGAATCAGTACTACTCCCAACCAGTACGCCTTAGAATTTTTATTTAATTACTCAATTATGTGCCATACGTGTAGGCGGTCATGTATCTTTCGATACATCACTGACGAGGCAGATTTTTCCTGCAGTAGCTTGCCATTTATTTCTGCGGCAGACCAGATGCCATGCAGGTCTGTCCTACTATTTAACCATAGCGGAGAAGAGCATTCGCAACTTTTCCCAAGGGTATTAGCACGTAAGCGAATGTAATGGATTAGACTTGAATTCGAACTCGGCTCTCCGATTCCTCAATCTGAGCCGTTATCCAGTACTCGACCGTCTAATTGTATAAAAGACAGTTAAGAAAAAAAAAGACACAACCTCTAGAAAATGGTTAATGAATTGGCCGAAAACGTTTGAGACAATCTCTAAACTTTCTTAGTTCTCATAAATACTTTGTATTTTGGCTACTCGAACGGCATTATTGTTCTTCCTGTATCTGTTGTCGCTTAGTGGAAATACATGTATACATCTTTGATCTTTATAACTTATTCAATTTATGTATTTTGAATTGTAAATAAGATTAATACAAGAGAAAGAATACACATTTAAAGAATTTGAGAGTAAAATATACAAAAACCATAGAAAATTAACTTTAATAAGATAAAAGCTACTTGGTGAAATGGCAGAAGGTTCATATAATGAATTCACATCAAGTGCTCAAACGCGTTGCTGTACGGTTCAATACACTTTTCATATCTTGAAGAAATAAACCTACTAACGTCCAGTATCATTTCCTCTCGTATGGTCTTATTTAGTGTGAAACCTGTGCCTGGGTTTGGTTTGGTTTGTTTTACGGCATATCAACCTCAATAGGTCATTTAATGACAACAAGATTTTTATTGCTGGTTATATGTTCTATCTATCTATCTATCTATCTATCTATCTATCTAAGCCTGTTAATCTCTCTCTTTATCTATCTATCTATCTATCTATCTATCTATCTATCTATCTATCTATCTATTGGTTTGGTTTGTTTTATGGCATGTCACCCTCAATGGGGTATTTAATGCCGACAAGATTTTTATTTCTGGTTATACTGTCTATCTATCTATCTATCTATCTATCTATCTATCTATCTATCTATCTATCTCAGTATATATTGGATTTTGTTTTACGGTCTATCAACCTCAATGGGTTATTTAATGATGACAAGATTTTTATTGCTGGTAATCCTTTTTTTTCCCTAGAAATGTATAAGTCGTAATAATTTTTTTTTCCTCAAAAATTCATTGATGGTAATCATTTCTTCAGAAATGTATTGCTGATAATATTTTGTTCAGAAATGTATTGCTCGCAATAATTTTTTTCCAAAAATGTATTGCTCGTAATAATTTTTTTTCTTAAACAATTCATTGCTGGTAATAAATTTTTACAAAAAAAAATGTATTGCTGGTATTAAAACCTATTTTTATATTGTCATAGTGTTTTGGAGATTTAACTATTTACCCATAGCTGGAACCCTGACAGCTGCTTCCACCCCGAGTCAGGATGGACCTTAGAACACCAGAAATCAAGAGGTGGTTCCACACTCCTCAAAACCTCTTGATCAGAGGCTTTGCTCTTGGAAGTAGTTTATCGTCTTATCCAGGACGCCCTGTGCCTGGTAATCTTTCGCGATTTCTTCAATTTTTTGTCGAATGTACGATATGTAGACCCTCATTTCTCCTTCAGTTGAGTGTAATCTTTCTCGCTTCTTATTTTTGATGTTATTTAGGACTGAGAGGCCTAATTAATATTTAAAAAATAGGAAATTACAATAAAACTGATAAAGCCTCATGTAATTACTCACAATGAACTGTACCAAATAACAGAAACCACATCACTTGAGGACTTCAACAGCTGTAACAACTAAAATGGATATTACATGCATCTCGAAAGAAAACAATAAAATGGCAGGGGCTTCACAGTCTTCACATTCCTGTCTTGATAGAGTTCGAAAGCGTCTCCGCGTCCTTGTGGGTGATGATTTTTTTCCATCTTCCAACCTCTTTCTCACAGACGAAACGTCGCAAGATCGCTGCTCTATTGCTATTTCCATAGAAAGCGTTTAGACGAACTATATTTCTTAGTACCACCAGGTCTAATCTTCATGGCTAAGATCTACCATGTCACGCACATTGTATGATTTTTAACCTCTTTAAAATAATTACATGTGTATAATGCGACCCCCAATTTTTTACGTAAAAAGAACTGATCATTACAACTCGACCTATACTCGAGTATATTCGGTTATTATAATTGTTGTCTTTTATGCTTTAAATCATTGGTTCTTAAGCTTTTTCTGAGTCACGGAGCCCTTCAGTCACGGATCTCCATAAGAACTAGCCCTGAAAACCATACATAGGCCACCTCGGGAGTCCATGATCCTTAGTTTAAGGCTCCTTGCTTTAAAGTGAAGCACAAAGTATTCAGTTCTAAGCTTTTAGTAATTATTACCAATTAATTATCGTTGTCAAGAACTCAAATCTCAGCAGACTATTTTTTTCTTTTGGAACCATGCCTTTTCATTTAAATAAAGAACGATATAACACAATGTTTTTATTTATCTCTTTTAAATTTTAAATAATTGGTTGATATTTTAAAATTGTTTACCGCACAATTTACACATTAGACAGATAGACAGACAAACAGATACTCACAGTCTGATTGGTTTTTCTCAACAAGTGTACGCGCATTTCTCAATACTGCGCCCCCATGTACGCTACACACACATCACTTTTCAGCTAGCCAGGTTTAAAAAGAATTTTAATCAATTAATCCTCACCTGTATATGAGTAGATAATTAAGCCGTGATAAATTGAGAATCATCCCTTGCTCTTATGGAAAAAGATGGCGGTCGTGCAGAAAATGATGACACATTTAAATGATAAACCCAACTGTAAGTCAAGTGTGGTCGACACACTAAGTAGTTGCTGGGGACGTTTTCTTTCAAACAGTGTCAGTATACATTCTCTGTTATTTCTTTCAACCGTTGATTAGGGCAAGGACTATATAACGAATATAAATATTAATTTTATCTGCTGAAGTCCATCTATGGATCCACTAATAATCACTGGCATAGTATAAATCCAGCACATGAAACTACGAAATATTAAAAAAAATTCGGAAAGAAGCTATTTCTTTTTATACTCATAATCTCATTCTCAGTGGCGTGAGGGTTGACTGCAGCTTTTATTCGCATAGAACTGGTTCTTAGATTTTTTTTTCATAAACAGACCTCTTAAATTACTGACTCCTATAAGAACCCTTTCTAGACAGATAAACAGACAAACAGATATCCACAGTCTGATTGGTTTTTCAAAACACTTGTACGAGGATTTGTCCATGTTGCACTCCCATGCACACTACACACACATAACTTTTCAGCTAGCCAGGTTTTAAACGAATTTTAGTCAATTAATCCTCACCGATATATGAGAAAATAATCAAGCTGCGATAAACCTAGAATTATCACATGAAGTGGCAAAAGATGACGGCCGTACAGAAAATGATGACTTACGTTTAAATGGTAAACATTAACCCAAGAGCAAGTCAAGATACACCTTGCGGTCGGTGCTGTAAGTAGTGACTGGGAGCGTTTTCTTTCAAAGTAAATAGTGGCAAGATGCATTTTCTTTTATTTTTTTTCACTGGGAAACTATTGATTAGGACGAGGGCTGTATAGCGAATATAAATGTTAATTTTTATCTGATCTTCACGGACACCCTGAAAGCCATCCATAGGCCACCTAAGGAGTCCATGATCCTTGGTTTAAGGCTCCTTAAGTGAAACACAAAGTATTCAGTTCTTAGCTTTTAGTAATTACTAGCAGTAGAGCCCGGCGTTGCCCGGAGATGTAACAGTAAGAGATAGATCAAGTATCGACCATCATAAAACTGAAAAATAAAATTGACAAAGATTATTTTTTTAAAGTTGACGGACAGGCATGTCTTAATTAGTTTTATTTTTTTATTTTATTTTACGAATTGGTCAAACCCAAACTCAAACAAAAACATTGTTTTCAATCGTTATGAGTCTACCGGTTGAATAGAATTTTATTATAAACAATTTTCTTGTAGATGGAATTTTTAAAGCATTCTGAATGTAAAAATAAAGAAAAAAGTGTACAAGACAATAAGAAACATTACCTGCCAAAAAAAAGTGAAGTTTTGTTGAAATCGGTTGAAAAATGTAGGAAATCCGATCCCATATATAAACGAACATACACACACACACACACTGGGTTTTATAATAAGTATAACTCGATAACTCGATATTATTAGGTTGGTGCAAAAATAATGACGTAAGAATGTCGTTTTTTGACGTTAAAAAGTACGTCAAAAAACGACATTATTACGTCACTATTTTTGCACCAACCTAATAATAAGTATAACTCGATATGAGTTGTCCCCCTTTCATTAATGCTTCTTAATCGTTTTTTCAAATTGATTTCGTGCAAAAACAATTGTGTTTTTCCCATTTGGGGCGCTGTCAGAACCACTGCAATGTAATTTTACGTAGTCCTGTGAAGTTTCGTTGAAATCGGTTGAAAAATGTAGGAAATCCGATCCAATATATAAACGTACAGACACACACACACACACACACACACACACACAAAATCTGCGTTTTATAATAAGTAAGATTACCAGTTATCTTTGTCAAGAACTCAAATCTCAGCAGACTTTTTTTTTCTTTTGGAACCATGCCTTTCTCGAGATATTAGTACACTTACAGTTATACTTAATTATTCGATTATACTTATCTTGGTCAATACGCTAATGATACTTCTATTTTTTATCAATTCCTGATCAACTTAATATTTGGTATACACTTATGATTGCAATTTCTACCGTAGCTTTAGTCACTTCACATAGTTTTTTTGTTTTTTTTATCGTTATTTCACTTTTATATTACGTGGAATAAATAAAGACGTGGAAGCTGGAGAGCCTATCAGGATTTATTATCTTAACAATATAAGATATGGAAATCATTCTCTAATGATGGCTGACACGGAAATAGAAATTAACGTGCCCTCTAGATAGGGTAGTAAAAGAAAGCGAGCATAAAAGGACTAACTATAAATTGCAAGATGTTGTGCACAGGTCCTAAAAGCCAGACGGAGCACAGCCACAACTACAATGCTGTCATTTAATTTCAATGACGAATAAATAAAATTTTCAGAAAATACATATGCAAAAAAAAAAAAAATAAAAAACGTACAATTTAATTTTTTATGTAAAAAAAGTGTATTTCTTAGTAATTACAGCTACATGTACTGTACATATCACTGGCAGTAAATATCAAATTTAAATAAAGAACGTTATGATTCAATTTTTTATTTATCTCTTTAAAATTTTAAATAACAGGTTGATATTTTAAAATTGTTTACTGCACAATTTACACATTAACAGACAGTTCAAAAGCACAATAGAGCATTGTATGCAGTCCACTATATTAAGGGCAATCGTTTGTGTTCACTAGATTATTATTCGCATCTGCCAATAATTGCTTCTGCATTCAATTCATCTAACAATTCCTTTATCAAATGGCTAGCAACATTTATTCTAAATTCTTATTGTCTTTATGATCGTTAATTTGAAAATGTCCTCTTACATTGGACTTGAATAACTAATAGTGTGTAGATAACTTTATAAAGTTTGCATTCATTTTTATGTCTAAAATATTTGTCAGTGTTTATTTATTGCATTTTTATTTGATATACGAGGCCCACTCAGTCAGGGGTCAACTTTCCATCGGGCAAGTTGATACCCTGGCCAGTCCGCCATTTGTAAGAAGGCAGAAGGTATATTCATCAGCAAAAGAAAAATCCCTAGGTGAGAGTTACAAATTTACACATTAACAGATAGTTCAATAGCACAATAAAGAATTGCATGCAGTCCACTATATTAAAAGTAACTGTTTCTATTCAGTAAATAATTGTTTTGAATCACCCAATTGCTTCTGCATCCAATTCATCTAATAATTCTTTTTCAATGGAAAGCAACATGCATGATTCCAAATTCTCCTCAGACAGCGAATTTCTTAAGCTTGTCTTTATGATCGTTAATTTGGAAATGTCATCTCACATAGGTCATGACCAACTTTTCAGTTACCAGGCCCTCCGGGTTTGGCAGAAAAATCGATAAAACTGATGGTGGGTACTACTTTTTGCAAAAAGTTACACGTGAACAATTTTTTTTTTACTGGATGAGCTGATGTTCTTTTTCACTTAATACAAAACAGAGGTCATGTTACAAAGGTTTATGTAAAGTGTTTTCTTGACACATTAGCTTCAAACAAAAAATTGAAAAAAAACTGTGAAAAAATCTGGTTTTTTTGTACAACTTAAAATAAAAACTTGAATAACTTTATCATTTATTAATCGATTTGTCATCATGCAAGAAATAAGATAACGGGGATTTAGTCCGGCTTAACGAAAAACCACGAAAAACAGTTAAAAAGCCTGTGTTTTCGGTCAGAACTCCCTGCTTTTTCATCCGCCACCGCTTCTTCTTCTTCTTCTTCTTCTTCTTCTTCTTCTTCAGAATCCTTCTTCTTCTTCAGAATCCTTCTTCTTCTTCAGAATCCTTCTTCTTCTTCTTCAGAGTCCTCCTCCTTCTGCTTCTTCTTTTGAGTCCTTCTTCTTCTTCTTCTTCTTCTTCTTCTTCTTCAGAATCCTTCTTCTTCTTCTTCTTCTTCTTCTTCTTCTTCAGAATCCTTCTTCTTCTTCTTCTTCTTCAGAATCCTTCTTCTTCTTCTTCAGAGTCCTCCTCCTTCTGCTTCTTCTTTTGAGTCCTTCTTCTTCTTCTGCTTCTTCTTCTTCAGAATCCTTCTTCTTCTTCTTCTTCTTCTTCTTCTTCTTCTTCAGAATCCTTCTTCTTCTTCTTCTTCTTCTTCTTCTTCAGAATCCTTCTTCTTCTTCTTCTTCTTCTTCTTCAGAATCCTTCTTCTTCTTCTTCTTCTTCTTCTTCTGCTTCTTCTTCTTCAGAATCCTTCTTCTTCTTCTTCTTCTTCTTCTTCTTCAGAATCCTTCTTCTTCTTCTTCTTCAGAATCCTTCTTCCTCTTCTTCTTCTTCTTCTTCAGAATCCTTCTTCTTCTTCTTCAGAGTCCTCCTCCTTCTGCTTCTTCTTTTGAGTCCTTCTTCTTCTTCTGCTTCTTCTTCTTCTTCTTCTTCTTCTTCAGAATCCTTCTTCCTCTTCTTCTTCTTCTTCTTCTTCAGAATCCTTCTTCTTCTTCTTCTTCAGAATCCTTCTTCCTCTTCTTCTTCTTCTTCAGAATCCTTCTTCTTCTTCTTCAGAGTCCTCCTCCTTCTGCTTCTTCTTTTGAGTCCTTCTTCTTCTTCTGCTTCTTCTTCTTCTTCTTCTTCTTCTTCTTCAGAATCCTTCTTCTTCTTCTTCTTCTTCTTCTTCTTCTTCTTCTTCAGAATCCTTCTTCTTCTTCTTCTTCTTCTTCTTCAGAATCCTTCTTCTTCTTCTTCAGAGTCCTCCTCCTTCTGCTTCTTCTTTTGAGTCCTTCTTCTTCTTCTGCTTCTTCTTTTATCAGAATCCTTCTTCTTCTTCTTCTTCTTCTTCTTCTTCAGAATCCTTCTTCTTCTTCTTCTTCAGAATCCTTCTTCCTCTTCTTCTTCTTCTTCTTCAGAATCCTTCTTCTTCTTCTTCAGAGTCCTCCTCCTTCTGCTTCTTCTTTTGAGTCCTTCTTCTTCTTCTGCTTCTTCTTCTTCTTCTTCTTCTTCTTCTTCTTCTTCTTCAGAATCCTTCTTCCTCTTCTTCTTCTTCTTCAGAATCCTTCTTCTTCTTCTTCAGAATCCTTCTTCCTCTTCTTCTTCTTCTTCAGAATCCTTCTTCTTCTTCTTCAGAGTCCTCCTCCTTCTGCTTCTTCTTTTGAGTCCTTCTTCTTCTTCTGCTTCTTCTTCTTCTTCTTCTTCTTCTTCAGAATCCTTCTTCTTCTTCTTCTTCTTCTTCTTCTTCTTCAGAATCCTTCTTCTTCTTCTTCTTCAGAATCCTTCTTCTTCTTCTTCAGAGTCCTCCTCCTTCTGCTTCTTCTTTTGAGTCCTTCTTCTTCTTCTGCTTCTTCTTCTTCAGAATCCTTCTTCTTCTTCTTCTTCTTCTTCTTCTTCTTCTTCTTCTTCTTCAGAATCCTTCTTCTTCTTCTTCTTCAGAATCCTTCTTCCTCTTCTTCTTCTTCTTCATCAGAATCCTTCTTCTTCTTCTTCAGAGTCCTCCTCCTTCTTCTACTTCTTCTTCTTCTTCTTTTGAGTCCTTCTTCTTCTTCTTCTTCTTCTTCTTCTGCTTTTTCTTCTTCTTCTTCAGAGACCTCCTCCTTCTTCTTCTTCTTCTTTTGAGTCCTACTTCTTCTTCTTCTGCTTCTTCGTCTTCTGCTTCTTCTTCTTCTTCAGAATCCTTCTTCTTCTTCTTCTTCTTCTTCTGCTTCTTCTTCTTCTTCAGAATCCTTCTTCTTCTTCTTCTTCTTCTTCTTCTTCTTCTGCTTCTTTTTCTGCTTTTTCTTCTTCTTCTTCTTCAGAGTCCTCCTTCTTCTTCTTCTTCTTCTTTTGAGTTCTTCTTCTGCTTTTTCTTCTTCTTCTTCTTCTTCAGAATCCTCCTCCTTCTTCTTCTTCTTCTTCTGCTTCTTCTTCTTCTTCTCCTTCAGAATCCTTCTTCTTCTGCTTTTTCTTCTTCTTCTTCAGAATCCTTCTTCTTCTTCTTCTTTAGAATCCTTTTATTCTCCCCCTCCCCAGCTGTGGGTAAATAGCAGGACAGACTGTGTTCTATAGCCTTGGATGCCAACTGGTCTACCGCAGAAAGAAATGGCAACCTAATGACGGAAAAAATCTGCATCGTCAGTCATGTATCGAAAAATACATGATCACCTAAGCTTGTGTCACGTATGGCACGTAACTGATTGTTAAATGTTTATCTTTTTAAAAATCTAACTTATAAATAATCCCTGAGCTTTTGGTGATCTTTTATTGTCGGAAATTGTTAAGCAAAGTGTGGGAAACGCTCGGTCAAATATTTTAGTCCTGAGAAACTTGTATGCATTTATTTCTAAATGTTATTAATAAAATAGTAAAAAGAATACTGAAACTATTTTGAAAAAAGACTGAAAGGAGATTTGTTTTGTTTTTTATTTCTTTTTAATAAAAAATGGAATAGCAGTAAAAAGAAGAAATTAATACTATCTTTTTTTTTAAAATGATTAAAAAAAGATTTAATAAAATATAAACATCAGTTAAAGAAATATTACGATGATTGGCAAATTGAGATAGATAGATAGATAGATATATAGGAGCAAACTAAAATAGAAGCAAACTAAGATAGATAGATAGATAGATAGATAGATAGATAGATAGATAGATAGATAGATAGATAGATAGATAGATAGATGCAAATTGCAATAGATAGATAGATAGATAGATAGAAGCAAACTGAAATAAAAGCAAGCTGAGATAGATAGATAGATAGATAGATAGATAGATAGGAGCAAACTGAAATAAAAGCAAGCTGAGATAGATAGATAGATAGATAGATAGATAGATAGATAGATAGATAGATAGATAGATAAGGGTTAATTAGGATAATAGAGAGAGATACTTACAGACAGGCAGACATTAATTTCATTCTAATCTTGTACTTGGTGATCGAGTGCTCTCATAGCAATTTTGATAATCCGCTCGTCTAAGCATCGTAAATGTTTACAATTTCCTGTCCTTTGTTGCTCTTAATGAATTTTGTCATTTTATTATCTCTGCTAAACCCTTTTCTGTCAAACACTTACTCAATTTCGATAGGTATATCATGCATTGTTTACCTCAGTCCCTTGCCTTCCATCTATCCTGTGAGTATCATATTTTCCAAACATCGCTCCTCATTATGTGCCCTAGAAAGTTTAAGTGTCATTTTCTCTTCTGTTTTCTCTAAAACTTCACCGTCGTTCACGTTTAGCCAATGGCGTCCCGAGCATCCTTCTGTAGAAACACATTTCAAATCTCTTCTTCATTCTGTGAAGTGATTGTCCAGCATTCATTGCCATATTAGAGGACTGATATTACGTAATAGTTCAATCATTTATTTTATATGTTGAAAATTTCCCACCGAAATATACAAAGAGAACATTCATTTAGTCTAAAAAGCGTTATAAATGTATTTGCTTATTTACATGATTTATATTCGCACTATTATCTTCATCTTTGTTGTTGTTATCACAACGTTTCGGCCGTTGTGCCCTCCGGCCTTCATCAGGTGTATATCGATCAGGGTAACCTACAGGAAATTCTGAACTGAACCCTTTCTTTAATCTATGAGGTTTGACTGTTCCGTTCCACTGCGCATGTCTAGGGATATCTTCTAATTCTTATTTTTATTTACAGTTCGTGACATCTACAGAGAGATGTAATTTAAATTTTTATTATTGCATTATTCCAAAATTTTAACACATCAGCATCTGATAGATAGATAGATAGATAGATAGATAGATAGATAGATAGATAGATAGATAGGAGCAAACTGATTAAATTATTAAATCACCAACTGAGCACAAATAGTTATTAATTAAAAACAAGTAGTAATTAATGTATAATATTATCCATAACTACATGGACAAGAATGTCGTTTTTGATAAAAGTTAAAAAAAATAATAATAAATACGTAAAAAATGTGTATATTGTAGAAAATTCCTTTTTCCACAATATAGCTATTTGTGATATGTTATAATGCTTATTACCTAAACAATAATAGTAATGAATAATTTTTTAAAACATTAAAGTATATTTAATCGTATCTCTCTCATAACTGTCGTGATCTGTTAGTACGATTCAGTCATTATCCGCCCATTTCGACTGAATGCAAATAGACACTACTCCAGGACCGGTGCAAGGGTCTCGTGGGTCCCCATCGAATCTATGATACGGGGTACCCCGAATCTATGATACGGGGTACCCGGATCTGTGATACGCTCAAATCTCACTTTACTACATCTCAGTTTTCATAAGGTAGTATCCATATAAAATACATATTTTTCTTGCAATCTAATTATGTACAATAATGGATCATATGCAATATAGGTGGATACTTCAACTAGAAAAATTGAAAATAAAAACAATACATCTAAATACAAATTAGCGACATGTCATAATAGATCATTCCATCTTAAATTAACAATGTTTTGAGACAATTTTTAATATCAACTTATGATTTTTCTTAACTAAAAAGCTGAAGGATTTTAACACATTCAACATTATGGAGAAAAAAATATTGAATTTTATATAATATTTTTTTTCGAGACTTTGTATGAGTAAAACAAATTCACGGATGTGGAGGAACGAAAAGAAAAACAACCCTAGAATGATGTAAAAATTGCGTTTAGTTTAATTTGTAACATAAATAAATATAGGTAAAAAAAAAAAAGTAAGTGTTGATAAGATGGCAGGAGTCACAAAGCACTGCACGCGGCCCCCAATATGGCTTGGGCCCTCCCCAGTCCGGAAATTCGGAAACAATACGCACGGGCCATGCACTGCTCCAGGTACGGGACAAAGGCCTATTGGGTAAAAACTATGTTGACATAGTGGCTTTAAGTTCAATCCCTGGGTAGGATAGTGTGTACTTGCACTCAGTCGAAACATGAAAGCAATAACTGAACGGTACTAAATAAATGTAAGAACTAGACGATATTCCGAGACTAGCCGCGCAGATTAAATAAAGGGTTCAGTTCAGATCGATATAACCCTGAGGAAGGCCGGATGGCAGAACAGTCGAAACGTTGTTATAACAACAACAAAGATGTGAACAATACTCCGAATATATAAATAGCTTAAATAATGATAACTTCTCATCCCGATAAAGATAAACTTGAAAAAATGTATTTTCTTGTTTGTGTGTGTGTGTAAGTAAATTGTTCTCGTGTTTTTCTTTTTCCTATAATGATTATTCGTTTTTCTTCTTCCTTAAAAATAATAATAATTATTATATATATATATATATTAAACTTACCTTTCTCCTGTCGGTATAAGTGCTTTCGTATTGCCTCCATTATTGTGTCATACATCTCCGTTCAAATAAAAAGAGTTGTAGTTGATGTATAGACGAAAGAGAATCATGTGTTGCAAATGTAAACAACAAAAAAAGCAGAGAGAAAAGAAGAAAAGACAACAAACTGGCAGGTAATTGATACCAATGAGTAAGACAGTCAAGACTTGTAAATATCTGGAGATGAATGTAGGTAAAAGTAGAGAGAGAGAGAGAGAGAGAGAGAGAGAGAGAGATTGCTTAGTAAGTAAGCAAAAAAAAAAAGTAAAGTAAATACTAGTCATTTATGTCTAAACCTATTTACAACTATTATTTTTACACCCACAGACAATTTTTATTTTATTTATTTTTATTTTATTTATTTTTATTTTATTTATTTAGCCTCGTCCTCTTTTTTTCTTTTTTAGCATCTCCCACCTCTGTCAGGGGCTTACAGCTGATCTAAGCTTATCTGCCTTAGAGATTAGAGTGGCGGATGTTGGAGGCTAGAGGGAAGAAAGATGCGTTTTAATTTAATTTTGCGTTCACCTATCGAGGCATTTTTTTTTTTATGAATACCGTTTCTGGTGACATTGCGAATAAAATAAATCCTTAAGTAGTTGTTAGCCAACTAGCCCGAAAGCCTATATAACCGGTTCGATCCTCTCTCAGTGCATAACACACGTAGTTTTACATAAAGCGAAGCTAAGTAAATACCTCTGTAATAAGCTAACTAAGATTACGAATTTGTCAAAAAGTGGAAGCTGCACGACAAAAAAAAAAATCCATATGTGCCTAGAGAAACACAGCAGACATTTTTCAGGGTACAGAGCCATATCTTATTCTACGCTAGTATAAAAACAATTATATAATAAAAAGGAAAAATAAAATTATATAAAACTCATTATGGTGGAATTTTTTAAATCGGTTCCACCCCAAGCAAATCAGTAAAGCCACTAAGAGACCATGGGTTTACAGGGTGTGGAAGAATTAGGAACAGAAACATTAACAATGGCTAGAAAGAGAAAAGAGTAATCAGGAAGACAGTAGATAGTGATTGACATTTCATATGTTCCTCAATCCGAGCCGCTATTAATTACACCACTGGGTCTCGAATATGAAGACAAATTTTAAAAAGACCTGCTCGATGGCTGACGTATTTGAATATTTCGTACTGATACTATGAATATTTTTTAAAAATCGCCCCCCATGTAAGGCAGTAAAGCCACTAAGACAGAATGGGTTACAGAGGGTGGAATAATTAGGAATACAAACATTAATCATGAGCGAGAAGAGAAGAGAGTAATCAAGATGGCAGTAGATTGACATTGGATTTAAATTTTTGCAGATCAGAGTTAGATGGAAAGTATGAAACCGTGAGAGAGTTCCAAAAACGAGAAGTGCGAGAAAAGAAACTGTTAGCATAGGACTTACGGCTACATCTCGCCAGCTAAACTGTAAATTAATGAGATCTCGACGCCAGTCTAGTACTGCGCTTAAATTCATAAAGTCTAGCTACCATCCTACTATATAATAATGATATAACTAATATAGTATATTCGTAGATAGAGTTTGAATGTGGACATGAAAAGAGCTTTAGAGTAAAGGGCTGTAAAAATGAAAGGATATGTACATGAAATAGGCTTTGAAGTAAAAGGCCGTAAAAATTCTTTTCATATATTATTATTATTATCATTTTATATTAGGATATAACAAATATAGTATATTCATAGATAGACTTTGAATGTGGACATGAAAAGAGCTTTAGAGTAAAGGGCTGTAAAAATTAAAGGATTTGTACATGAAATAGGCTTTGAAGTAAAAGGCTGTCAAAAATTAAAAAAATCCTTTTGATATATTCGAATATATAATGATAATAATAATATAACAAATATAGTATATTCGCAGATAAAGTTTGAATGTGGACATACAAATCGCTTTAGAGTAAAAGGCTGTAAAAATGAAAGGATATGTACATGAAATAGGCTTTGAAGTAAAAGGCCGTAAAAATTCTTTTCATATATTATTATTATTATTATTATTATTATATATTAGGATATAACTAATATAGTATAGAGTTTGAATGTGGACATGAAAAGAGCTTTAGAGTAAAGGGCTGAAGAAAAAAAGCAAAGAAAATAGGTGACAACATATTGTGTTAATCTTTTAATTGAAAGACTCTTCGATATTCCCATCATATTTTTTTATTCACTCGGTTTCACCCCATGCAAGGAGGTAAAGCCACTAAGACACAAGGAGTTACTGGCTGTGGATGAATTAGAGAACAGAAACATTAATAATGAGTGGGAAGGGAAAAGAGTAATCAGGTGGACAGTAGATAGCGATCGACATTGCATTTAAATTTTTGCAGATCAAAGTTAGCTGGAAAGCATGAAGCCGGGATGGAGTTCCAAAACGAGAAGTGCGAGAAAAGGAACTATTAGCATAGAACTTACGGTTACATCTTAGCCAGCTAAACTGTAAATTAATGAGATCTCGACGCCAGTCTGGTACTGTGATTAAATTCATAAAGTCTAGGTAACCATAGCGATGAGCTCATCCGAACAATTACCATAAAAAGTATTTATAAAAAATGCACAGAGTGGCAACCTTACGGCGCTGGGAAAGTGACTGAAGCCGAGCTGCCAGCTCAGGACCGATAATATTGCAGAATAAATAAAATTAAAAAAAACAATACAGCAGACTAGATTTCTTATATTACTCGGACCGTTATCCTCACCTTCATTGCTATATTGTACGCACCGGTCTTCTTCAGGCGATTGGAATTTCAAATCGAAGCTTTATTTTGTCCACCAGTGTGTATTCTTCTAGTTCCACATGACATGCCTCTTCTGGATGTCTCAGTTATTTTCCTTTAACTCAACTATTCAAGTTTAGGTTCACTACTGCTGTAGCCTCGTATTGAACTCACAACTCTTTAGGACCAGTTACTTGATCTAACCAACGCCTTTATGCTTGAGGACATCTGTGGATGAATTTCTGGGATTTATAAAACCAATGTCTCAGCAATCATTTTTTGCCAGAGTTTATATTGCAATTTTTTGTTGTTATTCATTTCTTTTCTCTAGCACTTCTTATTCCTGATTCCCATATTGTATTCATTTCTATACTTGGTCGGCTCAGATTTTTGTGGCCTAGAGTATGTGCCGATTCCTTAAGTTTTCGTACTTTCCAGTGATGTTCTCTGTCTGTTATTTCAACCTCATCCCACTGCGGGTGGTGATCTCCCTTTTCCCTCTACATGTAGTCAGCTACGCCTGTTTTTTTCTATTTTCCTTTGTGTTACTGCTTTACGGTGTTCTTGCAGTCTTACCTTAAGAGGGCGCCCTGTTTCTCCTTTATATTTCTTACCCCAGCTGCACGGGATGGCGTACACACAGTCCTTAGTCATGTTCTCCACTATGGGGTGGGGGGTATTACTCGGAACAACCACCCAAAGAAGGCCGGAGCTTACAACGGCTGAAACGTTGTGAATATGGCAATGAAGATGAGGGTAACAGCCCGAATAATGTAAATAATGCAAGTAATTATAATACCTCATCTCAGAGATATAGACAGATATTGAAGAAAAATTCCAATCACCTGAAGAAGGCTGGAGCGTTGTGAATATGGCAATGAAGTTGAGTGTGAATAATGTAAATAATGCATGTAATTATAATGCCTCATCTCAGAGATATAGACAGATATTGAAGAAAAATTCCACTCACCTGAAGAAGGCTGGAGAGTACAATGGCCGGAGCGTTGTGAATATGGCAATGAAGATGAGGATAACAGTCCGAATAATGTAAATAATGCAAGTAATTATAATACCTCATCTCAGAGATATAGACAGATATTGAAGAAAAAATCCACTCACCTGAAGAAGGCCGGAGAGTACAACGTCCGGAGCGTTGTGAATATGGCAATGAAGATGAAGATAACAGTCCGAATAACGTAAATAATGCAAGTAATTGTAATAACTCATCTCAGAGATATAGACAGATACCGCACTCCTTACTTGTGGAACTCTCTTCCGACTTCTTGCTTTCCTGTCAACTACGATCTTCGAAAATTTAAATGCAAATTCAATCAGCATGTTCTGTCTCCTTAAAATCTATTCTTATATTGCCCATTCTCCTCGATAACGTTTTCTCAGTTCCCCGATAACCCCCTTGCATTTTTATTGCAGTGTCTTTATCGCCGTGCTTCGGACTCAATTAAAGAAAAAAAAACATTGGAATAAATATCTTGAACTATATGCGCAAATCTGTTTTTGCAGATGCCAAACTGAAACCAAAGGCCGTTATTGAAAAAATAGACGCTCCAATATAAAACGCAACTGAAGCATCCTTTGGGGATGTGGGTTACCTCACTAGGCTTTACCAAATTACAGTTAGGTGGCGCTGTTTACGTCAATAAAAAGACAAATATTCCCATCTCCTCTCTTTCTTTCTCTCTTTCTTCCTCTAGCTCCCCGATGTAGTAGAGCGTAAGTAAGCTGTCCCCACTGGAGTGCTTTCACTTCCCCGGTCGACTGATGACTGAACACACACGCACATATACATATGTGTGCATTACAGACGATTATATCGCGTACACAAAGAAGCACATGGATAAGTTTTTTCTTTTAATATACTTCCTTTTCGACTGTGTACACATTAATGTAATTCATTTTGTTAATATATGCATTTAATTGTAGTTTGTTTAAACTCTATGTTTTTGTACCTTGTTTATGCCTGGACTCACATGAGTCCGCCAAATATTGTTTGATTGACAAATGTTCAAGGCGACATAAAATATTTACTAAAAATGTAGTCACCTAACAACAAAAGAGGTGAGTACCGTATCAAATTAAACAAATTATTTTGACTTATTTAGATAATCCCTTAAAACTTTTTTTCCGGCTACGTTAGTCTAGAGTAGGGTTTTTCAGAGTGTGGGTCTCTACCCTTCAGTGGGTCGAGAGATAAATAAAATCGGTCGCGGCAAAAAAAAAGAAGAAAAATACACAAGTGAGAGCAAAAACTTTAATGTTGCACAACACTCATAAATCATCGTTGGCACAAAAATAGCCGTCTTTTCAGGTAGCTACCTAGACAGAATTTTCACGTTCCATCGTTTAGACTATTCGGATCATAGACTCGTCTGTTCCCGGGTGGTGTTAAATAGTAGGCCTAGAATTGCTGGACACTTGAAGTTCAACGTGTTTTTACTGGACAGGCGGAACTTTCAGCAAAAGCTGATTAGACTAGTGCAGCGAGAATTAGTGGGCAGTTATTGGGAGTAGGTGGTGGGAGAAGCTTAAAGATAGGATTAGGTCCTTCACCACTGAATATAACCAACGACTCGCTCTAAATAAGGCTAAAAAGGTAAAGACTCTAGAGGGTAGTCCCTCCTGGGCGGTGGCTGGGGGATTCCCTGGGGATAGCCGTAGCTAGGCAGGCCCTGCAACGCGCTATCAGAGTCATGTAGTTAATCATAAACAAAATGTCTAACGAATCCGTGAACATGGGCGCAGAATTACGCAAGGAAGAGATCCGTTGAGGTTCCGATTGATACATTCGCGAGGTCATTACCCTGGAGGGACGTTCTCTGAGGTCGACCAAGGTGATGTGCGTGGCGTTTCGGCGACATTTCGAGAGACGTTTTACCAAAGAGCCTGGTTTCAGTGGCGAAGAGTTTCGCAGCTATTTGGCTGACTTTCCTCGGCTTTCACCGACAGAAGCGGCTAGCTCTGAGGGTGAGATCACACAGGGCGAAGTTTACATGGCATTGAAGAAGGTCGGCAGTGGCAAGTCTCCGGAATTTAAGTTCTGCCATACGAAATATAATTGAGGCTGTCGCACATCTTTGTCCCGATTTTGACAGTGGTGTTCAACAACTGGTTCCGGCAGGGGTCCATCACCGACCTAATTTCCAGGGATGTGATCACGCTGTTGAAAAAGGGCAAGGTGTTGGGCGGGATTTAGATGATTGCAGACCCATATCTCTGCTAAACACAGAGATAAATATTATGTCCAAGATGCTGACGGAGAGGTTCCAGTCAGTTATCACGAGCTTCTTGGGACTCGAACAGACTCGTGCTGTGAGGGGACGAACAATTAAAAGCAACCTGTATCTGATCCGCGCGATCATAGAGCGTGTAAAAGACGACAAGCGAGCCGCGCTGATCAATTTATATCACTCTATTTGACAGGATTGACCATCAATACCTGACAGCTGCCTGCAAGCCACCGGATTTGAACCCTACTTCTGTAAGTGGATCAGCCTCTTGTATCAGTGAATCGGAATTGGTCGAGCGCTTTTGCGCTGTCTCGGTCGATCCGACAGTGTTGTCCGCTGTCGGCCTTACTTTACGCTTCGGCGTTTGAGCCCCTCCTTCGCCGGCTGAGGAACAAGACGTGCAGTCCGACCCTACGCAGAATCGTTGTATTCCCTGGTGGAGCTCGAGACAGGGTTTCCGCGTACGCCGAAGATGTGTCCATTTTCGTGACGCGACATTAAAGTGGTATAGATGGCACTTGAACGGTACGATAAGGTGACAGGCATCAGGTCTCCCGGCTTGCGGCTAGGTGCCTAGAAGGAGGTCGCGCTTTGGTTGGACTGATGGACCCGTCCGCATTCTTGGAATGTGGTTCGAGCCCGGACTCCGGCTAAAGAAGAGTTGGTCAGAAGTAGAGGTAAAGATCGGGGCCTCGGTCCGAACTTGGCTACGAGGGACGTTGTTCATAAAGGGTAGGGCTGAGTCATGTGCTACTTACGTTTTGCCCCTCATCCTTGGCTGTACTTCCTCTTTGTAGGACCCGTAGTGAGGCGATCGAGCATTTGTTTACCAACCTCTTGTGGGGTGGTTGAAAACACTGGGTCTGTAAGGAAGCCTGTTATCAGCCTCCGTGTCATGGGGGCCTGGGATTGCACACCTGGCGAGTCATCGCTACGCCTCAAGGTTGGCTTTCCTACGCCGCTTTTTGACAGAGGACTCAATTTTGTTGCGGAGTGTTAGGGAAGCCTTCCCTAGCCTTACCATCACTCCTCCCATTTCTTGGGGTAAGCGCCGTCGCCGTGGTGGAAGGTTGTCAAGTTTCCTCAGCGTGTATCGGTCGGCTTGAATGTCATTCCACGGTCCAGTGATCTTTCTCGGCCTTGGAAACTATTATATCGTGAATTAGTGGAAGGGTTGCGAAGGATCCTCTGTGTGATAGGCTGGGCTTGTCGGCATCAAGTTGCGCTCTTTCTGGTCTTGGGCGCCAGCGGTGGATTATCTCAGCAATCCTGAGTTTTCGCTTAGCTAGTAATTGACGTAACTTTCAGATGGGGAAAGACAGATTTACAAGACTGTCATCGGTGCGACCTTGGCTTAGAGGAAACGGCTTCGCACACCTTCTACCATTGTCCTCAGGTGCGCGCCTTCTGGAATTATGTGGACGAGTTGACGGTTTGTATCGATCCCGGTCAGCTCTTGTGACAATGTGTCTTTCCCATTCTCCGGGGTAAAACGGAAGGTGTTTTTTACGTTTATAGCCGTGGCTAGAATGGTGGTGTGGACGTCGCGAAAGGATGGAATCTTGCGAGATGAATGTTATTCGCGTCAGGATCTGGTTGTTTTCTTTAAGCATTAGTAAAAAATTAGATCTGATAGAAAACGTTTGATTCCGACAGATTTCGGTGAAAGGTGGGTAACTGAAGCGAGCCTGGTTCGCGTGGACGGGACTAGCCTTGATTTTCTCTTTTAAGTCCCTTTCATGCAACAAAGCTGTTTCTTGTGAACACTCTCCTGACTAAGTTATACAATATTTCGTTTTCTTAGTGAATATGAATAAGTGTTGTTCCCGGCTTGTTTTCCGGCATTCTCTTGTTATTGCCCATGTTGAGATTCCCTGCCTCCCCAGTTTGTTTTTGTCTCAAATTTTTCACCCCGCGCATTTAATGCATGCCCACACTAACCCTTTCAGGCTATGACAGGAAAGCCATTGGACATTACTTTCGTTCCTGATGCAAGCCCATCAGCAGTTTACTCACCGACCCATGACCCCTCACAATTAGAAGAAGAGAGTGAAACATGACCTCGAACGAGACGTCGCATTGGGTATAATTAAACCGGTGCCATTGAAGTCTATTAGCTCTACGCGTAGATATTCCTTTCTTTGAACCATATAATGTTAATAGAGGTCTGTGGTCTGTTTGCAACCTAAAATTTCTTCCATGAATAAATTTATGAAATTTCTTCACAGCAAATATAATTGCTAGAGCCTCTTTTTCTATTTGGTGGTAATTTTTCTCTGCTGGTAGAAGCGAATGGGAAGCGTGAGCGAATGATTTCATTTTACCGTCATAGTATTTGCATAAAATCACCGCTTCAAAATCATACTCACTAGTTTCTGACGCCACTATAATTTCTGCTTTTGGATTGTAGTGTGCTAATGATAAATCTGACGAAAGTGTTTTTTATTATTATTATTATTATTTCGTCAGATGCCTTCTGACAGTTATCATTCTAGTTACACATTATTTTTAGGTAGATTGTTCAGTGGAGCTCTCTAATCATGTATATTATATATATATATTTGATAGTAATTAGCCAGTTCTAAAAAAGCGCGTAACGTAGTCACGTTTGTTGGTGAAGGTATATGGACCTGGTTGATGATCATATGATCAATACTTTAACCAAGGTATTTAATTTTCAGCAAAAACAAATCGCATTTTTCTTCACTAAGCTTGAATCTGTACTCTCTTAAGTTTTCCAAAATTTGTTCAAATGCCCAATATATTATTCTTTACTGGCAGCATGGCCCGGCGTTGCCCGTGCTTGATTAAAAACTCGTAAGACTCATACAGCAATCGCTATCACTTGACTTAAAATATTTTTGCCCTTCCTTGCCTTTAAAGGAGTGCCCTTTGCCGTGCTAATGTTGCTACATGCTTTACTTCTTGCCTATCTCACACTTCCAATTTTTTCTAAGCTCTATACTAAACATTAAATCTGTTACGAAAAAAAGAATTAAACAAAATGAACACAAAACGATCAGCTTTAAAAAAGACTCGTAACTGGAAAAACCGAATGAAAAAAGAATGTTAACAACAAATACTTTTTCACACCCAACCCAGTTCTGCAGAATCAGAATCAACGTTGAGTTTAAGCAAGCGAATGAGCCAAATGGAGTAAAGTGCCATGCGGATATAAATTTTTCCCACTTGTGATGAATGCAGCTATCGATTCGTGTCAGTCAGCTGTTGGCTCTCACGCTGGCCAATAGAATCTTCCTGCCTATTCGTGGCAGCCAGCTTTAGGCTCTCACTTTGGCCGCAAACTACATGAAAACTGCCGTAGAAGCATGAAAAAATCGATTATTTACACTATCGATGTGAGTTGTGAAATCCAAAGTCGGTCTTGGCCTTCCTACTATCTTGAAGCCTGTGCATGCAAATTTTGGTGCAAATCTGTCGAAAATTGCGGCCGTGCATTCGTTACACACACACAAATCCTGTCTTTTATAGATAGATATATACACTTTTGATTGAAATGTCGCCTAGATACGCCACTATGAAATCGTAATCCGCAAGGATGGTAGCCATAGCCTGTTGAAAAATATTTGGTGCCACATTTAGGCCAAAATGAAGTCGGTTAAACTTATACAGTTATCTGTACGTGTTTATGGTCGTTTATTCCGAACATTCATTTGCAATCTGAATTTGTAAATACGCTTCAGAGAGATCCTGCTTTGAAGATATTCATCCGTCGTTTAACTTAAAAGAAAACATCCTCTGGATTTGGTAATGTGTTTCTAAACAATTGTTTAATCTTGTCGAGAAATTCGCGTAATCACGAAATTTTTTTTTTTCTTTACTTACACCGCTGGTGCAGCCCATTTTGAATGGTCATTTTTTTTCTATTACACCAATTCTTTCGAGTCTGTCCTAATCTTCGTTGACTTGTTACAATGCTGATAATAGTACGCTCCTCCTCGGCTTAAATACTGGCATCGAACCTTTTTTACTTGAAAATCCGCCTTGAATTTTAAACACGGACTCAGTTCATTTGACAGGACATCAGGAGAACATTTTTTAATTCTCCCTTAAGATTTTCGTTCTGATTTTTTAAATTGGTCGCTTGTCTACTGATATTTTTAGAATAATAACCTATCGACAAATCAAATAATTCCATCCAGTCAATACCGAATAATTTTGAAACCTTTTTAATACATAAGCTTTAGTTTTTACATGCTTGTTGCAGAATGAGACATTGCAAGTCATTTTTCCAAAAATAATTTTTCACTAGAAACTGAAATCACGACTTTGGAAGTCCTTTTTGATAAAGGCTTTCCAGTTTCATTACATATGGTTTAACTGATTATTGAAATATCACTATCAGTTTCCAGTAGCATTTTCACATTATTTATTTTCAGATTCACAAATTTCCTTTTGTTATCTCTGACCTTTTCGTCGCAATGCTGTGTAGGAATTTCTTCCCGTGAGAATTTTTTCTTGGTTTGGTTTTGCAGTGTTCATATTTACGAAAATACACAGAAAAATTCAGTCCCTCATCAGGATAGTATATAAAATCTGATATGGTGTTTTGGACAGCGTCTGGCGTAAGAGACTTTGATTTTTTTCTTCTTCAGAATAATTTCCAACAACTCTTGTTACTGTTTTTGTAGTTCTAGCAAATGTTGATTTTGCTGCCTTATCATCATCGATATACTTGTTCCGGAAGCAAGAAGTATATTTTTCGTACCTATTCACTCAGTATGAGTTTCGAAAATCCTTGTTACAACTCGTATGAGTTCTTGAATCCTCGTTACTGCCATAAGTCCTAAATTGCATAAGATTCGAATTCTTCGTCGCCACTACTATAATGCGCTTCAAAGCGGTTATAATATAAGTAATGCTTCAGAAACTTACCATAATGTCTATATTAATAAGTCTGAAGACTGACTCTAAACGACTTCTTACCTCTGACCTGGAACTCTTATGGCTATGGCGTAGTGGATATAGTCACTAGGGATGTACTATTTACTCCAAAACAGATAGTGTCATATAAGAACAAAATGAGTAACTACCAACACCGAGGTTCGAACGTGACACTCTGGACTTATATGTTTTCCACAAGGTGTATAAATATCGGTATCAGGCTACTGACTGCAGTGATTATTGAGTAATGACTGAGTAAGTGTTGAGTGGAACTATCCAGTCGAATTAGTGTGAATTATTTTGTGTCGATGATTTGGGTTTTGATTTACGATTTACCGGACGTTAAGCTGAGCCACGCTACTAACAAGGTATTCACTGAAATGGTTATCTTTGGTTGACTTTTACTTCTTTGTTCTTGTTTAGTAATTATTTGCGGTTGTAATTAAATGCTGTTTTATCTTAATATTGAAGTCTTCTGTTATACTTTATCATTAAGGAAAACCGTACATCACAAAAGATAGATAGATAGATAGATAGATAGATAGATAGATAGATAGATATTCACGGATATTAAGTACACATGCTGTTCTTTTGTTCAAATCTCATAGCTCATTTGGCGTCGCTGATTCGGCGTAGACGATTCGACATAGAAATTTTTCGGTAGAGGGACAATTAAGCATCAGATTACTAATTCGTTGCCATAGCCAACTCTCTCTCTCTCTCTCTTTCTCTCTCGTTTAGTAGTACTAATTTGACTACTAATTAGTACTTTGTCGTTATATACTCGAATAGTCCAATTTAAGAAAATGAGTAGTTGGAGGTATTTTTAAATTTAAGAAAAAGAGAAGTTGGAGGCATTTTTTATATTTAAGAAAAAGGGTAGTTTGAGGCATTTTTATATTTAACAAAAGGAGTAGTTGGAGGCATTTTTTATATTTAAGAAAAGGAGTAGTTGGAGGCATTTTTTATATTTAAGAAAAGGAGTAGTTGGAGGCATTTTTATATTTAAGAAAAAGAGTAGTTGGAGGCATTTTTATATTTAAGAAAAGGAGTAGTTGGAGGTATTTTTAAATTTAAGAAAAAAAGATGTTGGAGGCATTTTTTATATTTAAGAAAAAGAGTAGTTGGAGGCATTTTTAAATTTAAGAAAAAGAGTAGTTGGAGGCATTTTTATATTTAAGAAAAAGAGTAGTTGGAGGCATTTTTATATATTTCCTTCAGTGCACCTTCATATTTTTCAGTCGTCAAAATTCTTTTATTCCAAAATGGAAGCAGACATTTCCTCAAAACGTGGACGAAACAAAGTGATACACATGGTACCTTACGGAAAGTTCAGAAAGGACATGATGCATTTCTCCAAAAGTTGATCACTGGATATCCACCCCCACACCAAAAAAGAGATGCTGACGAACGAATAAAAAAAAGTCATAATTGAAGTTGAATCATTAGATACTATTGAGTTCATGAAGAGTCTTGCACATAATTACAAAATGAAGAATAAGATTAAATAGCTTTACTAAGTTTTTTTAATTTTTATAATTTAAGTTTTTAATTTACGTTATTCCATAAGTGTTTTAAGAGGATTCTTAATTCTCTAAATGAATAAAAAGTCATATTGAAAATCGGGTATTTTCAATGCTTTTATCCTTGATATTTTTTAGGAATTTTTCGACAGAGGGACGATGAGGCGTCAGATGACTACTTCGTCTTCATAGTCAAATTCGCTCTCTCCCTCCCCTGTCTCTGTCTCTGTCTCTGTCTCTGTCTCTGTCTCTGTCTGTCTGTCTCTCTCTCTCTCTCTCTCTCTCTCTCGTTTAGTAGTCAAATTAGTACTTCGTCTTTATATGCTCGAATAGTCCAATTCAAGAAAAAGAAATGCGAGGATGACCCCTATTTTTGCTCTCGAGATATGGAACCTTTATAAACGAATTCTAAATAATGAAACTAAATCAAACTGAAGCTGCCAATCGGTGTTTGCAATATGACCTAGGAATGCATCATCCTTCAATCTGGAAATTTATTGATGCCTTACGGAAAGTTCAGAAAGGGCGTGATGCATTTCTCGAAAAAGTGATTGCTGGATATCCACTCACCAAAAAGCTAAAAAAAAATATAGAGATACTGACGAATGAATCAACAAAAGACATAATGGCAGTTTGGAAGTTGAATCATTAGATCCTATTGAATTCCTGAATGGTGTTGCTCATAATTACGAAATGAAAAAGTAATTTCTAAGATTAAATAGTTTTATTAAGTTTTTTTAATGTTTTTTTAAATACAATATTTTTATTTAAATTTTTAATTTACATTATTCCATTAGTGTTTAAATAGCATCCCTAATTCCCCAGATGAATTGAAAGGTCATATTGAAAGTTGGATGTCAAGGTCATTGACGTCGAAACAGTCTGACGCCGAAACTGTTGTGCCGAATAGTCCAATTATTTTTTTTCTGACGCCGAAACAGCCACGCCAAATGGGCTACGTCAAAACGTACCAAACCCATTTCTTCAAGTATATGTGAACATGTTGTGTACATCGATCGTGATGAGACAATAATATGGAAACAGGGGAAAAGTATTGAAACTCGTTAGACTGAGGAGGGATGGGGGGGGGGTAAGGTAACGTGACATTAAGATATTCTTTGTCATAAAAATAATAGAATTTGTGTTGTCAATATTATTAAGCTGGTTTAGTAGCTTATACTCTCTTTTATTCTTTGTCGCTGTTTCTCATACTTTCTTTGTTATGCTTTCTTTTTCTTTCTCCCATTTTCTTTTTGCTTCTCTTCTTCTTTCTTTTTGCTTCTCTCTTTCTCTTTCACGTTCTTTTTCTTTTTTTCTTTCTTTTTCTTTTCTTGTCTTTCATTCTTTATCTCTTTCTTTTCTTTATCTTTCAATTTCTTTCTTTGTTTTACACTCCTTTCCCTTTCCGTCCTTTTTTTTCATTCTTTCTTTCTTTCTTTCTTTCTTTCTTTGATGCTATTGATAGGCTGGCGGTCGGGTGATGCCGAGATGTTGAAGCCGAACTACCTGGTAAGATGTGTTGACGTTTTAATCGATGGAGGTTACAGTGGTGGGTTGATTTATAGTAGGGTGCATTTGTTGCCGAGGTGACGGCGGTGGCGACGTGGGATTAGGTGTAGCTAGTAGTCTTGTATCAAATCGAGCGGAATGTTCCTGTTGGATTCAGGTCGAATGTTGTATAAACGAAACGGAGTCGCCCTAGTGACTGGGAGAGTATGCCTGTATCAAATCGAGCGGAATGTTCCTGTTGGATTCAGATCGAATGTTGTATAAAAGAAACGGAGTCGCCCTGGTGACTGGGAGAGTATGCTTGTGTCAAATCGAGCGGAATGTTTCTGTTCGATTCAGGTCGAATGTTGTATCAACGAAACGGGCTCACGGTGTTGACGGCGAGGCTAGGCCTGTGGGGTTAGGGATGATCGTCGGAACGCCTCTATTTGGAGTCAACGAGGGAGGCCGAAAACTTTGAGGTTTTAGAAATCAAAGTGTTTGGCTTCGGAGGCCTGGCAATGTCGGAGCTGGTCACTATTAAATTCCGTGTGTGAATAGTCGGGTGAGATTAGTAAATCTTGGGCGAGGTCCCTGCTACGGTGAGAGAAGCTGCCATCGCGATGACAGCGACAGTCCCCTGCGTGTCGGCATGGGGCCTTTCGGTCGGCAATTATGTGGTAAAATGGGTTGATTCGTTGTGACGCGCGTTGGGGTCACGATGGTGACTACGGGGAATGCCTGGTGGTGACAATGTCGCGGTGTTATAAATCATGGCGGTTGGCGTCGGGAGCCTGGTGGTGTCGAAGCTGGATTGCCGGTCTCATTCCACGTACGAAGAGTCGGATGGGATTAGTGAAGCCTGAGAGTGGTAACGGGTATGTTGAGAGAAGCAGTGATAACGTTGGCAGCGCGCCTGCGTGTCAGCAATCGGCTTTTCGGTCCGGGGCTGTGTTGGTCGTTACGAGACACCTGCTTTTAAGCAGATCTGGCAGTCCCCAGGATCATCATCTTTTCTGGCGAGAACGTTCGCGATTGACCTCTGTGTCGCTTTCATTGCAGGCACTTGTTTCGTGGACCGGACGTTATGCTCAGAGATTATGCGCAGAAAACGACTTTTTTATTTTGTGTTCTGCCTTCTTGGAGTTCACTTCCGGCTGACATGCAAAATGAATCAGAAAAGTTCTAAATGCAATTGAGTATTACATTACTTTTTTTCACGTTCTTTCTTTCTTTCTTTCCTTTTTCTTTCCTTTTTCTTTCTTTCTTTATTATATTCTTTTTCTTTCCCTCTCTTTCACCCATACACCTATTCTCTTTCTTTTTCTTTTTTACATTCTTTCTCTTTTTCTCTCACATTCTTTTTACTTATTTATTTCTGTCTCTTTCTTTCTCCATACTTTAACGAATCGAATTTATTGTTGTTTTTTTTTTTGTTTTTGTTTTTTTGTTTTTTTTTCCTGTGTCATTTCAAGAACAGAATTCTTGGTCTTACTATTTCTACTTACAATATAATGGAATTTTTTAGAAGTTCAGTAAAGAAAAGTAATTCCAATAAAAGAAAAAAAAAGATTCAATGCAGAAAGGAATAATTCACTTTGGAAGGAAATAAATACTAACCTAAATCCGTTAATCTGCCATCGTTGATCCACCATAATTGATCTGTCATCGTTGAAGTTATTTTTAGGTGCTTGTCTCGAGCGAGCGTTTGTTGACAGGCTTACAAAAAACGCGGGAGAAGAACATTTGCACAAATTATTTTCTTCTTCTTCTATTTCTAATGTACCTTCAGGACATTGACGATCATGGCTCTCCACAACAACCCATCCTTTGTAGCTCCAAATAAGAATTATCATTTTTCTATCCCTCCTAATCCATGCCTTGCCTTGACAGCCATTTACATAAGCTTGTTAAGTAGGTTATTCACGTACTCCTCTATCTCTCTCACCTTCAATACGTCATGTGAGTGTCAGATTCTCCAAGCCCGCTTTCCACATTATGAAATATCAACTCTTTCTGATTCTAAGTGTCTTTTTTATTTCCATTTTCTCTAAAGCTTCATCACTGCTCTCATGTTCAGCAGTTTTTATCTTCATCTGTGAGGCGATTATCTAGCTTTCATTGCCATATAGGAGGGCTGATATTGCTTAGGAGTTCAGTACGCTTTTCTTTGATTCTAAGGATATTTTCCCGTTTCTTAATACTTTACTTAGCTTTTAGAAGGCACCTTTCGCTATTCCAATGCGCCTTCGGATTTCGGTGTCACATTTTCCGCCCTGCCTTGAAAAACAAACTTATTCGCGAACAGAGAACTTTGTAAGTCAGTCTTACTCGTTATTAATATCAGTAACTCTAATACTAATAGTTATTAGTATGTACTGTCGCATCAGCATTAGTAGTAATATCAGCAGTAAAATTAGTATCACAGCTTAAGTACTCTTTATCCAAAATTTCACGATATGAATATCTCCAAAATCCCAAAACCTCACATACCCGAAAACCTCCAAAATCCGAAAGTGCCTTGCTAAAAATAGAAATCTTCAGAAATCTCTTTGAAGGTTCCTAAAAGACGTGCAGCTGTTGTAAATGACCTCATCTACCCAGGGTGAGTATTCCCCAATCCAGCTACGTAGCCGAAATAGGCACCAGTTTTTTGTTAGCTATCGTCACAGCAACACTTTCGTCGATTACTTATCAGGTGTTTCGTGCTCAGTAAAGATATTATTCAAGATGTCATAGTCCTGCATTTATATATATATATATATATATATATATATTATAAGTAGTCATCATGTTTCTTGAAGACGTACAGAAAATTACAAAACATTACTTTTACATGAATTCTGAATTTCACCACTTAAAAACAGTGTGAGCATTACATGACTAGGTCATTACCTGTATTTCAAAAATCACTTGGAAGGTTTCTAGGTGATTTGCAGCTGTTGTGAGTGAACTCGTCTGTCCTGGGTGTGGATTATCCTGGGTGTGGATTATCCAGCCCAGCTACGTAGCCTACGTTGGTATCGCAACAATACCTTCATTCGTGTTTCGTGCTCAGTAAAGATATTATTCAAAATGTCAAAAAGTTCTGCAGATATATATATATATATATATATATATATATATATATATATATATATATAAGTAAAAAGTAAAAGTATGCATTTATGTTTATCAATATTTTGTACACGTACAAAAAGTACAAAACATTTTTTTTCGTGTAATTTTAATTTCACCACTTAAAAACCCTTGTGAGAATTACATGACTAGCGTCATTACATGTATCTGTGTGTACACAACATTTATTGAATTTTATATAAATCTACTTTCAGGGTATATGTATAAGCTGTGTTATGAAATGTAAACGGTTCTATTCCTAAGCTGTCCCATTTTATAGATGCCATATACAAACTAAATAGTCTGTATTCCAAAATTCGAAAAATCTGAAAACCGAAGCACTTCCGGTTCTAAGAATTTCGGTTAAAGGATTCTCAGTATGTAGGAGTAATAGCAGAACTAATAATACTAGTCTAAGTACTAATAGTAATAGTAAAATTATTTGTAGTAATAGTAAGAGTAGCAGGATTAGTAGTAGTACTAGTAACAGAAACCGGATTACTTCTAGTAACAGTAGTAGTTGAAGAATTCATGAGTAATAGTAGAAGCAACAGAATTAGGAGCAACATCATTCGTTGTAGAAAGTGCAAAAATAGTTGTAATCTATGGGAAATTAAAATAAAATAGTAAAATAAGATCATAATAGTAACTAATAGATTTTTCCATGATGCTAAAAGTAAAGGAATCAGAAATTGGTTTCGTTAAACGCCGCTAAGTGGCGGTGTTGAATCTTATAAAAAAGGCAAACATTTCCTGACTCATGTTCTTTCTCTTTTTAGCTCCAAGATGTAGCACTACGTGGTAATTGCGTTCCCGCTGGAGCACGTTAGATTCCCGATTACAAGTGACGATTGAATTCTCTTCCCACTTTCCAATGCATGGCACTCGCGCGTGCCTTCCAAAATACCTCAACCTATAAATTTGTTGTTCCATCTCAGCGCAAGGCTGACTTTAGCCCGACCATTTTAACGATGCTTATACTGATTTACCCTAGCTTCTGACGCAAGAGAAAGAAAGCGTACACCCCATATCCAAGTTTAAAACCTTCCAACGATAAAGTAAGTACAAACTTTCCTTTAGCTGTTCCAACTTTGCGCAAGGCTGACTTGAACTCGACCATGAATACACAGCTTAACCTTAAATACACAAAAACACGCAACCTTTTTAACCTTTGTTAATAATAGCACAAGCAGAATTATTAATAGACGTAGTAGCAGCAGAATTAGTAATGCTAGTATCAGCTTTAGCAGCAGATATATTGCAAAAGTAGTGGTAGCAGAATTAGTAGTAGAAGTAGTAGAATGTAGAATTAGTAACATTAATAGCAGCTTTAGTAGTAGTAGCATAATTAGTAGTAGCAGTAGCAACAGAATTTGTAATACTAGTAGCAGTGGTAAGTGATTTATGTGTAACAGCAGTAGTAGCATTAGTAGTAGTAGAAGTGGCAACAGCAAAATTAGTAATACTAATGACAGCATTATTTATAAAAACTGCAGAATTAGTTGTAATAATAGCAGTAGCACAATTAGTAGTAGAAATCGTATTAGCAGAATTAGTAATACTAGTCGTAGCATTATACGTAGTAGAAACTGTAGAATTGGTTATATTAGTAGTATTAGCAGTTTTAGTAATACTAATCGACTTTAGTAGCAGAGTTTTATTTATAATAGTAGCAGAACTAGTACGAGAAGTGTTAGCAGGAGAATTAGTAACCCTAATAGCAGCTACATATAGTAGTATCATAATTAATAGTTGCAGTTGCAGCATAATTAGTAATACTAATAGCAGCCTCAGTAGTAGTGGTAATAGCAGCAGAATTAATAATATTATTATCAGCTGTAGTAGCAGAATTATTTGTATTAGTAGTAGCTGTATTAGTAGTAGAAGTAGTAGAAACAGAATTAGTAATACTAACTAGTGGCAGCTTTAGTAGGAGTAGCAACAGAGCTGGCGAGAAAAAACCAGGGTACCCAAGCCTGACTGGGGGTCGCGGGTAGTTCTTTGTGACTAGCTTATAAAGTTTTGCTTTTTTCTGTCTACATTTATATACGTTACAAGCTAAGTACAAGTGACTATGACAGGATGAAAAATTTTTGCGGATTTTGATGTCATTCTGTGATCATTTTTTTTTTAAATAATGAATTTTGACAAGAATTATTTAAATGTTTTTTTAACAATTTTAATTAGAATGGTTTATAGGGTTTTAAATCTTTTAAAATTCTCTATTAATTTGTATCTGACAGGTGATACAGTTATTAAGTAAAAACTATATTTACTGATCATAAATGGAAAAGAATACTACAATTTAGCGACCACCAGTATTTTAAAAAGAATATTGATTAAAAAGAATTTTCGTATGTGTATAAACATGCTTATTATTGTACATAATTGAGTTACATTAAACTTTTGTATTTTATATGAATACTAACTTATGAAAAGTGAGATGTAGTAGAGTTGTGGTGAGGGGGGGAGTGTATCATAAATTCGGGGCGGTTGAAACTTTTGCACCGGCCCTTAGTATCAGAATTCGTTAGAGCAATAGCAGTAGCGGTAGTATTAGTAATAATAGTATCAGCTTTAGTAACAAATTTAGTTCTGTATATAATAGCACAATTAGCAGTAGAAGTGGTAGCAGTAGAATTAATAATACTAATAGCAGCATTAGTAGACGTAACAAAATTAATTGAATTAGTTATATTAGTCACATTAGTATCATCTTTATAAGTAAAATTATAATTAGTAGTAGTATTACAAAATTAGTAATAATAGTGTCCTCTTTAGCATCATAATTAGTTATAATAATAGTAGTAACACAATATAGGTAGCGACAGAATTAGTAATATTAGCAGCGGCTTAATTCTTCGTAGAAACTGCAGAACTAGTTGTAATAGTACTAGTAAAACAATTAGTTATAAAAGTAACAGCAGTAGAATTCTAATACTAGTAACAGTTATAGTAGTTGTAGCAAAATTAGTAGTACCAGTACCAGCAGAATTAGTGATACTAGTATCAGTTTTAATGGCAGTAGTAGGAGAATTAGCTCTGATAGTAATAGTATAACAGTTCATAGTAGAACTTATAACAGTAGAATTAATAATACTCGTAGTAACTTTAGTCGCGGTAGAAGCATTAGTTGTAATAATAGTAGTAACTCAATTAGTTGCATTAGTAATATTGGTGTCAGCTTTAGAGGTAGAATTATTAGTAGAGCAGCAGAATTACTAATACTAGCAATAGCATTAGTAATACCAGAAGAGTAAGTATTGGTACCTAGCACATTTTTAGTTTGGATTACAGTAGCTTAGTAGTAGTAACAGCAGCATTAGCAGTAAAATTAGTAATTTTTGACGACTGCGCGCACTCACCGTTGTAGGGATCAACGAGCCATTGCAAATTCCCTGATCCTTTCTTTAGATGCATAGTATGTGCATCGCCAGGGCTATATATAGTTTTGAATTCAGAGTTGTCCTTCGACTAGACTGGTTGCCAACCGTGGCTACAGAGCACAGACTGTCCCACTATTCACGCATACTTGGAGGTTTTGAATTTAAAGTTGTTCTTCTCCTGGACCGGTTGCCACCCAAGGCTATAAGACCCTGTCTGTCCGTGTTATTTATCCATAGCTGGAGGGAGAGGGGGTGGATTAATACCTTTTCCAAGCGTATTTGAACGTAAGTGAATTTTAACTTGCCCGACCCGTATTCGAACACGACTCCCTGATTATTGAATCCGAGTCGCTAATAGAGTGGCAATATTTGTACTGGTGAGGAGTGCTCGACAATGCTCACCCCAAAAGGCATGGATAAATCTCCACAACTGGCAGACCACAAATCCGCATTCCATGGAAGAAAAGTAATGTGAATGTGGTTGGATCGCTATTATACTTCTTAGAACAGTGTTAGACACATGACGTGTTTTGTTATTGTCATGGGTCCTTACCTATAACTACAGAATGAACTCTTCCTAACACTATGTATACTACGCCTCTCAAGAGAGAGGGTCGAAACAAGCCGAGCTTCTCGGCTTGACGGTCGAACTCTCCGCCTCTGAGCAGAGAGGAACCCGGACGATGCTCCTCTGAAGGGCAGAGTCTCTTTCGGGGAGGTTGACCAACCCGATCCCGTTTATACGGGTTCTACGGACATTTTTTGGTCGAGACTACGGGCTCGGGAAACCCACGTTAAACTCGGCCTTGTGCCATATGCAACCCTCGTGGGGGGGGCTACATATCGAATCAAACCGAGCTTCTCGGCTTGACGGTCGAACTCTCTGCCCCTGAGCAGTGAGGAACCCGGACGAGGCTCCGCCGTGGGGGGTGGCTAGATACCGAATCGAGTCGAGCCGATAGTAGTTCACTCCAAACCAGACTGACAGTCATACTAACACCTTCCACATCTTGTATTATTATTTCGTGTAATATACCTTCGTTATTTCTACTCTTGTGTTCGTGTTGTTCTTCCTTGGTCCTAACCTGGACCATAACAGTTATCCAAATTTTTTTTTAAGTACTCGTAATTTCTAGTTGGCGGCTTATTCCTTTGCTCTCTTCCACTAGTTTCCAGACTCAGTGAGGGTGTGGCGCAGTTGTAGTTGGTAGCAGACGTCATTTTGTCTTCTTCAGGATGACCTGTCACCCCAGCTGACTAACGAATGCAAGTTTTCATGATATATATATATATATATATATATATCATGAATGATATACATGAGTGAATGTATATATGATATATCTCATAACACCGTCGAGCGTTTAGCCTTGGAGCGGGTAGAATGGAGATCAACGTGTTCTAGTGGACTTAGCAGTTTTCAATCTGCTTGTCTTAATCGTCTTCAAGAAGCGAGAGCAAGATCTAAAAGGTCAGCCAATCTAACACTGATCTCATCCCACAATCCTCTCTCTTGCTCTCTTCCACTACTTTCCAGATGCAGTGAGGGTGTGTAGCACGCGGTGTGGCGCAGTTGAAGTTGAATCAGACGTCATTTTGTCTTCTTCAGGATGTCCTGTCACTCCAGCGGACTAACGAATGTAAGACTCCATGATATATATATATATATATATATATATATATATATATATATATATCATCCCACAATCCTCTCTCTTGCTGCATATGCGGCTTCCTTTGTAAATCACGAGCGGGTCTTAAGTGCCACTTAAGATTATCGCACAAAATTTCATAACTGAATCAATTAAGTTGTCAAATCCCCCATGCGTCGAAACCGACGGGAAAGTTCATATATATATATATATATATATATATATATATATATATATATATATATATCAGACTATATATCACAGCTTTCAGTGCCACTAACCTCAAGCCCGGATTGAAACCTAACCCTGTCAGTCAGAGTCTCACCACCATTATATTCACTCGACAGATTGAGTCAACCAAATCTAGCGTATTATTTTTACAAATGTAAACAAACGCCAAACAACCGCAGTGCTCCATTCATTTTCCAAGAGCTTCGCATTAACGCAGGTGAATGTTTTAAATTAGCTTCTCATTCAACAGTGCTCAATCGAAAATATATTTTCAAGAAAATTATGTCATTCACCTAACCTTCTGTCTAGACAACCGAATTCCTCAAGCCCGAATTGAAACCAAACCGAGTCAGTGTCCTTACCACTGAACTATCTTCACTCGACAGATATATCACGGTAGAGGAAGCGTGGATATGATCTTCTGTCTCCTGCAGGCTCAAGAAAAGGCATGAGAACAAAACGGATCTATTTGTTGTTTTTGTAGACTCCACAAAGGATTTTGATACTGTATCTCGAACTACTCTTTGGAAAGTTTGTCAAAATTAGGTGTTCCTGAAAAAAACGCTCCAAACAACCTTTTGTAAGGTCAGTCAGATGCCTTTTCATTTCAATTTTCCCTCTTCTCTTTTGCGCTTTTCTTTTCTGCTATGAGCTTCTCTGGCAAGTGAAGGTTTAACAGAACAAATGGGGTGGTCTGTTGTTTTTTAAAAGAAATCGAAACTTGCTTGTGACTGCTACAGAGGAATATCCCTTCTTTTTGGTTGCTGGCAAAATCCTTGCATTCCTGAATAGGCAGTTTGTCAAATCGGCATTACCAGAAACCTATGTGGTTTTCAATCCAGTAGAGGAACCGTGGATATGATCTTCTGTCAGGCTCAAGAAAAGGCATGAGAAAAAACGGATCTATTTTATTCTTTTGTAGACTTCCAAAGGCTTTCGATATTGTATCTCGAACTACTTTTGGAAAGTTTTGTCTTCCTGAAAAAATGCTCCATATTATTATCTCCTTTCACAGAGGAATGAAAGCTTTTGTAAGGTTGGGAAGTGAGCAATCAGATGCCTTTTTCATTTCGGTTACTTTCTTGATCCTCTTCTCTTTGCGCTTTTCTTTTCTGCTATGAAAAAAAACCTGGCCTATTTGAAGGTGTTAGTGTTGAATTCAGAACAAATGGGGGTGGAGGTCTGTCTATACAATCAGCAACGTTTTAAAGCACAATCGAAACTTGCTCTGCATCTTTCTCTTTGCAAATGATGCCACAGTCCATTCAAACTATCCTTGATAAATTCTCTGAAACAGTGAAAGCATTTGGAGAGTAAAGATATACATATACAGATCATCATTCTCTCAGCCCTTTTCTATGGTGCTGTTTTGTACCACAAGCACATAAATCTACTTGATGCTTTTCACATGGGCTGCCTTCATACCATATGTGATTTTGACAGGGTCAAGAACTAGTGCAATACTGAAGAAATAACAACATCACAGGCACTGAAACCATTCTACAAAGATACAATTTAGGTGGGCTGGTTGTTGTGAATGAGCATAGGCTTCAAAGAAGGTGCTGTATGATCAATTATTCCGAGCATTCAGATGATGGTGTTCCGTGTGAAAAAACTTAAGTGGATCATCAAGTGGACCCATTTTGAAGGCGTGGATTATCAAGTCTGCCTTTCAGACCTATGGGGCATCCAAGAAGAAACGTTCGAAGAAAGCGTTTGGAAAAGGTCAGGGGGGCAGATTACTTTGTGAGGGAAACCATGGCGTTTGTAACACCAGTCCTGTCAATTTTTTCGTATCCAATGGATATGATCTTCCGTCTCCGGTAGGGCCAGGAAAAGGCATGAGAACAAAACAAGGATCTATTTTATTCTTTTTTGTAGACTTCACAAAGGCTTTCAATACTGTCTCGAACTTCTTTGGAAAGTTTTGTCAAAATTAGGTGTTCCTGAAAAAATGCTCCATATTATTATCTCTTTCACAGAGGAATGAAAGCTTTTGTAAGGTCTCAGATTTTTTCATTTCCAATGGTACAATGCAAGGTTACTTTCTTGATCCTCTTCTCTTTGCACGTTTCTTTTCTGCTATGCTTGAAAAAACATTCTCTGACTTAAGTGAAGGAGTCAATGTTGAATTTCGAACACGTGGAGGTCTATCCAATCAGCAACGTTTTTAAGCACAATCGAAACTTGGTCTGCAGCTGGTAAGCGATCTTCTCTTTGCAGATGCTGCTGCTTTATTAGCACACAGTCTAGAAGACATTCAAATTATCCTTGATAAATTCTCTGAAACAGCAAAAGCATTTGGACTCACTATCAACATAAAGAAGACTGAGCTAATGTACCAACCAGTACCAGGCAATCCATCTCTCACAAATCCTTCCGTAGTCATTGATGGTACGACACTAAAAACTGTTGAGCCGTTCACATATCTCAACAGTCTCTTCTGATGGAAAAATGGACAGAGAACTCCAATCCAGAATAGCCAAAGCCAGCACAGCATTCGTTTATGGAACACCAAAGACGTGTCTCAGATTAAAGATCGACATATACAGATCAGTTGTTCTATCAAACCTTCTCTATGATGCTGAAACTTAGACCCTGTCCCGCAAGCACATAAATCAACTTGACGCCTTTTACATGCGCTGTCTTCGTGTCATACGTGATATAAAATGGGATGACAGGGTAAAGAATAGTGCAATAATGAAGAAATGTAACAACATCACAGGCATAGAAAAGATACAACTTAGGTGGGCTGGTCATGTTGTAAGAAAAGATTAGCATAGCCCCCCCCCCTAAAAAGGTGCTGTACGGATAACTACCAAACTTCAAACTTACAGTTGGACGTCCACTCTTACGCTACAAAGACAAATTGAAAGACAGCTTGAAATGTCTCAACTTTGATCTGAAAACCTGGAATACCCAAGCCTCAAACCGAAAGGAGTGGCGTAAGACATGTTTCATTAAGTTAAAGGGTTTTGAAGACAGTAGATTGAAGCACCGTGATCAGCTTTGTCAAGCCCTGAAGCAAATACACCATCAAAATCCTGCTTTAACAAAATTCATCTGTCAGTGTGGCTTTGTCGCCCGCAGTAAGACGGGGCTAGTAACATACTTGAGAAAGCACAAATGAAATATGTCTTTCCCTTATCTGATTTTCTCCACAATAGCCCTTGCTAGCATGCATACGTGTAAAACGAAGGCACCATCGCATGCTAACCCTCATTTATTGTTCACGATAGGAGAGTTCCCCATATACATACATATATATATATATATATATATATATATATATATATATATATGTGTGTGTGTGTGTGTGTGTGTGTGTGTGTGTGTGTGTGTTAAAGAGAAGAGTGAAGACGCAAAAGTGTTTGGTTATAATGTGGATTTTATATATGTATATATATATACATGTATATATGTCCTTATATATATATATATATATATATATATAGAGAGAGAGAGAGAGAGAGAGAAAGAAAGAACAGTAAGATATATAATCCGGTGTTCTTATAGATATTTTTTTAATTAAATTCGGGGCTCTTAGCTTACATTTTTGAAACATGGTTAGAACTGTGTAGCGGAAAAAAACATATTTTAAATCAATTAATTTATTACTTACCTTCATCGTACTAAATTTGTTATGTTGGGCTTGACTATACATGCGCACGAACCAGGAATGCAGGGAATTTTTTTAAAATATTTTTATTTTTTTAATCTATCAGATTTCATTTTAATTTTTTTTCTTTTTCTTTCCATTAATTTTGTTAGTAGATATAGTACTCTATGATAATAGAAGTTCTGTAGTGTAGGAAATCTACTAACAAAAGTGATGGAAAGTAAAAGAAAAAAAATCTAAATGAAATCGGTTAGATTAAAAAAAAAATTTATTTTAAAATTCCCAGCATTCCTCGTTAGTGCGCATGTGCAATCGCACCAATAGAACAAATTTAGGTGGTGAGTGATGTGCTTAAGCACCAGCGACATGATGCGTGTTACAAGATCCTTACCAACACGGCCATGCACAGGAGTCAAACTAGAAAACGAAACGCGCCTGGAAAATGCATCGCCATTTGTGCAGAAGGAATTTGCTTGCCTTTAAAAAAAATGAGGGCGTGCGCCTGACGATGCAATTGGAGCTCCATGATATAAAGAAAAAACGACGCAGACTCATTCCGTCGTTTATAATAGAAAAAGGTTGATGGAATAGCCCGGATGTGCTACCTACGGGTTTGATGGAATAACCCGTGATGTACTGGCTACGGATTAGTGTACCTACCTTCGAACTGTAGTTTTGCTTTTTGCAATGTTTGACAGTCATGCTTAAGGTAATGTATATCAAAAACAGTCTTATATTACTATTTGCACCCCTGAATAACACACAGTTTTGTATTACTACGTACACCCCTAAGATGACCTTGGAAGAAGATCGAAAGTACCATGAAAACGATTTTCTTAGTTATAGCACATTTCTCATATCACTTAATTGCAATAGACGGAAAATTATCCGTGAGTATGAACGGATTTTATTAAAAATAAGCAGACATAATGTCTGTAATTTATTTAATCAGATATGCCTAAGGGAGAATTTGCTGCCTAAATACACACACACACACACATACACACACACACACACACACACACATATATATATATATATATATATATATGTTGTATAGCTGTTCACTCTTATTCGAGGATACCCATCTAGTACGGCGGCTAGCCAATCCCTATTGCAGACGCTTGCTCAGGTGCATTAGCGTTTATTCAACATCCACAGGGCCTACCTGTGGTTTATTCGGCAACTATGCCGAGCAGACATTAGTTATAGTTTCGGGAATGGAGCGTGTTATCTAGCGTGATCAACAATTTGACAAGGCCAGAACGCTCAATCCCTCGGCCACAATGACTTGTGACTTTGTACCAGTACAGCTATCGACGGTCTTCAATGGTTCCGTCTACCTAATTTCCCTTGAGTTATGTTCTGGTATGGTCTTCAGGCATTTTCCAATGGTATCGCATGCTAGAATCGACCCCTCCATTCCAATAGCATCAGAAAGTCTCCTTTCTGAGAAATCGACTATGGTGTGATTCGAGTCCGGGTCTCATGGTCAGAATGAGAACGTTCTAACCTCTCGGCCCAACACAAATACACAAATACATATATATATAATGTGTATATATATATATATATATATATATATATATATATATATATATATAAATATACAATTGCCAGACATGACCAAAAAAATTGAGCAAGGAAACATTTCGCCATTTAGTATTCAAGATGAAATTCATTGTTTCTTAAATGGCATGTTTTAAAGTTTCAATTTGTTGTGTATGATACACCTAATTTACATAAGAGACCATATAAATATGGGTTGGTACCGGAAGACGACGGAAGATTAAGAGATCGAATCCAGACACTCTGCCCGACTGCGACTTAGTCAACCCATTCTGCAGGAACAGTCTTCCCAAGAATATAGCAAAACTACCTGTAAATATTGTGTACCTTTTTTCATTGTTTCAATACATTTTGTTACGTACATTTTGTGTTGTATTATTATTATTCCATGCTTATTCAAGCTTCAACAATGGCGACGAGGTATAAAGAACTTTACGTTTCGGAAAAAAAAAAAAAATTAATAATTGATAGCCTTCAATAATTGGGACAAGTGGAAGAACCCAGGCTGAAAAAAAAAAAAAAAAATCATTAATTAAAAAAGTCGAACATCTAATGGAACGGAAAAGTATTCTGAAGTTTGGACAGTTAAAACTAGTTAAAGGACGACTAAGCTTAAAGGAACGTTCACTCAGAAAAATCTGGAAGGTGGCGTAAACAAATAACGGCGAAAAAAAAAAAAAAATGCTGGCCGACTAAAAAAAAAAAAAAAAAAAAAAATGCTGCTGGCCGACTAAAAAAAAAAAAAAAATGCTGGCCGACTAAAAAAAAAAAAATGCTGGCTGAAAAAAAAAAAAAAGCACTAAAAAAAACATGCATGGAATTAAAAGGAGCACAAATACCACGTGTCGACTTTGAAAGGTAAGCGAACTTGTAAAAAAAAAAAATTTTATTTTTTTTTTTTGTTTGGTTGCTCAACAATATTTTATAAAGCAAGACATAAAATTAAAAAAAAGGCGTAAGTTGTTTCAATTTTTTTTTGTCTGCTTATAGTATATTCGTGGATAAACAATTTAAAAGTATATTCTTTGTTGCATGAACACTATCAGCTAAAAATGGAGGAATTATCCAAAGTCATAGCTGAATTGTTTAAAGCCCATCAGTTGAGTCAAGCTGAATTATTCAAATCCCAGCAGTTGAGTCTGCAACAACAAAGTGAACAGGTTGCCTTATTAAAGAGAACAACAATTAGCACAGCAGAATTATCAAGAAAGGCAAGAGGAGTTGAGTCAGCAACGTCAAAGGAACAGGAAGAAATGTATGTCAAGGTTTTGGAAATTCAAAAGTTAACATTGGAGAAATTAAACAACAATCAGGCAAATGAAAGTAACTCTTCATATTCTAATAACATCATATTTAATTCGTTGGAAACTTTCAACTATGTGCCAGACGAAGGAAAAACGTTTGAAGCGTACTTTAAACGATATGAAGATATTTTCCACACAGACTGTGAAAACTGGTCGAATTCAAGAAAAGTCAGTCTATTACTAAGAAAGCTAGGTACAGCAGAACATAGCAAATTTGTAGATTTTATTCTACCGAGAAGAACAAATGAATTGGAATTCTCGGAAACAGTGAAATTGCTAAAGGAGTTGTTTGGAGCAAATATGTCGCTTTGGCATAAGCGATGGTTATGCATGAATGTCGCTAAATCCGACGATCAGGATTACTTAACTTATGCATCTATAGTGAATAGACATTGTGACAATTTCAGATTGGCAGAGATTACGGTTGAAGAATTCAAGTGTTTAATTTTTGCTCAAGGTCTGGTATCCAGTAAAAGTGCCGAAATAAGACGTAGAGTTTTGTCTAAACTCGAATCTGAACAAAACCTTACCCTGCAAAAGTTAGCAGAGGAGTGTCAGCGGGCCGTAAGTTTAAAGAAAGAGTCTCAAAAAATTGAAGAAGCTGGTATTGCTTATATTAAAAAAGTGAAGAAACAGTCAAATTACCCATCAGAAAAAAATTGGATTAAAAATTCGGCGTATTTTAAAAATAGAAAAAAAAAATTAAATGAAAAGAATGAGGAAGGAAAAAAAATGGTTCCGCCATTTAATTGTAGACGGTGCAACGAAAGACATTGGGAGGTAAATTGCCCATATAGAAATAAAAAATGTTTCGTGTGCCACAAGAATGGTCACAAAGGGTCGTGTTGTAAAACGAAAAAAGTCAATAGCCGAATTAGTCAAACAAATTCAAATATCAAATCAGATAGAGATTTGAGGAAATATGTGACGACTGAAATATTTAAAAAGAATATCAAATTTCAACTCGATTCGGGTTCAGATTTAACAATAATGAACTATAAAACATGGAAAATTTTAAAAAAGGCCTACAATAATGAAGTCAACGAAACGCGCTCGAACAGTGACTGGAAAGGAAATTAAATTCGAAGGCGAGGTTGTACTTCCCATGAAATTGAACGGGATAGTTAAAAAAATAAAAGTTTTCATTCTGAAAAATGGAGAAAACTTGATGGGTACAGATTTTATTGAAACATTCGAATTGTGGGATAAACCGTTAAACTCTTTCTGCAGAAAAGTAGAAAGTAATACGCAAACAAGACAGGACATTAATGAGGAATTAAAAAAAAAAGTTTCCGGAAACTTTCACACCTGGTCTTGGAAGATGTAACAAGTTTGAAGCCAAATTCGAATTAAAGGAAAATACTATGCCAATTTTTAAAAAGAAACGTAATGTGCCTTTCGCAAGTGTAGAGAAAATTAACGAAGAACTTGATAGGTTGGAAAAAATGGGAATTATTTCGAAAGTAGAATCTAATTCATGGGCTGCGCCGATTGTGTGCATAAAAAAGAAATCAAACCAAGTCAGAGTCTGCGTTGATTTTTTCGACAGGGTTGAACTCGGTAATTAAGGACTACCATTACCCGTTACCGAGTCCGGAGGAGATTTTTAACAAGCTAAATGGTGGAGTTATATTTTCAAAAATTGACTTATCAGATGCCTATCTCCAAATTCCCGTCGAAGAGGAATGTTCGAAGTTACTAGGGATAAACACGCATAGAGGGTTATTCAAGTACAACAGGCTTCCTTTTGGTATTAAAGTGGCACCTGCCATTTTTCAACAAGCTATGGACGTCATGCTGAATGATTTAGACTTTGCGTGCGCTTACTTAGACGACATCATAGTAAGGAGCGAATCGGTCGACGAACATCGAGAGCATCTCAATCAAGTATTTAAAAAAATTCAGGACTTTGGATTTAAAGTCAAAGAGTCAAAGTGCGAATTTGGTTTGGAGGAAATTAAGTATTTAGGGCACATAATCAACAAAAATGGCAGATGTCCAGATCCGGAAAGGTCCATTGCGATTAGAGACATGCCGACGCCCACTAATGTGGCGATGCTACAAAGTTTTCTAGGGCTTGCAAATTATTATCAAGCGTTCATTAAAGGAATGTACAATTTAAGAGCTCCGTTGAATGAACTGCTAAAAAAGACAAGGCATGGGAATGGACGGTAGAATGTCAGAAAGCCTTTGATGAAATAAAGAAAATGCTTACGTCCGACCTCTTTTTAACCCATTACAATCCAAAACTGGATATTGTAGTGGCAAGTGACGCTAGTTCATACGGGATAGGAGCGTGTATTCAACACATAATGCCAGATGGTTCTAGAAAACCAATTGCACACGCTTCGAGAACTTTGCTCCCAGGAGAAAGAAGTTACTCTCAGATAGAAAAAGAGGCACTGAGTATCATTTTGCCATACAAAAATTTCACAGGTACATCCACGGCAGACATTTTATCCTTGAAACGGATCATAAACCACTGATCACCATTTTTGTTCAAAGAAAGGGTTACCCGTTTATACAGCAAATCGTCTGTTAAGATGGGGAACCATTCTTCTCAATTATGATTTTCACATAAAGCACCTATCATCCAAAAAGATAATTCATGCGGATAGTCTATCAAGACTAGTACCGAGGCAAGAAGAAAGATTCGAAGAATCAATTATTGCAAATATCAGAGCAGATTATGAGGTGAAAAGCATGGTAAACAACATTGTAAGAGAGCTACCGGTTACGCTAAATGAAATTAAAAAAAAAGAAGCTGAAAGCGATGATTTCATTTTAGAAATTAAAAGCAAAATGGTAGCGAATGACCAAAAAGTGCAGGAGATTTATTCAATAGGTGACGGAGTTTTATTATATGGTGAGAGAGTAGTAATACCAAAAAAGTTGCAGAAAAGAATACTTCGGGACTTTCATATGGGTCACCCGGGTATTAATAGAACAAAAAGCTTAATGCGAAGCTTTGTGTATTGGAAAGGAATGGATGTGGATATCGAAAACATGGTTCATCGATGTAAGGGGTGTGCGTTAGCAGCTAAGGCACCACCTATAGTATACAAACCATGGCCCAAGACGGATCATCCGTGGACAAGATTACACATTGATTTCGCTGGTCCAGTAGAAGATTTTTACTACTTAATAGTGGTAGATAGTTTTACAAAATGGCCGGAAGTACTACGCTGTAAAAAGCCTACGTCCAATACCACAACAACTTTTTTGCATGAACTATTTGCACGGTTCGGTGTGCCAGAGTGTATTGTGAGTGACAATGGTACACAATTCACTTCTGAAGAATTTAAGGAATTTTGTGAGTTATATCAAATTAACCACATAACGACGCCTCCGTATCATCCGAGGTCTAATGGACTCGCAGAAAGATTTGTCGATACTTTAAAGCGTGCTCTGAAGAAAGCCTCAGGAGTTCCAACGGAAAAGGCGCTTCAGCAATTCTTACAAGTATACAGAATCACGCCAAACCAGAGAACACACTCAAACATGGCACCAGCTGAACTAATGTTCGCTAGGAAAGTTAAGTCAGTGTTTGACAAGCTTTTGCCAGGAAAAAATACAGTAAAAAATACCATGTATACAGCGAGAAAAAAGATACACTCCCGGAGAGAAGGTGTTTTTCAAGTGCTATAAAAACAACGTTGAGTTCTGGGAACGAGGCATAGTGGACAAGAGAATCGGTGACCTGATTTACATAATTAAAGGGCCGAAGAATACTTATAAAAGGCACCAAAACCAACTTAAAAAAGATTACGGTATAGAGCAAGAAGAGTGTATACCGGATGAGGACGAAGATCCCATTGATATAATGTATGATATGTTTCAGGTAGAACCTCCACAGAATACACCTGAACCAAGAAGATCCGGTAGGAAACGGAAGTTGACGGACCCATTGAACGTGAATCCAAAACGGAAAAAATATTAAAATTAGGCAAATGGATCTACAAAAAAAATAGCCATAATCATCAACCCATATAGGAAGCCAATTTGAAATCCAAAAGGGATTCCAAGGCTTGGGAGGAGGGTGTTGTGTATGATACACCTAATTTACATAAGTGGAGTACCGACCATATAAATATGGGTTGGTACCGGAAGACGACGGAAGATTAAGAGATCGAATCCAGACACTCTGCCCGACTGCGACTTAGTCAACCCATTCTGCAGGAACAGTCTTCCCAAGAATATAGCAAAACTACCTGTAAATATTGTGTACCTTTTTTCATTGTTTCAATACATTTTGTTACGTACATTTTGTGTTGTATTATTATTATTATTCCATGCTTATTCAAGCTTCAACACAATTACTATGAATAAAATATTTTTCTTCCATCACTCTTGGTTTTATTGGATTGTTGTGACTTTGATTATTATTCCATGCTTATTAATGAAAACCACAAAATTCAGAAAACAAATCAACTTCTATCAATCTGTTCTATGTAGGAGCGTGTGTTTTTTTCCAACCCTTTTCTTCTGAGAGTGACACTTTTGTATTTCTAGGCAAGTTCTGGTCTTCTAAGTGTTTAGTTTTTTTAAGTGCTGGCTTAGCTTCGTTCGTCAGTATAACTTGCTGTTTTGTAGAAAGGCGAGGCCGGAAGAAAGAATCGTGGAATCTCTCTGTCAGCTCCCTCCAACTGCAAAACACAACTGGCTGGCTCCTGCGCGCATACTATCGAACTGCCCGAGGGCGCTCACATTTGGACTTCGACCAAAAAACCTGTGTACACAGACGCAGACTGGGGTTTTCGGTGTATCCCATATTTCAACAAGGGACCCTTTGTTATCTGACTAGGAAAATTAATTACTTCCCATTTTTGGAAAATTAATTACTTCCTATTTCTGAGGGGATCCCTTCGTCCGTGAAGAGAGGTTGCAGGATAGCTATCCTCCTAAACTCCCTCCTCTTCACATTGGTACCTCACACCAAATCCTTTCGGTGGGTGTTAGTAACTTTTCCGTCTTTCCTGCCAATTTACCTCCGCCTGCAACCATTGCTACCACCCGACCAATGGCGTCTCGATCGTGCTGGTGTGGCTGAGTTTGCTTCATTAATTAGCTCTTTGACATCACTGTTTATTCAGGATTTGTCAGTTCAGAATTACCAGCTCGAACTTTGTCCATGCAATCTTTTTCGTCCTGCCAAAATTCTTACAATTAACACATGGTTCTGTTTGCCAGGCCAATTCCTAATATCTTTGCACTTTCGGACAATTTCTTCGTCGATTTTGTTTATTTTGTGTTTTCTTACCCAGCACTTTTAGCGACCGGCATTAATCAATTGTCAAAGATCGCCACATGGTCTTACTGTGAATTTATTGTTGACGCAATTCTTTGCTTTCTTGAGAAATCATACTTTTTGAGAAATAAAATAAAATCTTTTATATCGAACGGTATATCTTTCGAGATATCTTTTTAACCTTTTTTTCTATTTCCAGCATTTTCCGTTTAGTTTTTTATGGATAATTAGTTAATTAATTACCATAGCTAAACAGTCTCATATATATATATATATATATATATATATATATATATATATATATATATATTTATATTTGTTTGGTTAAAGACAAATGTTCTTAGTTGTGTGTGGGGAATGTTCTATTTCTGTTGGTAGCCTAGTTTCGTCGTACAAATGAAGGATTATTTTAAACTTTCAGCTTTTCAAAAAATACTATTGTGACGGTTACACACCTGGCCCAGGGTCGAATCCCTTGGTTACGGCGCCAACTGTGACGTCGCTCCTCCTGGTCGCTCCTCCTGGTTCCAAGCGTGCCGCTCCAACCCCTTGGTTGGATGATCACCAGCCTCGCCTTTCCCAACTCGCTTCCAATACCTGGTCACTAAAGCAACTGTACCGATCTCCGGTCTGTCTACCCACGCTGTGTTTAGATCTTTGACAGACAGGACCAGCAGGGATTGGGGCCGATACAAGTTGAGTCCGACGGGGTGGCAAAACACAAATAAAGAGAAAATAAACTCACGAGACAAAAAAGATTGCTGATGAAAAAAAAGGGTAACAACCTTTTATATCTTAATGTCCGTTACATAAAAACAAAATTGTTCTCAATTCCCGACCCGCTCTGTGGACTATGGCAAGCTTCTATCACACAACCTAAAGATTTCAATTGCCTACTCTTTAGAATTGTGTATGTCGGAGTGTGGTTTGGTTCGACACTGGGGCTAATTTCTATCGATCATTCGCAGTTGATTCTTCTCTTCGACTTGAGTTGTATTTCTTCTTCTTCGTCGACTTAGGCTGGAAGTTCTCTTCTTCGACTTAGGCTGGAAGGATCTTGTCTTCGACTTGGGCTGGAAGGATCTCTTGCCGGCTGCAACTCAGCCGCAACTCTCTGTCGTCCGAGGTGATCTCTTCTCGCTGCCGTCCGGGGCTGAACTGCCTTTTGTCGATTGGGGCCCTGCTTTTATTGACGCCGCAGCAAACCGGGGTGGGTCTGTCGGCGTCAGGGGTTTCTCGATAATTCCAAAAGTCGCATTATTTTTTGACTTCCCATTATCGCTATTGTTTTCACCCCTACTTCCTCATAGTGCCTTTGGTGGGGAGGCGCGTATGTCAGGTGACCGTTTTTCGACCAATGGTTCCTGATCGGGCATTTCTTTCTCTTCTTTTCTGCAGATCACGTGACCGTTTCCGACCAATTGTTATTGATCGAGCATCCTTTCTCCTCCTTTACATCGTTCTTGTTTTTTAAAAAAAACAAAATCCAATTTTGCCTTTTCTGCACGTCTTGGCTTTCTCTCACCTGGGCTCTGTCAAACAGCCCGCCGCTAATTAGATGTGACTTCAGGGAAGAATATTGGCGCTATCTGTGAACTGAGACAATCGTCCCCTTCACCTCCCGTCTTTGTCAGACCCGACAGTCAGAAAATCTTAATTATCTACATTGAAAATGTTCCCACTTTATTATCGTAGGTTTCTAATTCTTAATAGGTCAGGATCTGTATATAGTTCCACCGGTCACTCCCCTCAACCCAAAAAACACTTTTTTCTCTGATTAAGATTTCGTTCTCATTGTTCTTAAAATTTCCCTTACTCCAAATTGATAATGAGTCTTTCTACGCAAAAGTAGGTCAGATGTTTTGACCGATATCTGGTTTTCATCAAGCGGCCCGTTTTGATATCATGTCTTTTCCTTTCTTTCTTCTTATCATTTCTAATTCTATTCTTCCAATTGTCTTTAAAAAATTCGGCCACACGCAGGCCAAGATATCTTTCTGACTCGTGTTTTTTAATGACCGCTTTTTGTATTTCTCGACCTCTCTTTTTTGCTTTTCTCTTTTTCTTCCTCTTCTTCCCTTAGGATCGTCTAAGTACAATCTTAGTGAATTATTTTCAACTCAATTATTTTCCGTTTTAAAAAAAATCAACAACCTGTTTAGTAAACCGAGTAAGAAAAATTAAATCATATTTCTATGAATATTTCTAATAATGCAAGGTGCCACACTATAACGGAATCTTACCTACCATACAGACAGCACATTGTTCTTGAAAATCACCGAGTCGGTCAAAACTACTTAAAACAACAAAGCAAGCATGCACTGTCTCGATCACAAAGAACAAAACCTCATTTGAAAATTGGAAAAATACAATAAAATAAGAATTAACAACAACAGTATATATCTGGAAACACAGAAGTCAAAATGGCTACAAATGAAAGGAAGGAAAAAGGGAAAAAAAATGAGGAATTATTTTAAAGTTAAAAAAATGGTGAAAAGAACAAATAACCGTGACATTCTACACGTACGCACATACGCGCATATATATATATATATATATATATATATATATATATATATATATATATATATATATCTCAAACAATTGACCTCATAATCTCTAATAACTCTACAACCACACAGCTAAATCCTCTACAAAAAAAAAAACAGTGTAGTGTATCAATTTACGTGCCCGTGCCTTGTGTATCTATTGTGTATCTCTGATACTAATAATAAACCCCCTAAATATATTGGTTTTACTACAACCACGCTTTCCCGTAGATTTACCTGTCACCTTTCTGATCTTAGTTCTATTAAACAAAATTTCTTAGAAAAACATAGCTATCTTCACAATATTAGACAGATATTAGTCGATAACACTATAATATTCACACATACATACAGTAAAAAGAACCTTCAGATAATGGAGGCTATGTACATTAAAACAAAACAACCCACACTCAACAAAATTACATTTCAAACTAGTCACAACACATTACATTAAATCTAGACATATGGTTCTGTTGTAACACTTCGCTCTGTGACGTCATAGAACCGCATCTTGAAATTACCAACTGCGTCTGCTATTCCGTGACCGTTATCGTCGCATTCCAATCTTTTATGTCAATATAACAAAATATTATCTTTGATTGGTGAATATAAATGTCTATATACCCACTCTGAAGATGGCTCATGTGAGCTGAAAACTTGAATCGAGGAACAACTTAATAAAAAATATTCAAATGTTGGACAATTTTTGTCTTTATTTTCAGCTGAAATTAAAGCAAAAATTCGAACATTAGAAGGGCTCATGATCAGACAAAATAGACACTCATTGTCTGTTATATTTAACCACATATATATATATATATATATATATATATATATATATAGGTTTTATTAAAGACCAAAGAAAGTTATTTGCTATCTCTGGGAGGTGGGGGGTCTTCCACTCCTGTTGGTTGCTTAGTTAAGCCGATGAGATTTAGTCGTAAAAATCGGATTAGTTTAGAGAGAGGTCAAGGCCGCGGAGACCATTTGGCAGTCGAGTGATAATATCTTTTATCCTGTTGGGCAAATGGGAAAATAACTGAAGAGTTCTCTTCCACTGAACATAACACACAGGTTTCGATGTAATTAAAGAAGATGAGCGCTCTTTTTCAACACACTTAGCAAAGAGCATTTGAAAAATCTGAAGACAAGGGAAGAGGAAGCGGTTGAAATTTCGGTAAAAGTATTACCAAAGATGTTGAAGAAGATGAGAGGACCTGGGGTTCATTTAAACAATCTTAAGACTAGAGAAGAGGAAGCGGTTGAAATTTCGGTTAAATGTTTACCAAAGAGCTTGTAGAACTTTATTTAATATTTATTGAAACCGTTAAGATCGGTAAAACATATTTATAATAATTTCGATGGTCTGTGAATAGTTTCTGAAAGTTTCATTAACATCCGACAATTATTTTTATTTTTACAAGATTTTCCAAATTAATGTGTGTCATACAAAAATAACGCGTTAAAAATTGTATATGTTATTTTACTAGTTCCGGTGAAACAAAGAGAAACAAAGATTTTTAAATCAAAATTCAGATTGTTCTAAAAAGAAGGAATTTTTTTTTTTAAATGATTAAAATAAACTTTGATCTTTCCTCTTTATAATAACATTTAGACGATAAAATTTTGTTTTCGTCAAGTTTGGCGTCTTTTTCATCATGCTATGCTCTTGTTTTAACGCTCTCGTAGAGGTACCTACATCTTATTTATTATAAAACGCAGATTGTGTGTGTGTGTGTGTGTGTGTACGTTTATATATTGGATCGGATTTCTTACATTTTTCAACCGATTTCAACAAAACTTCACAGGACTACGTAAAATTACTTTGCAGTGGTTCTGACAGCGCCAAAAATTGGAAAAACACAATTGTTTTTGCACGAAATCAATTTGAAAAAACGATAAAACACGATTCTCTCGCCAGAATGAAAGGGGAATAACTCATATCGAGTTATACTTATTATAAAACCCAGGTTGTTTGTGTGTGTGTTACATCTACATCTACCTACATCTTACTTATTATAAAACGCAGATTGTGTGTGTGGGGGGTCGTTTATATATGAGATCGGATTTCCTACATTTTTCAACCGATTTCAACAAAACTTCACTTTTTTTTTTGGCAGATAGTGTTTCTTATTGTCTTGCACACTTTTTTCTTTATTTTTACATTCAGAATGCTTTAAAAATTCCATTTGCACGACAATTGTTTATAATAAAATTCTATTCAATCAGTAGACTCATAACGATTGAAAACAATGTTTTTGTTTGAGTTTGGGTTTGACCAAAAAAAAAAAAAAAAACAAAAAAAAAAAACTAATTAAGACATGCGTGTCCGTCAACCTTAAACAATAATCTTTGTCAATTTTATTTTTCAGTCTTTATGATGGTCGATACTTGATCTATCTCTTACTGTTACATCCTCGGGCAACGCCGGGCTCTACTGCTAGTTAAGAATAAAAAAAAATAGAATTGTTCCGTCCAAGTGACGCGTTTATATACAAATGGCTCGGCACTTCTAGGTTTAAAATATCTACGCAGTTAGCGTAGGATTTGTGCAACAGTCGTATTCTGATCAGCGTAGTATCTGTGAGCTCAGCCTAGAATCAATGCAGTATCTATGCGCCCTGCCTATGATCAATGTAGTATCTGTGCGATTTGTTTACGATCAGCGTAATACCTGCGTATTCGTCACAGTGTAGTATCTGGCACTCTTCCTAGGATAAATGTAGTATCTGTGCACTCTTTTTAGAATCAATGTATCTGAGCACTGTTCCTACGATCAGTGTAGTACTTATAGGCTATGCTCATGATCACTGGAGTTTCTAAGGGCTCATCTTAGGATCAGTATAGTATCTGTGCATTCTGCCTAGTATCAGAGTAGTATATGTGCACTCTGCCTCGCATCCATGTAGCATTTGCGATATGCTTATGATTAGTGTAATATATGTGCCCTAAGACTAGGATCAGGGCAGTATGCAATCTTCCTAGGATCGGTGTAGCATTTGTGTGCTCTGTCTAAGGTCAGTGTAATATCTGTGCTCTTTGCCTAGGTCAGTGTAGTATCTGTGCACTCTACCTAGAAATAGAGATGTATTTGTCCATTCTGTTCATGATCAGTGTAGTATCTGTGGACTCTACCTAGGGTCAGTGTAGTATCTGTGCATTTCACTTAGGATCAGTGTAGTATATGTGCACTCTGCCTAGGATAAGCGTAAGTGAATATAACGATCCCAACTGGAACTGGAGCTCGGCTCTCAGACTAAAAATTCCGATCCATTATCCATTGCACCATTGTTATGTCCATTACATCCAAGCTTAAAGCACCTGGTATTCCCAAGCGGTCACCCATCTGGGTCAGGCACGACGGTGATCGTACAGGATCCGGTGTTCCAATTCGATGTGGTCGTAAGCCTCAATATCAGGGATAGAGCGTGTGTAAATATAAGAGTAAACACTGAGGTGACACATGGTCTGAAGATTGCGTTCACGTAGGAAACAGACTGTCACCACTCGGTGTTGTAATGATGATAATTAACGATAATAATATCTATATATGCATGCATGTGTGTGTGTGTGTGCGCGCGTATGTGCGTTGTGTGCGCTTGTGTGGATATGTTTCTAGTTGTGTGCGCTTGTGTGGATTTATAGGTGGCTGCGTGTGTTTGTGTCCATGTGTTTGTGTGTTTTTGTGTATGTGTTTCTGTATTTGTGTGTATATGCGTTGGAACGTGCTTGTGTGTTTGTGATGTATGTGTGTGTCTGTGCGTATGTGTTGCGTGAGTTTGTGCGGATATGGCTGTTTCCGAGTATTTGTTTGTATGCGTGCGTATATGTTTTTGTGGGTGTGTGCTTGTGTATCTATTTCTGAGTATGTGCGTGTATGTGTGAGAGAGAGAGAGAGAGTGTGTGTGTGTGTGTGTGTGTGTGTGTGTGTGTGTGTGTGTGTGTGTTTGCCAAAAAATTAATAGCTTCATTTTCATATTCAGCATTTCACAACATGAAGGATATCCTCTTCGTCAAAATGTGTCGGCCGGTTTGCGCGCCGCTGCCTCGGGCAAGGGTGAAGTCGCTTGTAAATTACGATTAGCCGATGCCATAACGATTTGTCCTCCACCCCACTCATTACCAACCTAAAATAATTTATCGAACATTTTCACCATCCACGCCCTCTCCATAGAGAGACACAGACGATTAACTAAAAATTATGGATTAGTATTTTTTATTTAATCTGAAATAAAAATAAAAAAGATATTATACTTTTTCAGCACGAAATTAGTGATTATTTACTAAGCACATTTTTAGTCTGGCACAAGGCTACAATAATTGAGCATTAAGTAAGGATCAAACTCACTCATGCTCTGATCATGGCTTGGTGAATGAAGTATTGTGGTGTTTCTCAGTGTCCGATGCAAACTTTCACTTGGGTGGTAAGTCTTGATGGCATCACTATGCTCCTCTACATAGGCTGCAGGAGAAAGTCTGGCAACTGGAAGAAGCTCCAGACTTTCAGAGCTTCTTCTTTACTTTTTTTCTGCTGGTTGTTTCATCGAATATATCCCCTTATTGGCTCTCTCTTCCCTACAGTAGCTGATTCCTTGGAGGAAAAGGGCGCTTTTCAGAGACTCATTGATTGATTTTTCCGAAGAAAAAAAATGAAGGAAAATGACGCAAAGGAGAAAAGGCAGTAAAGATTGCGAATGAAGCTGCAATTAAATCTTTTTATGATTGTAGGTGGCAATAAAGAAAAAAAAAACGGAAGAGAGTTCCACAGGCGAGAATTGCGAGAAAAAAACCTATTAGAATAGAATTTATTTTCAATAAACATTCTTATATCAATACGCGTATATAAATAAAGACTTGCATATTATATTCCAAATATAATACGCGTGAAAAATATTAAACATTCATAATACATTATAACAACATTATCTAATTCTATTCGTTATCTATCTATCTATCACAGACTGTTTCTTTCTATCTATCTATCTATCTATCTATCTATCTATCTATGTAAATCTGTTCGTTATCTGTCTATTTATTCATCTAAGTCTATTCGTTATCTATCTATCTATCTCGCTAAGTCTATTAGTTATCTATATCTATCTATCTATCTATCTATCTTTCTAAGTCTGTTCGTTATCTGCCTATCTATTTATCTGTCTATTCGTTATCTATCTATATATCTAAGTCTATTCGTTATCTATCTATCTATCTATCTATCTATCTATCTATCTACCTATCTATCTACCTATCTATCACAGATTGTTTCTATCTATCTATCTATCTATCTATCTATCTATCTATCTATTATCTATGTCTCTTCATATCTATCTATCTATCTATGTAAATCTGTTCGTTATCTGTCTATTTATTCATCTAAGTATATTCGTTATCTATCTATCTATCTATCTATCTAAGTTTGTTCGTTATCTGTCTATCTATTTATCTAAGTCTATTCGTTATTTAGCTATCTATCTATATTTCTAAATTTGTTCGTTATCTGTCTATTTATCTAACTTCATTCGTTATCTATTTATTTATCTAAGTCTATTCGTTATTTATGTATATATATATATATATGTATATATATATATATATATATCTTTCTAAATCTGTTCGTTATCTGTCAATTTATCTAAGTATATTCGTCATCTATCTATCTATCTCGCTAAGTCAATTTGTTATCTATCTATTTATTTAAGTCTATTCGTTATCCATCTATCTTTCTAAGTGTGTTCGTTATCTGTCTATCTTCGTAATCTATCTATTTATCTATCACATTAGCCATGTCTTCTTCTTATCGGAGGGAAGTGGGTAAATTTGGAGAAATTTGATTATGCTCAATTTACCTGAATCTTCATTTCCAGGTTAGATTCCCTTTAGAATCATTCATCTTATTGTTTAAAACGTAATTCTTAGCTCGTTTCTTTTCCCGTCTTTCTTCCAACCATTCAATCAATTTTCCTAAAGTTCTAATGACTATTATCCAATTAGTAGTAACTCCAGAGCCCCATCCAGCCATTTCAAGTACATAAACGTTTGAACAGAACAAGTTTCGTGTTAGAACAGGATCACAAAACCAGATATGGCAGTATTTTTCAAAGCACAGATGAATGGTAGATTTATACACGCGCAAAATGGATTCTGACAAGAAAAATTCTCTGACGGAAATTTATTCAATACAGGCCTTGAGAATCACTCAATGTAGATGACTATATGTGGTTGACAATGTGGATCGAAAGAGTGTTTTTGAGAACACTGTAATTGTTCTGTAGTGGGTCGACGGTTACATCGCGACATTAGTTCCTACGACCTTCTTCAGACTGAAGTTTTACTGTCTCTGCTTTTTGCTGAAAATTAAATTAGCCGTCTTTTCAATAAAAAAGATTTTTCTTGTAGTGTCCAATAACACTGTGCGCATGTGCTGTATTGACTGCTTTTATTTTCCTACGTGGGGTAATGTTACCGACTACTTGTCAGTAAAGGGGGGAGAGAGAGACGTGAGTGAGGGAGATTTCAATTTTTCCACATTATCTAGCAGTTTCAGCTCGCGTGTTTTCGCTAAGAGGCAAAAATTTCTCACCGAGAAAATCTGGAGGAGAGAAACACCTTTTTATCAGAAAATCTTCACGTCTTCCCGCTAACTGTTGATTCGTTAATTCACGGCCAACTTAAAAGGCACTAAAATCTGTCATATCCTTCTTTTTTTCTTTTTTTTTTTTTTTTGCGATCGTCGATGCCAATTTCTGTGACTGGTGATCGTCAGCTGACCCTATCAAATATACCATATTTCATAAATACGATATATTTCAAATATGAGTAGCCGTCTATTTTTTAATAATAATTTTTACCCAATACAAATGCTAAGAGCCAGACAAGTTATACAGAGTGTTTCAAAAAGAATACGCTAAAATCATCACGTGATATGTCAAAAACGAAAAACATCACAAATCTCTAGCATGAACACATGTGTTGTATATACATTCAAGTTTCATTTCATGTTTTATAAGTGCTCAATGTGGCCACCACCGGCAGCGCGGACAACATCAAGCCGATATGCTCAACATTTTTATGTGGGTGCTCTGTTACCCAAATGCGCACATTGTGATGACGGACTGTGCCTCTCAAATGGAAATTCGCTTTGTCACTAAAAAATAAACGTGAAAAGAGAGTTTCATCACCTTCCTCCATCTCCAGCATTGACTCACAGAATGTCCTCCGCATCACCTTGTCATCATTAGTAAGTGCTTGGACGAGGCTTAGTTTGTATGGTTTCATGTGTAATCGTCTCTTTAACACACGCCAGACAGTGGTATGAGGGATGACAAGCTGAAGACTTGCTCGACGTACGGACTTGCGTGGGCTGTTCTCAAATGCATCATGAATCCTCTCCACTTGCTCCTCTGCAACACGTGGTCTTCCAGGAGTCTTTCCGTTGCACAGGCACTCACTCTCTTTAAACTGTCTAACCCACCGTCGAATGCTCTCACGATGGGGCGGATCAATGCCGAATTCTGTTCTGAAAGCACGCTGCACCGTGACAATGGCGTTTGTTTTCACGAACTCAAGCACGCAAAACGCCTTCTACTGAGGAGTCGCCATTTTGATTGATCTTCCTACAATTCAGCTGCACCGGAAGTTATACTAACGACAGCGGTGAAACTGACACCCAATCAAACTTTGATAACTACTCTATCAAATAACCACTGATTGAGTCCACTACAATGCTATAAACCTGAAAAAACAGCGTAATGATTTTGGCGTATTCTTTTTGAAACACCCTGTATATTGCTGTATGAGTAAGTAAAGGCAAAATGGGCTGTTCATGAGGTTTTATTTATTTATTTTTACAATGATCTTCATCTTGTGCAAGGACAAAGAGGCACTTAAGTTAGAGGGTTACAGATGACGAGGCATAGTTTATGGGGATATGTCGGGTATATAACTGTTGATCCTAGATTTGAACAGGCCAAGAGTGTAGTGATCGCGGGGAGCATTCTCTTAGGAATCGGTTCAACAAAGAAGCTGCTCGAGTGGAACTACATCTCACCAATGGAATACGAAGAGAATGAAAATGGTTCGCTACAATGGGCGTGGACTGGTGGGTCTTAGTCGTGAAGGTTCGAATTGGTGGAACTAAGGAATATTGTTCGTCCGAACACTTCCCATGAAAATAGAGATAGAGCAGCGAGAGGGTTGCAACGTTTCGTCTGTGGGGAAGGGTTTGCTCTTATGTCGGATAGAAGAAGGGGTCATGTACTTACTGGAGTGTTGCAGTGAATTGACCGTTTTGAAAAGAATTTCATGGAACTTACATCCCACCAAGGCGTGATATGAAGGAAATGAGGGGGGTTCGCTACAATGGGCGTGGCTGTTAACCATGTTCACCATAGTCTATGAATATAGAATACAGTGCAGTACGTAATCTGTTCAATGAAACAACGTTAAAGATTAATACTCAGGAGGCAGACACTCTACTGAATCCGCCTAGATCGTCAATACCACCAGCAGCTGTTCTGTAATTCTTCAGTCTTCGATATCAAAGCTGGTTGTCAGTGAATATCCGGGAAAAACATGGCTGCCTTTATACACGTCGCATTGAATATTTTGAGCCTTCTGATTGGTTAAACCTTCTATTGGTGAACTATAAAATGAGTCAGCTCATTTTGGCTGGCTCACTAGTACCAAGGTACCCAAAAATTCTAACAGTGGCATGGCGGATTTTAGCAATTAAGGTTTGAACTTAGGACTGTAGTTTATCCGAACACACTCCATGGAAATAGCGATACAGCAGTGAGAGTTTTGCGACGTTTCGGCTGTGAGAAAGAATTTGCAGAGTAGATAATAATTCATCGACTACAAGAGAGAAAGAGTGGAAAGTGTATACTGTACATCTCCCACCCAAATATGGCAACAGTACTCCATTTTCGGCCTGATCTGGCTCTTTTAAAGGTAGCTGATAGCAGGAGGGGTTCAGGTACTTACTGGAGTGTTACAGGGAACTGACCATTTTTTAAAAAGTTTCATAGAACTTACATGTCACTAAGGCGAGATATGGAGGGAATGAGGGTGGTTCGCTACAGTGGGTGTGGTATGGTGGTTCTTAGCAGGGAAGGTTGGAACTGGTGGAACTAAGGACGCGGAAATGCTTTTGAACTCTGTCAAGACTTGAAAGTGAAGACTGTGCATCTCCTGCCCATATATGGCAGCAGTAATCCATTTTCGGCCTGATCTGACGCTCGTAAAGTTAAGGGATAGCAAGAGGAGTCAGGTTATGTAGGGAAGATAACGGTTAACCCTAGAATTAAAAAGATCAACATTGTAGTAGTTATATCTAGATTTGTTCGTAATCCTTAACTTATCTACTTTATACACACAGTCTATCTATGCATATTGTTACGAACTTGTAGCATATAGGTGAACCACGGGTTTTAAATAAAAGGGGAAAACGAGGGATCTTTTCTCGGTCTTCACTCGGAGTGAGAAGCGATACAAGGTAGTCAGCGAAAAACAGACGCAAGACGATGGATTTCAAAAAAAAAATGAACAGTTATTTATTTATTTATAAATACAGAAACAGGTAAAGAAAGAAAAAGAAAAATCGTTTAACAAAGGAGAAAGGGGTCATGAAAGAACAAAAGTTACGAACGAATACATATGTAGAGGACTGTATATATTTGATATTTCAAAATTGTTGGTAAAATTACTTTTGTTGGCAAGAAGCGTGTTCTTAAATTAGGGACACATACTGTTTATTCGTAAATCGCTAGAAGGAGGTCCAACGACAAGAACCATGACAACAAGATCAAAGACATTTTCGACCTCGAATGTTGAGTCCAACTTATCAGCTATCCTCAAGATGTAAAGAAAACAAACAAGACCGATATATATATATATATATATATATATATATATATATACAGAGTATTAATATTATTTAATTAATTGATTTTGGTGAAAAATTTTAATTTCGTTTAATAACCATAAACAAACAATACGTTTTTCCCCATAGCTAAACACTACATCAATCAGCACACATTAGAAAAACTGCAAATGTTTACAGTTCTAATTCACACGCAGAAAAAAAAATATTGGTTTGTTTCAAAAATGGAATAGCTAAAAATCTTTATAAATATTTCAATAGCTCAGAATTTAAAATTTTGTAATTTTTAGGAATATCTGAAACATGGTTAGAACTGCCAACAAACAGTAATTTTTAATTTATTTGTAACAAACAGTTATTTCTGAAAAATTGAGACAATTTGAAATATCAAATATATATATAAATAAATAAATACATATTTAAAATATATATATATATATACTTGATTTAAAATGACTAGCGAACTTTCCCGTCGAATTCGACGTATGAGGGTCAAAACAGATCAGTTCCCAGGAAACTGACAGCCCCCGACAACAGCACATGAGATTTGATTATAGTGGTGAAGGTTTTGTGCATCCACACTTTTTGAAGGGCCTAATACAGAGACCTAGTGCACTAAGTACCACAAAGACCCCAAACGACCCTCCGCAGGTTTTGAATTCAGAGTTGTCCTTCTCCTAGACCAAATTCCATCCAAGTCTATAGAACCCAGTCTGTCCTGCTATTTACCCATAGCTGGAGGGAGAAGAAGAGATTCACACCTTTCCCAAGGGTATTAGCACGTAAGTGAATGTAGCGAATTCGACTGGAATTCGAACTCGGCTCTGCGATTCCTCAATCCAAACCGCTATCCATTACTCCACCGTGCCTCAACAAGTATATGTATTAAACAACGAACTTTACAACGGATAAAGACATTAACATTTGTGTTTGTGTGTGAACGTAAAGATTTTTTTTTATATTGGTGAAAGTTCGTACGTACGTGTATGTGTGTTCGTACGTACGTGTATGTGTGTTCGTACGTACGTGTATGTGTGTTTCATGGCGTTTTACCACAAGTGGACGAAAACGCGGATCTCTGCAAATGTGTCCGCCGAAATGCAAAGTAGAAAGAGAACGAGAAAAGAAATCGTCCAGTATTTATAGTGTAGAGAGAGTGTACCCTAGTGAAATATTTGGACAATTAAGGAGGTTAACTCCGACAATATATATATATATATATATATATATATATATATATATATATATATATATATATATATATAAAGATCAAACAAGAAATCAACTTATCTGTCTTGGTGGGTCAGTCGAGTTGATATCTCCACAGAGAATTCTAATTCGTCGAAGTGAGAATTCTTATGCTAAAACAATATTTTGGTCGGCCGGCAATTTTCCTGGGTTCCTTTTCTTTCCGCAGCATCTCGTACAGGCGTTCTTTGGTCGATCCAGTTTGGTAGCAGTCTTCTCGTACTCCAGTCGACAGACTTTGCTGACTTCTTTATTTCGATTGGCAGTCCATTTGGAATCGGGACGATTCGCTCGGCGATGTTCATCTACCACTGGTCAGTCTGGAAACTGAAACCTTTCATTTTTTATTTTTTTGCTGTCCCCAAAAATAGTCACGTGGGTACTATTCGTGCCTGACCGGGTACGCAGGAGGATGGGGTGCAAATCACGGAGTGTGCACATGATGGCCGAAGATTCCATCATGCCTCAGTAGGGTCTGATTATGTGATCGCAGCAGGAGAGCTTGATGGTAGCTGGAGTTCACTTATGGTCAACCGCCTGATGGTAGCGTGATTTTGGAACCAGGTCATTCTCGGGTCGGATCGCTTCAACGTTCACGAGCCCTTAGCCTGTGGTTGGAAGAGAAGGTAAAAAGAGAAAGAATATGGAAAGAAGAGAAGGGTGTGGATGATCATAGAATATATACGCTCTCAAGTTGAAAGCATTGGATTTTATTTATTTTTTTTATATCTAACTATTTTTCGACTAGAATTGGGGATTTTTCTTTGGGGGTGCTTTTTAGTCTTACGCCTATATGGCTAATGAAATTGTAGGTACGTCACAATATATTGTATATATATGTATATATGTTCCCTAGATACAGCTTAAATGATACATAATAACCCAGACAATTTATGCTGTTATTGTTCAGCTGCATATAAACTTGTTATTTATGAACACTGATGGGTATGTTCCAATCCTCATAAATATGTTGGACACTATTGTAAGCGGGAGTAATATGCTGTCTAAGTAGTCCACCACTCGTAGTGGTTTACCTACTTCACGCCGCTGGCGAGTATTGTATTTTGTTGATGCTATAAAGATTACCATTTCATATCCAACCTCCATTTTGGTTATTTCTCATTCAGTAACCCTTTCTAGGTTAAAACAGAAAGAAAGAAAGGACGTGTTATATACCGTTCCTGTGAACACTAATGGGTATATCCTAATCCTCATAAATACGTTGAACGCTATTGTAAGTGGAGGTAATATGGTGTCTAAGTAGTCTACAACTAGCAGTAGTTTTCCTACGCAACGCCGTTGGCGAGTATTGTATATTTGTTGATGTTATAAAGACTACCATTTCATATCCAACCTCCATTTTGGTTATCCTTCATTCAATAACCCTTCATAAGTTACAACAGTAACCTCTATAGCTTACTTTATGCCGAAATTTAAATATTTTGTAAGCAATTTTTATTTTCTTTTTCCACCAATTTAGAAGCTGTTGAATAGCTGTTGAGTGCAGTGCGAGATTTAATTAAAATTAGACAAGGGGTTCTTAAGCTAGGGTCGTTTTCCGGTTTATACGGGATTTATAATAGAACATTCAGTATTTATTTTCGATACACATTCTTATATCAAGCCACATATATAAACAAACACTTGCATATTATATTCCAACTATTGTGCGTGTGAAAAATAATAAACACTCATAATTCATTCTAACAACATTATTAAACAAATCTAAATATGCATAACAAAACATATATTTATACAATTCACTATACTACATTAGAAGTTTATTTTTATAAACAACTACTTGAAAGTTGAAGAGGTTGTATATGTTACATAAAGAAATAACTGGATGCACGCTGACTTATGTATTTTGAAATAAATGTAAGGAAGAAACAAGTACGTATAATAAAAAATATACTTATTCTTTTGAAAACGACTACACCTCCTTTAAGCTATTCCTTCAAATTTTCGTGCAATGTGTTAACTATAAAGTTCAGTGGAGCAGTAAACCTTCTTTGTGTCTTTAGTATTTATTATAAATATTGTACTCAGAGTACATTTTATGGAAGAAAATTTTTTTTTGTCTGTGGCACTGATGCGGTGAGGTCGTTAAATATTAATTTTAAGCAGTAAAAAAAGTGTTAAGCCCAAAATTAAATATAAGCTGGAAGATAGAGAGAGTATGAGAAAGAGAGAGGGAGGAGACATTTTCCTTGGTGGAAATGAGATCATCTGGATTTCTTATCTCCTAAAGTTTATTTTTCTTATCTCTCAAGAGTCTGGGAAACAATTTTATCTCTTTTTGGGAAATTAAGAAAACACATGTCACTGGAGAAAAGCAGATGAGAATTATATATATATATATATATATATATATATATATATATATATATATATATATATATATATAGCGAAAACGAACTGAGAAATGAAAACAGAGAATTATAGAAATCGATTCGCCATAACAAGCCGGTGATCTGGCCTGTGTTTTGGCTGAGACGGCGACTGGCCCAGGGATGGAAAACAGAGAATATTTTTGTTGAGAATTTAGTTAAAAAAATATATTTTCATTGACGAAAAAAAAAAAGGGAAATTTGTTTATCTCTTTCTGGATCAATTAAGAAAACACATTATTAACGGAAAGAGAAGCAGATGAGTTTCGTTGGCGAAAACAAGAAACAAACCCTTTTTCTTAGGCTTGAGGTAATGGAGATCAATCATGTCGTGCTAAGTAGGTTTTTTTGTTTGTGCAAAAGGAGTCAAAGAATTGAAATTAATGAAGAGAATGGACCATGCCCTTTCTCCTAAGCATTTAAAAAAATAGATTTGTCACAAAGACAGTTATGCGCCCTGAGAAGTGGGCAGTTTTAGAATACCGAGAAGGAAGGAGGAAGAGGCAGAGTTTAGTCTAGCCTATCTGGAGTAGCGATGCGAGATATTAAGTGAAGCAGGTTGGAGTTAAGAGAAAAGCAATCCCTGTGACCACTGCCAAGGAAGGTGGATAATTTTCCAAATTTGGAAAGTTAAGAAAGCGGAAATAGGAAACAAAGAAAGGCCTTATTAGAATTAATGTGAAAATTAAAGAATCAACGAATGCCAAGAACTCTTTGGCTCCACGCAAATTTTGGGCCGAAGTGCACGTAAGCAGATGACTTGGGGAGCTCATAGAATAAGACTGAGAAGCCGCATAGAGTTCCTCTGGAATCCACGTCAGAGGCAACAGAAATTTTTGATTCCAAGTCTTTGAACACACCTTTCCAGAAGTTTAGACAAGGCTCAACGTCACTAGAGAGAGTGATGCGGGAAGGGTTAATTTTGTTATACCAAGAGCCATAAATTGAAGATTAAGCCCGCGAATCTATCGTTTTGTTTCTCGTCATGAAGATATTATTTTATATAGCACCCGTCACGGTGGACCAGCGCTACGAGACTACGGCCTTTGATTTTCTACTGCCTTGAGATCAAGAACACAACGTGGACAGAGACGACCAACAATGAGCTGGGACCAGCGTCAGCACTGACCAGCGCACAGTTAGATTTAAAACCCTGAGGACCGGACCACTAAACGTGGTTACACCACCGGGTGTAGGCGGCGAAAAGTTTTACATTAATTGGTGAAAGTGACCTAGGATGTGATCTTGTTAGCAGGTGGTATTATATATCTATTGATATCGAAAAATAATTTATTTTCCTATTTTAACTCAAGATATATTTGCATTAAGGCGTTTTTTGGCGTTTTTCGTTTCATTTTCTAACGGGGACATTTTTTACTTATTATTAAGAATGAATAAAAACAATATACTTATTTTTTGAAAAAGTCTATACGTGTTTTAAGCTATTACTACAAATTTTCACGTGTTGACTAAGAATCCCACTGGAGCAATAAACCTTCTTTTACAGTCTTTAAATACAAACAAAAATGAGTAATTTACAATAGAACTGATAATATTGTCAACTCATCATTTTGTATCATGAACTGCATTTAAAAGATACCCGACGGGTGTTTGGGTGGTCTAGTTACTGTTAAAATAATTATAATGAATCCGATGACAATGAGGATAAGGCTGATACTAACGATTGACCTTTGATTTGAAGAGATAATGATTGCTATGTTTGGGGAAGCAAACACGCGGGGGTCTGTTCCACAAAGTAGCACTTCTTGGTAAAAAAGCTCTCCGAGTGAAACATTTACATTTGGTATGATACTATGGGTACCCACGTAAAAAGGTCTTTTAACCAGAGTCTAACTGTGCGATGGTCAAAGCTGACGCTGGTCCCAGCTGATTGTTGGTCGCTGGCCGCTTCTATGTACGTCGTCTCTGTTACAGTTTTTTGTGTATATATGTATGTAACTAGTGAGCAAGTCAAAATGGCTTAATTCCCTTTATAGTCTACCAATAGAAGATTAACCAATCAGGAGCCGCAGAACACTGTATCCGTCGTGTATAAAGGCGGCCATCTTTGTTTTCCTACCGGAATGACCAGAACCAACTTGTCAGGCGAACATGACAGACGGAAGAACTACACTCTGCTACTTTGCTGCGATATTCACTGCGAACCTCTGGATTCTATACTCGAAGACGACCGTCAAAATGTCTAACAGTCTCTGCCCACGTTGTGTTCTTGATCTCAGAGCAGTAGAAAATCGAAGGCCGTAACTAGACCACTCATAAAATACAGTTCATGATACAAAATGATGAGGTAACGATATTATCAAGTCTATCATTAATTACTCATTTTAATTTGTATTTAAAGACCAAAAATAAGGTTTTTCAATCGCTTTTTCAGTTTCAGTTCAGGTTTCATCACAATCATGCTTTTTATTTCCTTGTTGATTGTGACAATGTGAACGCTGGAGAATAGTTTCTTTGGAAGATTTTGTCATACAATGTTGACTTTCCTATGCTGAACTCAGTCATTAGTTACAATAAACTTTCACCAGTGTCTAGTCTGTTTAAAATTTCCACTTTTTGCGATAACTCTAATGTTGTTCTTTTTCTCTTATTCCCATCATCTTTTGCACCAATAAAAGCCATAAGGGTGAAATAAGCATAAGCAATTATCCAAAGTAAATTTCTTTAATTTCAAACCAGTTACATATCACCTAAATAGTTCAAATATACACATTAAAATCAGGTTCATATATGAGGGATTCCGGATATGAGGGATTCTACTGTATATATATATATAAAAGACAAGCACAAATCACACTTTGCCAACTCTTCAAGTTTAATCTTCAAGGTCTGTACTAGTTCAGCCACCAGCTGTTGAACTGTTACTTATATGGTGGAGAATTGCATATGATTACAACTTTCTACTCCACTTTTTTTCTTTTTTGACATTGAAAATTTAATAGACAATAGAATCTCTGACAACCGGATTAAGAAGGCCTTCCGGATATGAGAAATTGGTTACAAAGTCCGGATATGTGGAGTTATATTTAGATTAAAATAAAAGAACTGAAATCAGGTTTAACATTTATTTTCATTGTTTTATAATAAACAAAATAAGCTAACGATGAGTGAAATATAACGGAATTGATTTTAAGGAAAAAACATTATGTAATGTTAATGAAAATTCATTAAATTAAGTATGCCCCTTATGCAAAACAATTAATGTAACAAAGATTTTTTAATCGCTGTTGCATGATGAGTCTTTCTCTTCTAATGTCATTCTCAACTTTTTCTGCATTTCGTTTTGCTTTTCTGTGTGTGTTATTGCAATCATATTAGCTGAATGCTGGCTTTCTTTCCATAAAACTGACAAGCTTTTCAATAGCTTTTCCAATTTCAGTCTAGGTTTTGTCACAATCATGCATCTCCTTGCTATCTTGTTGCAGACGTGTCTTGTTGTCATCCTTTCCTCTTATTCCTATCAAACACCAATACAAGCCATTAGGGTGAAATAAGCATAAGCAATTATCTAAAGTAAATTTCCTGAAAAAACAGAAAGTTCAGACAAGTTACATATCACCCAAATAATACAAATATACACATCAAAATTATGTCCGGATATGAGGGATTTTACTGTATTATTATTCACGATTATTAGATATATATATATATATATATATTAAGAAATGGACAAAGTCCGACAATTTATTTATTAAAGACATTTTTATGTTTAACGTTCTTTTTTTATAGATACAAGTATTTAAGTAAATGCTCTGTTTATAATAAACAGTATTAAATAACATTTACCGGCCTGAATGTCCGAGAAATTTTCATTTTTTTAAATACTTGTATCTATAAAAAAGAACGTTAAACATAAAACGTCTTTAATATATATATATATATATATATATATATATATATATATATATATATATATATATATAAAAAACAATTATACAGACGCAAACGTGTATATATATAAACAATTTGGATTAAATTGAAATGCGCATCTATAGCGCAGGTTCTTTTTTCATCGAATACATATATATATATATATATATATATCCTCAATCCCGCTGCTATCCACTATATATATATATATGGGAGGTACGATATATATATATATATATATATATATATATATATATATATATAGTCTGCAAGAATCAGGCCTTTCGGCAAGTGGAAGGCTGGCCCTTCCAGAAAAAGCTTTTGCCTTCCTGACAATGTGAAAAAGATATTAACTAATTTTAGTGTACTATACTCCTACTTGTGACCCCTCAACTTAAACACCCTCCTTCTCAAAACGCTCTGGCAAAGAGTCTGAACAAGAAGTCTGCTCGCTTTGTGTAAGAAATCGCTATTAATAGAAGCAGATATTTCTAGAAATGTTGCTTAGCAGGAAAAATTAATTTGCAACGTCTAGTTATCAGATTTTTAATCTAGTAGTTCTTAATTTTTTTACAATTACAAAATATTAATAAATTTCCTGAATATATTGTTAGCGTTAACCCTTGAAAGGCGGCCATTCGATAAACCAACGCGCATGCGTATTTTCCATCAGACAT